>VXAL01005921.1:24553-35465 GCA_013399475.1 Chauna torquata | reverse complement strand
TTTTTTTTTTAAATCAATGCATCACTCACTGTTTGGCTAAAGAAATGAAGTCCAAATTATTTTTTCAGCTAGTTGCCTGTTTGATCAGGTTTAGCTTTCAGCTGTGTGTGTCATTTCCTGCACTCCCAGGCGGCTCAGACCTAGATCTGCAGCCAGCTGTCGGCAACAGTCAAGCTCTTGTAAACAAGCTGCTTTCAGGTCAATCAGCTCTATTCCATCACAGCCAGTGAGAGAGGATGTGCAGCAATATACAGGCAAACAAAGGGTAGAAGAGCATGAAGAACTGGAGATGAGCTATCATGGTTCAGGCTAAAGACAACCGCATACCTGTGTTCCAGTCATGGCTTTGCAACTTCTAGCTCAACCAACCACAAGCAAGTTATTTGGGCTGGTCAAATCAGGAATTATGTGATTGTCTCCCATAGCAGAGCAACTGTTCAATTCCTATTGAAAATAATTCTCTTACGGTATTTTGAGATTAGTTTTTCTACTTCAGTTGCTCTTGGTGGAAGCATTCCTAGCACTTTCTTTCCTCATAGCTGTAAATCAGCTCCTGTGAGAAGACCTTGTACCCCTGTGATTGCTGCTAACAAGAAAACTTCACATAGGACAGCAAAAGTGGTATTTAATACCAGGTCTCCTCCAGCTTCCTCTCTAATAAATGTTCAAATTTGTTAATTCCCAGCATAAAAAACTACATCTCTTTCTACACCAGTACAGAAAATACAGCAGAAAGACACCATTTTCCAGCAGGCCTCAATCATACTTCTGTTGGTAGTGTTGAAAACACCATCAATTCTGCATACACTAGCAGCCAAAGAGTTTTCAACTGTAGACAAATGAAGGCCACTGAGGAGCTAATACAGACTAACACAGCAGCACACAGTTCTTCTGGTGCAGCAGTCTTCTGACAAAGAAGAGTGTAGGGAGGAAAAGGGGAAAAAAAGCCCAACACGATATCTATATACATTCTTCTTGTCACAAGCAGCAAGGAAACAATTTTTTTGCCATCTCAGTCAATACAGAGGTGTAAAAATAAGTAGGATGTATCAATTGACTCTGGCTTTGGCTTGGTCTTGTGGTATTGCTTCACGACAAAGCAAGGAGAGGGAAGAGCTTCCCCTGGTACTGATCAAGAATACACCAGGTAAGTAACCTGGCAACTAGACACAACACCTCAGATCTGTGGTGCACAAAAGGAACTGAATGCGAGTTCGTTAATCTCCCTCTTTCTGGCCACACACTGTTCTAGCATTTGTGTTTTATGCGGTGGTGAAAAAGAGGAATTGCGTCTTACAGCATCAATTATTCATTTGCTTCCACCCACACACTAATGCAGTGTAGAAATTGTTCCAGAGTTATGATTCAGCAACATTCATTCATTAATGCAGCATTCCTCTCAGCTCCCAGATACCAGTACACGCAGACGCAGAGGCTGCCTGGACTTGGTCAAACACAGTCCCCTGCTTAACTGCTTCAGGAGTGATTTGACCTGCAGTTTTCATTGTGAATTTTCTGAGCAGGTCTGTTACTCAACTGGAATCTAAAAAAGTGGGTCTGGTTTTCCACTCCCACCTATTCATGCGAGACAACACCGTAAGGGCAACATATTACTTTGCTGACATTGAGGCAGAGAGTTTAAATGTTAAATTAAGAACCTTAAAATAGTTCCCTGCTGCGAGTCATCAGGGCTGCTGTCCCAAAAAGATGCAAGCCAAGGCTTTAATCATGAGGACAGATGCATTGCTTGGCAGTATCATTCATTGAAGTTTGTTTTGTTGTTCAGGAGCAACAACAGCATCAAACCAAATACCTCTATTTAATGCATATTCAATTTTTTTTTTTTTTTTACAGACAAAACTAACACCTCTTCTTCCAGATTCACAAAAAATAAAGGTGGATATGGTACAAGCAACCCATAAGGCAACAGATATTCTGGGCACAAGGTCCCCATTGAAGCTACTTTGCATATACAACTCAGGAGATTGCATTCCACACACATAACAACTTGGTAGCTCTTGTACTCTACCCACCTGTTCAGGGCGCACTTGAGCATTAATAAGCTGGAAAACAACAACATCTGGGAGGCCAGCATCTTCCAGCAAGAAGGAAGTGAGAGTCTCCCCATCTTTCAAAATGTCTAGAATTCTTATTCCTCTGCCTGGATGAAGAAAGGAGTACAGAGATCAGTGAAATGCTAGACAAAGGAAGTTAAAGAGCATCTCAGACCCTGGCTTAAACCTGCAAAACTATGTACTTCAGCTCACATTCTTAATAGTGACTAATGGGGTCCAAAACTAATTTTGAAATTCAACATGATTTTAATCCCTTGCTGGGGAATGATTATCAGAAAATGATGAGTGTTCTGACTGCATATCTGATCTCTCAAAGATGCTTCTGAGTAGGACTTCAGCAATGGAAGTACTGAAAGTATCCCTGATTGCATTTGAAAGTCTCTGCCTTTTTTTTTTCCAAGGCAATGCTTTATTTTAAATGTTCAGATTCAAGTGTGCTGCTGTGGTTAATGTTAAGGTCCCTTCTGCTGGGTCTTGTGTGAATAACTTTAGCCTGCCCTTTCCGCTTATACTGATTTAACAATTGCTGTTGATGATCTTAGATATTTAACCTGATTTTATAGTTTTTGCATCAGTGTATCAGTGTGAATTTTGTCTCAGTATAGTCCAAGTGAAAGCTTGGAAAGTGAATGTGGCTCATGTCCATTAAATACTACAGCCTTAATTAAATGTAGTTCATCAAGCACCACCAGACTTAGGTAAAGAATGCTTGAAAAGCAGTAGTTCTTCCAGCCTTTGGAACAGGAATTTGGAACAGGAATTTGGAACAGGAATTTGAGACTGATAGGAGCAACATATATCACATTGACATGGGGAATGCAGCTTTGTGCATGTTTATGTGGAGATGTCCAAATTTGCTGCTGAATGTCTCTGCTCATGCAAGTTACATAGAGTCTTATTAGAGTTCAACAACTAGCTTTCACAATTTCATCTGCGTTAAGCATACCCTGCCCTGGGCTGCAGGGGCTGAGCAGAACTTCTTCAGTTCCTCTTCCATATATTCATCCAAGCAGTAAACACTGAAAACAATACCAGGTGCCTGTGTCCTGTATTTTCACTTTCCTCACTGTTTCAAACATATTTCAGCTAATACTTAAAACAAAAATCTCTCTAAGCTCTTCTCTGGGTTATGTCCCTAGTATTTATTCAGGCATGTTCTTAGCTTTTCATTCCTCTGCATGTTCCAGTGATGCTTTCTTACTGCTTTTGCCTCTACTGTAATAACAAGTAATGAAATCTCTTCATCCACGTTTCACTTTAGTGAGTTTTGTCTACTGTTATTTAAGGAAGCTGGTTGCAGAATGAAGCTGAATGCTTCTCTCCTGTCTCAAACTAAAGGTGTTTGTTACACCACTGATTAATGAATTTTAGCTTAGCCTCTCTAACAATAGGCAGAGTAACAGCCAGGTGTGAAATACATTATGTTGTTAGCTTCTGCATAGTAACTACTAGTCAGTTTTCAGAAGGAAAAATTCAATAGTCTAAAGGATATAGAGAAAACAATTACCTGCAATTCTTTCAGGATTAGTTCTCATTGTTTCCATAAACTGAGTCATAATGATCAGTTCTTCCCAGACTCTGCTAAGGTCACGGATTTCAGGGGCTTCCAGTAAAAGCTCTTGAGCATCTTTATATACTCTTGCAAGGCTGAAAGAAGAAGTAATGAGCCAATAATTATTTAAGGTTGATGACTCTTAACCTTTCACATACACACAAAGCAAGGTTGACTTTCTCTGTGCTACAGATGAGGAAAAAAAAGTTATTTTGTCCTCAGCCTTGAAACTCAAAGCTCAGTTTTCTGGTGACAACAAAGTAGTTTCAGATGGTGTGGGATTCAGTCAGATTTGGGAGTTCACAGAAGGTTTCAGAGGGCTACTGGTGTGGCAGAAGGTTGGCCTCTCATAACCTTACTCTCTCATTAGCCACACCAATCTTGCTGGGGAGACAGGACCTTCCCCAGACAGCACTCACCTCACAGCTGTGGTGCAAATCTGCTCTGGTTATGGCCCAGGATCAGCTTTGGTAGTTGGATGGGGCACTCAGGGCACAAGCAGCCCTGCTTAGCTGGATAAATGACAGGGAATCAGTAGACACAGAATCCTCCTCCCTCTCTCATCTCAGTCCCCTCCAGTGTAATGGTGGCTTTTAAGTACTTTCAAAGCATTTCTTCTAGGAGGGGCAGGAAAACAGCAGTGCCCAATTTTACCATAGGCAGCTGTTCACCTACTGTTCTGGGTTAGGACATACATTTCAAACAAGGATGCAGTCAGGTCCTGTGTATATAAACAAGTTTGAAAAACAGGTCTTATTAGTAACAGAGGAGGCCAGGTACATCTAGAAACTGAAACAAGACAGGCTTCTTTTCCTTCTGCAGTAAAACTAGACAGAATTTGAACAAATACCTGTTAAGAAGCACTGTATTTCTTTAACAGTTATGTTTTTCCGTACATGGCACAGTAAATCTCAGTCCACATGACTTATTTTAGCTTACAGGAAACAGCAAACAGGAAGGACAAAATTCTTTCAGAAAACACAATGTATTTGCTTCCTCTGTAGTGCACTGAGTTTACTTTGACTCACAAAGGGACAGTTCGTTCTGTAATAAGCAACCTAGAAAAGCTAGAATGTGTACAAAAGAGAACCCTTTAGCTTCATTGTGTGACTGACTGTACCCACAAAAAAGTCCAGGTGACTATTTTAAATCCTGTTCACTAAGAACAAAAGGTGAAATGTTAAGTTAACTCCAAGCTATGGACTTAAATGTTACAGAAGCTTTGATGCCATTGTCATTGTTAACACATGAAGTATAATCATTGGATGTTCCAAAGTGGACTAGTTGCAAAGGGAGATTTGGAACATTTTTTATAGCTATTCTAACAGGTTTTTACTCTAAGGATCTTTTACCACTATGCTGTCTTTCATGACTCAGATTCAACAAAGAATGCAATGAAGCACTCCCACAGCTCTTTTTCACTAACAGTCTGGAAATCACCCATCCTTCTATTTTGTTAATAAGCTTAGTATCTGAAAGATATTTCTGATTAAAGTCTCACAGATATATAGCCAAAACAGGTGCTGTAAGAGAAGTGGCAGTGCAGATTTTCCCTTGCTATTACTTCATCAGAGCCCTCATTCAGAGGGAACAACTTAAGTAACGAGAAAAGAAAGCTTAGGGGTTTCACACTCATGAAAAAGATTTGTCTCGAGATAGTCACCAAATAGTAGGCAATAGAAAGGATGGATTTTATTATGTGAATACATGTTCCCTAGAGACTAGTACAACTGAACTCTTTCGAGAAAGGCCCTGAGCTACCATTATGAGCTCTGTTTGGACATTGCTGACCACTGTTGGAATGAAACTGACTTGCCAGAACTGAAAATTTTTGCCTTTCAGTGCCTGCACCCTGGTGTACTGAACACTGACCTTTCCCTTTTTACTTACACCACAGAACAGCTCTATAAATTATACCCAGTACACTGAGGGATCAATCTGAGCAGGCTGAAGATACTTCATCCTTTCTCCCTAGTCAGGTGCCAACAGGTTCAACAGGTGCCAAGGGCAAGCTATTAGCCGTTGCCTAGCAGGCCTGTATTACTGCAACCACATGTCATACACAGAGCTCTGCTTACATGGAATTGTTGTAGTTGGACACTACACCCGGACCCTCTCCATTGGTTGGGCTGCGGAAACAAGGGTTGTTCATGTTACAGAAGATGCCGTGTAACCATGGCAGTGTTCCTGCAGATGGCATTGCCTTGTTTGGGAAGTGACCTGGAGTATGGAGAAAAAAAAATATATTGCATATATATATACACGTATATGTATATATATGTATATAATGATTAGGTGTCTTTTCTAACGCAGCCTGTGTGAACCTGAATAGCATTATGGGCTCTTTTACTCAGCAAAATGATGAATAGTTTGTACAGGACTTTCAAGAGTAATTAACACTGGGCTAATTCTGCTTCCAATGAGACAAGTGGTGGAGCAGCTTTTGTTTTTCTTTGTCAATAGAGATGGAAGAATACTGAATGTTTTCAAAAATCCTACTTTCTGAATTTATTAAAATATTTTCAGATAACATATTCATAAACAATCGAGATAAATAAGAAAAACCCGGTATCTCTAGAATCAAGAAATTATGTAGCCCGTACACTAAACGACATGCTGAATCCTGGCCTGATTTGCAAAATTACATCTCATCTGAGATCTCTGACATGAGAGCTGGGATGATTATAACACTACAGTACATGTAAGCAGCAACAAGTTAAAAAAGGGAGTCAGGATTACCAGCAAAGCAATAATCAGCATTACAGCCTTTCAGTATAACTGTGGTTTGAGGTCTTTGGTCTGCATGCCCCAAAAGGGAGCCAGTGGTTACTACCTACTAAGAAAAGAAGCCTATTGTATAAAATTCATATTTGCTTCGCTAAGGTCCATACTTCTTGTGGGACATTTTTAAGTGCCCACACATCAAAACTTCTGAAAGTCACTGATATAAGCAATATGGCTATTTTCTACTGGAATTAGTTCTGACCTAGGTTTTTTATGTTTGTTTGTTTGTTTTTTAAATGAGTAATGAGGCAATTTGTCAACAACAGAATTATAGAAATCTACAGCTTGATAGAGTCTGGAGACCTCGTCTAAGTCTAACCACAAAGTATCTCACAGGAAAACTAGAGTTTTTCTCTTCACTGCTAAGTCTTACAATATATGGCTATAAATAACTAAACTACTCACAGCAAAGTCTGTCCTTTTGCTATTAGAGAATAATACTTGGCAAACAAGCCCATTATCTCTGTTTGAGACCTTCTAGGCATTATCTAGCACAAGTCGGAATATTAAAACATCTCAAAGGTTCTTACATTCATGTTGGCGATACAGTGGATTAGCTTTCCTCAGCCAGACAAGGGCAAGAAATAATGACAGAGGCCATACAAGCTCCACAAGAAAACGAAGCTGGAAAAAAAAGCAAAAATCCATTGAGAACAAATTTTACAGATAAATCATGCATGCAGTCACTAGGAGACTAGAGGGTTGATGCCCCTTCCCACAGCAGCAATGACCAGTGCAGCATGTGCCTGTGGTCATCACCTCCCTACTCCATCATTTTGAAAAGACACCCAGAAACAGCAAAGATTTCATCAAAACCTTGTGAAGCACCACCATTAGTTCAGTGGCTTCTCCGTATCTACTAAAGAAATGTTTAAGGGTAAAGACTGAGATAAAAAGAGGAGGCAGGTAATACTAAGCTGCCAGATAGACTAGATACAGGTCTAAACAGTTCTTACACAAAGTGGATGACTCTGTAACAATATAGAAAAACAGAATTAGATGCAAAAGGGAAACGGGGATTTTATCCACGCTTTTGCAATGTTGGCTCATTAGTAGGCTTTCAGTGTAGTGTGCATACCTGAAGTTAAAGACTTAACATAAGCCTACATTCTTTAATCTTTACTTTTACCTCTTTTTGTCACCACTCACTTCAACATTATTAATTTTCTAATATAGGTAAAAATATATACATTAAGATCAAACATCTTATTCAATAATATGTAAGACCCCATCCAAGGCCACTTTATTATTGCCCAGGTCTTTCAATATGCTTAGAACAGATATCAGCTGCTAGCCATGACAAAAAATGAAGGGCACTACTTTACCACAGAGCATCATCCTGCCTGTTTTCTCAGTCTGTTTCCTCCACTCCTGTGTTCGAGTTTTACTGCTTCTGTGTGCTTTGGCAGAGGTTTGAAACTACAGTCCTTTGATCTTGTGGCACGGGCTTTAGGCTCTGAGAATCAGCTATGTTTTTTTCATGTCCAGCCACATGGCACTTTTTTTTTTCCTTCCCTACAAGAGCCAGGACAGACTCTTTCCAGAACCCTGGTTGTGGTACATGCACAGGAAAGTCCTCCCTGCCTCCTTTCCTTTACTCCCACCTCCCCCATCAGCCACCAAATACATAACAGTAATGTGTACACCAGCAAAGCCAAAGACAAGATGGGTCACATTCAAATGTGGTCTGGTTTTTTTTTTTTTCCTCCTTTTTCTTCAGACTAAGCCATGCAGGGGAAAAGATACTACACAGAACAATCAGAATAATCAAGAACAGGTTTTTGGAGCTGCCCTACTTTTTCCACTGTAACTCTGTTTACTAGCTTTAATTAAGCACAGCTTATGCTTATGGCAAAAGGGTAGAAAGCTTTTCACCAGGCAACTGTTTCCTATTTCACACTTCGTCTCAAGGCTGGTTTTTTTTTTTTTTTTTTAATAGAACAAAAAAAATACCATCACCTAAGAAGTTATGCATGCCTCATTTTTAAAGCCAGACAAAGTCTTGATAGCAGCAAAGTGCACATGACCAGATTATTACACCAGGAAGCCTGCCATTGCACACCTCTTCTCCTCCATAGCCAAGAATACAGTGTTATAGACCCTTCTCAGCAGCCAATGTGTCCACAGGGTCTAATTAACAGCCACTGTCAACAGTTTAATAAGATTTTTGGGACAAGCACTATGTGCAAATGAGCTTGAAGGGATAAGAACTGGCGAAGACTCCTCAGTTCTCGTTTTTGCTGCAGTTGACCTGGGTTATTGCTCAGATGTTGGCTCTCACTCCATTCCCAGGAAATAAAAAAGCCTCAGACTTGAATTCAGTATTACTTTCTTTCTGAGCTAACTTGTTTGGATAGGATTGAAGGCTAAAGCACAAGGGAAGCTTCCATTCAAGCTGGTAAGCAACGTGTTGTGTGATGAGGACAGATAAAATGCTGTTAGCCCTCTGATATTTTCCTGTATCCCTTTTCCTGAGGAGACACAGGTATCTCAGAACTCACTAGGAAGGATCAGAGAGCAGCCCATAAGCCCACAGAACCATAAGATAGAGAGCCAGAAATCCCAGCAATATGCACAGAGAAATGTAAAATCCACGTGGACTTGTAAAGAACCAAGCTCAGCGATACAACCATACTGACCATACTGTCAGAAAGCCTAAATTAGCTGTGGATCATCTGTTAACTGTAATGAAGTCCTTCCTCTTGTGCATTAAAGTAAATGATGAACTTAGGTAAAAGATTGGATATGCTTCCATTTATGTTACTGCATGATGGTTACCAAAAACCAGGCTGATTTTCCCAAAACATATTTTAGATCTGCTTTTGATATTACAGATTTTTGTTTTGGCTACCTTGTTTCTCTGGGTGGACAAATAAGCAGGCAGGTTTATATACTTAAAAATAATTTTTACTGCCTCAGTTTTAAAATTTGTTTTACCCTTTAGAGTAGAGAAAATATTTCTCTGATGTGGATTAAATCATTGTGCTTAAAAGCTAGGAATGATCACCACAGAAAGGGACTTTCTGTCAACACCAGGAAACCTCAAAGCTAGCGCTTTTGAAACTTCAACAGGAAAAACATAAACAAGAAAAAAGGGAATTCCTGAAACCCAAGCAAGGACTTTGGGTGAAATATCTGGACATATTTGCTCAAATCAAACAGTATTTCATATACTGAAAATACTGAAGACAAAGATTCATTTGCTAAAAAAAATTAAAAAACTGGCTTTCAATACCCACAATATACACATTCCAAGATCAGAAAGACATGGAATTTTTTTTTTTTTCCCCTGAATTTGAGAACTGAACTGTTACAGTTCCTTGGTAATCTGTAACTGCAGTCTAACTTTGTAAAGGGGTCCTTATATTTGGTGTAATTTAGGTCAAGTGTGAATCAGTGAACTTCATACTGTATTAAATCATGAGTTCACAATGTTGCATGCATCAGCTCTTGCTGGCAATGCAAACTGTGGGAGAAAGTCTGCAGTGAAGCTATGAAAGAATGGACATTTGGTTTGTCTACGGAAAAAAAAAAAATCAAATAATCCTTTGATCCTGGAACTTTTAGCTTGAGTCATTCCTCACAACTTTAAGATCTCCAGGAGTTATGGAAGAGGACAAAACAGCTAGTGCATTTTTAACAATATCCCTTTTGATATTTACTATTAACCAAAACCAAGCAAGCAATTACATTAGCATGGACATGAAAGTGGGTTCTGTCTCAGCTCTGTCAACAAAATATCTGGAAATATCGGAGGTACCTTCAGTTTATTTTTGACCAAGAACTGAAGTACCTCTGCATACATTTATTACAATTTTCAAACGATGGCACAGAAAAAAAATCAGGACAGCATAGGTAAGCATTTCAACTCATCCCCAACTCAGTTTGACCCTGTTGATCTCTGTTCTCAAGGCAAAATCATCTGCTTAACTGTTACAGCTTTGCAGATGCCCGACTGTAGTTCTTTAATAATTTTTAGTTTGAAATGGGTAGTCTTTCTCTATATGAGCTCAAAGGGAGCTTTCCCTGCAAACCAGCTTGGCAGAAGTAGTTGCAGTATATCAGATGACCAAGACCCTGTTTTGGGGTTTTGACTCTAAGAAAATTTGGCAAAAAATAAAAAGCAAGGATGAAATACAGTAGAAAGTAATAGATAAATCGGCTCTAATCTAAGGGTCATAAGGTCTAGAATGATTTGAAAGGATTTGAAGTACTTCTCTGACTTTCACTTTATTTATCTTGATATTCAGGCCCATAAAAAAAAAATTAAGTGAACTTTAGGGCCCCTAACTGGATTCACATCTAAGAGCAGTTGGGTGTGAGGGGCAAATCTAAAATTAGGAATCAAATTTCCCTGAGCTGAACAATGCCCACAACATTTTCGTGACAGTGGATCTTTTTATGTGAATGTAACAAGATATTACTGTCCACAACTCTTTTCCTTGTATGCTGTACTATCTGGGGGGAAAAAAAAAAGTTTAAAAAAAGCTGCAAGAAATAG
>VXAL01005921.1:3872-21824 GCA_013399475.1 Chauna torquata | reverse complement strand
ACTGGACAAATAACAAAATAACAAATAATAACAATATAACAATTCTGTGGAAAAAATTTCCGTGCAAAACTGATGGTGCCAAAACCTGCAGCATTTTCCCACATTTTGTAGGTTAACAGTTTCATGTAACTTTCAGTGTCACTCCATCAACTGTAATGGCTCAAGTTTCAGAACAACACTAGAAATGAGATCAGCTATAAAAAGGTACTGCTGTTGTAAAGAGTAAATGGATTAACATTTGATGGCTTGAAAACATAAACTTTTGGGGTGCAACAGCTTCCCACCTTGAGCAATAAAAGCTAAAGTGGACAAAATAAACCTACAGCTTTGGGTGACTATGACCAATTCCATACTTCTGCAGTTGAAGAGTGGTCCTCATAGTACTGACAATATTGGGGTCCTAAACATGCATCATGACAAGCAGTAGACAACAATTTTGTTTTGGGAGATCTAGCTTCACACTGATGGGATTTGAAACCTGTTTTGGCCTTTTACTGGAGGGAACAAAATTGAAGTGTTGACATTGAGACTAAACACCTGAATACAGAAGAGTGAGAAAGAAATTCTGTATCAAGTTGGCTAAATGTTAGTCCTTCCACAGATCACCACACTGCGTTTGTGCAAAAGGCAGCCAACCATTTGGTAACAGACACCAGTTTTGCAAGCTGAAGTGTCAGAATAAAGATATTTCTTTTCCACAGAGCTCACATTAGGAAACCAATTCACACTAATCATTTGATTCCTATGTGCATGTGGGAGACAGAAAAGGCTAAAATTTAGACAGTAACGTTCACCTTTTTTTTTCCTCTTTTACTCAATAATTGAAAAGAAGTACATCTAGTTCTTCAGACGTTTATGCAATCCAGGGCATTTCTGAGCAATTGACTGTTGGAAGGGTTTAGATCCCAGGAAAAAAGAATTGGTTGAGTTTCAAGACAAGACAAGACTTCGGCAGTTTCAGTACTGACAGCAGGTTCTGAACAGGCTGATGGCTCGTAAGAACATTCTCACCTTGAAAGCCATCCTATATTTGCTTGCAGGTAGCTCCAGCAGTGACCAACTTGCAGTTGCCATTAGCGTGGCATGCCTGCAGCTCCTTAGGAATTTCCCCTGAGGTTCTCTTCACAGAGCTGCTGACTATAGGCAGTCAGATGGCTTTCTGACACTATTACGTAACCCAGGACTCTCCAACCTGTTGCTGTTTTGAAGAATGAATCCTACAGTCGAATAAAATGAAAAAAGCCAGTTCTGTTCCAGCTCCTCTCACCTTCCTCTAAAACCCAGATGGACACACTGCAATCCTTCTGCAACAGCTGTGAAAGGAAATTCAAGCCTTCATGTCAAGGCTGTAAAATCTGTACTCTGCCAATGGCCTGGCCTCTCCTCTTCTTCCTCTTGGCTCATTACTGAAGCATCCAATATGTTGTTTCTATCTCACTGAGAGATTTCCTAGTAGTACAGTCTGCTAGCTCATATTCCCATATTGTTTGCAATATATGACATACCTGTACCATCCTGTAACTTTCACTATTACTGTTAGCAAGAAAAATTTGCAATGCAAGGTCATAAATGAGATTGGGATTGCCAGATAAAATAGCTGTTAACATTTGCCTTAGAAAATCTAGCTATTTTTCTGAGACTTGGCATTTAAGTAGTAACGAAGACAGAACTAATAACCTTTGGAAGAAAAAGGGCTGTAAGTAAAGTTATCCAGATTGTCCTTACACATAAAACCTTAACTATTAGTGTTGTTGAGAGTGGTGGGGAGAGAAATTCCTTATAAGAGGAGTAACTCCTTAATGATACACAACTTAACTAACATGTACAAACAGCAAAAGGAATCACTCTAAGAAAAACAGAGATTACTAGATTGATTGCCAAGGTTAAGACTCTGCTAAATAAATCAGAATTTAAAAGCACTATTCTTTTCAGCCTAAAACAAGATATTTAAATTATGGCATTAATACTTGAAGTGCAACCAACATATAAAACACGAAGAAAGATTCTATTTTGCTCTTCAGACAAATTTTAGAAAATCTCTAATTTTAGCACACATTTATATTTCCCCAGACTTTTTATTTTAACCTTGTTTATAAAACCTTCATTGAGAGCTAAGTGGAAAGAACCTTGTTTTCCTAAATGGAACATTTTCACAATTATGACTGTTAAATTGTCTTAACATTATACAGCTTATAAAAGTGAATTAGGTGAACATGGAACAGAAGTGTAGGAAACAAGAACTTGAACAGTGCAATCAGAAGACAGCGGAAAGATAAACCTCAGATTCTGTGGCAGGACAGAATAAATAAGGAGTAACTCATTTTCAATCCTGAAATATCCTTTCCTATCTGGGCGTTACTCAACAGACTAACATAGAACTGTATGGTCAATATCCAAGCTCTACCAATTTAAGTAGAGCAAAACACTACAATTAAATAACGGAGTAGGTTCATGATAAAAATAGTACCTAGCAACAATGTGTTGTGAACTCTACATGGGCTCAGGAGGTACATGAACTTCTGAAGTGATTAGTCATGGTGAAGATCTATCTTCATTCTTAAAGGCAGCAGCATCCAGCTCACAGGATCAGTGGCGGCTTGAGACAACTGCAGTTCGGAACAGCACAGGCACTAGAAGAAATTCAGTTACCAAAAAAGTGAAGTTTATTAACACAGATATTAACCCCCTCCTAAAACCAGAAAAAAACCCTCACACACTTATGAACTGGTCATTCAGCTTTTCAGAAGAAGCTAAAGCAAATCAAGATTGTTAATATTTAGAACGGCATGCACTTGCTGCCTGAAGATAACAAGCTCAAGGGATGTTACTTATATCCATGACATACATATATCTGTATTTTGTTAATTTTCCTTTTGCAGGGACTGATTTCCTCTTCCAAGGGGCTGAGTGTAAGGGTCAACAAAAATAACTTGGTTCCATCAGCAGCATACTGAAACGTATGAAGACTCTTACAAATTCCCAGCTCACAGGAAAATAAAAAATGGCACTTATTCTGTGGTTACTTCCTTTTTTTTTCCCCCAGCAGTTAATACTATAACATAGCAGAATGATTTGCTGCATACATTCAGAAAAAAATTATATTGTTGACAGAAGTCAAGTGAAATAACTAGTTACATCAATCATTGCTGCTGGTTTTACTACACAGTGTAATAAAGCTAAATGCCGATTTTAAATCAGTAGAAATATATTAACTTTTACATTTTTAAAAAAATCTGATTTCTCAAAGTTCAATCCTATCTTTAAACCTCCACAGCAACCTGAGAAGAAACAAGCAAGGGATAAAAATATCTTTAAACAATGAAGTCATAAAAAAGGGCTTTTTCTTCATTCTTTTCCTGGCTTTTGCACTTCAGCAGGGAAATATGGTAACAGCTTTTATAACCTAGACATTCTACCATTACAGCTGGAATCACAAAAAGGCATCTGTGTTAGGAATTAAGTTAATCATTTATTTCTCATCTGATAGTAAAGGAGGCAGAAGACAGTTACAGAGTGAATCAGATACTTCTGTATTTTACTTCATGTTAGGTAACAGAGAGGCCTAAAAATGAGTTAAGCAAATCCACTTCATGTGGAGTAGGTTTCATATTTTGACTGGCTGCCAACAACAAACAACAGCTCTTCCGTGACTTAATCCTGGAGGTTCAGTAGAACATTCCTTTTCTCCAGATTGTCAACAGCAGTTAGCAAAGGGTCTTCTTACCCTGTTTATACTGTATCTATTACACCTTATTATCAAAAGCTATCAAGATCTTCTCTCAACTCTGTATTTCTTTAAGCCATTATCTTATGAATTTAATCATTACCTATACTATGTTGCTGCTTTTGCTGAGGAGCCTGAGCTCTAGCGGTACTGACATATCAGACTACCTCATTACCATTAGGTTAAGAACAGTGCAATGTGTTAATTAATTCTTAAATTGTTTAATATTATCACGACAAACAAGCACTGCCCTCAGTAACTTTATAAGCAGATTCCTTCAACTGTGTGTCTGCTGATACGGTCTTAGAGAAGACACAAGTCTTTTCCATTACTTTAAAACTCAATTCATAAGAATTTCAATAGTTTCTCTAAGCTCCACTTGTTTCATGAAGGTAGCACAAGTATTTTTTTTCTATTGGAGACAATGATCTAGAGACTGGAAATTTCTTCTAGGCTTTCTAGATGAATCAAAACTGCAGTAACTGGAGAAAATTTTTTTTTTTACCCCATTCATTTTCACAAGTGATTCTGACAAAATGAATATCTTTACTGTTGCTGCCATAATTCCCTTGTGAAAGGCATGGGAAATTTGTTCTTGTAATGTCCGTGTGAAAAAATATCCAGTTAAGGTAGTTTGGTACATTTCCTCATGGACCATCACTCTCTAGCAACACAGAGAGCGAGACACAAAAATAAGTGTTTCACAACACCACTATAGGAGAAAGAAGTTCATTCTTCTCAAAGCCTACTCTTTGATTCTATGTTTTCTACAACTTCTAAAATGTCAGCAACCTGCAAGCTCACATAGAAATACAGTAAGCTAAATACAACATAGCTGTATGCGTGTTCTAATTCAGACCTCCAGAGATGCATTCAGAGAACTTTACAGCAAGCTCTGTCCTACTTCAACTAATCAACGTAACTAATCAACGTAACTATATCAAGTTAACTACATAACTATATCAAGTTACATATTAGGATTAAATGGCTCACTGCACATCTCCAACATAAATTACCCCAAGCAGTATATGCTTATGGTCAGACCTGGAAGCAAAAAAGTGCTGAGTGAACACTGAGGGTTTTTTTTTTTTTTTCTAAATAGATTTTCATCTTAAAGGGTTTTAATAGAAAACAATTCAGCAAAGTGTCCCACTAGTGTTTGTCAGGCAGTGGCTCTGTATTAAGCATTATCATAACCTCCTTCGCTGCCTCACTGCGACTGTTCTTCCAAGTAGAAGCTGATCACCAATCCAACCTTCATTATTTAAAAAAAAAAAAAGGATGTGGCAGCATTTGCCTGTTTCTTTCTTGCTTGCAGGGCTCTTGGGAGATCTTTGAGAATCCTCCACAGAACTCTGCTTCACCGAATTTGATAATCCATATGTTCACTGCAGACCACACTGCAGCTCTGACAGCACAGCACTGCATGCAGCACACTGCTTCCTCACCAGTCAAGGTAAGGAAGTCAGTCAAGTTCAGAACAGTCAAGCTGCTGCACAGATTTGCTACCTAAACCACTGACTTAAACCTGGCTTTCTTCAGAAGGGATTATGTGGCAACCTCAACTTTTACACGTGGCTTTGGTCTAGTTTCTGTTGGATGTGTTCATATCACAGCTGAGACTCACCCTGCTGCAATCTTAACAGAGAAACAAAGGGCTTTATGAAGCTGCAGAGGGAAGTCCACTCTGACTAACAGCAGTGCAAAACAGAGAAACTAGTGCTGCTGTTAGGCTGTAGCTTGTGTTTAAGCACTGCTACTATGTCCAAGGCAACCTAACAATTTAACTTTTTTATTCAGCAAACAAACATTTTAACCCTGAGACTAACTCAAGTTATTTTAAGAAAATGGATATTATTTTTTTGCTGCCTTTGTGGTACGCAGAGACAGCTCTAACAGATTGAACTAATCTCTCCTAATTAGATTTTTACATCACAAGGATAATGGTGGGGTGTGTTTCTTTGCTATGTTCAACTACATTAGCTGTGTCTGTGACCCACTTCTGCTTCATAAGGAGTGGGATCTTCAAAAGTAAACATAGAAAGCTTATGTGGGTCCTACCAGTCCACATGAGAGGGGAAAATACGATTCAGCTTCTGGAGCACGCTGTGCACAATTTCTCTGGTAGCTCTTTCTACAGCTGTCACTATCACTTAGGGATATCCTAATCTGTAGTTGGTTGCTAGCAGCAGCAAAAAAAAGAGGCATACCATCTCTGTATCAGAACAGAACTAAAGCAATAAGCGGAAATACAGATTTGATGACAGTCCTTGCGTTATGCCTACAAAAATACACGATAAAGCTCCCTAGGCTGTACATTCATGAACACATACATGCAATACATAGGGTTATACGGTATATGTGTTCTGTTAGAATAAGAGTGTGTGATTGCACAATTTACAAAAGACAAAGGCACAAAGGATTCATAACTGTCACTGTAAAATGTAATTAAACATTCACATCACCTCACCTACATGTGCCATAGTTTTAACAAGTATTTTAAATGCCAACTTTTTATTAGTTTTCTTATTTCCTGACTTATTCCTGACTTTGACTACAAAGTCAAATTTGGTTAAGTGCTGTTTGTGCAGCAAATTATAAAAACATCTCTAGTAAACCCTCCAGCAAAACAAGCAAAGACTTCTCTAAAATTAAGAGAATTTAAAAATTACCCACATAGATAGCTTTGAACATATGCACACACGTACTGGGTGCGTTCATGGGCTAACACTTCTAATTTTCAGGAATAATGCTCTTCAGCATCCAGACGATTTCTTAACTGGTGAGATATTCCTTCTCACTTAGATAGAAGAGATTGTTCCCATACAGCACCTCACTAGAAAGTTAACACAATTAATACCAATACAATTTTGCTGAGGCAAACTATAGGAGTGTGCATGTAAACACATAGAAAAGCAGATACAGAGATGTGTGCATATAGAGAAAACTACATATACGCAGTCAGGATGGGATTTTCTGAGTTAAGGTAAGTTTTGCATCCAGTTATCCTAAGCTCCTGTGGAAAACCCACAGAGAAGGGGGCTCTTCATGTTTTTCCTGATGTGTTTCAGAAGCCTCCATGGATCAGATAAGGCATTACCTGAAGGACAAGAACGTGCAGTTGGAGTCAGATGGTATTTCTTGGGTATGGCAACTAGTGAAAAATTAAAGAAAGGAGACTGAAACGGAAGTGAGTTGTGCCACTTGAACAGATGGCAAAGAACAATATGCAAAGAAATCAGTGCATAGAAACTGATGGAAACCTGTACAATTCATAAAGTTACTGACAGAATGATTCGAGGGGTGTGCTGGCAAGAAATCAGAGAATAAGAAAAAGCCAAGTGAAACTTCCTTTTGAAAAGTGTATATTGCTAAGAATCAAAGATATTCTGAATCAGACAGATTCTTCCACATTTCAAAACAGGGAAATGTGGCACCTTAAACAGATCCCGTGACATGCAGACTCAGCAGTGGGTTAATGACTCCTATCTACGGAAGGCACACTGTGGTTAAACAATCACAAAGCATACCAAAGTACAAACCCAGAAGGAATGTTTTCTGTGTCTAGCATAATCTCTTTTACTTCACAGAGACACTCTTCTGCCAACTGGGGGCACAAGGGCTGAGGAGGGAGCTTTTTCCTAGCATTCACCCTTCTCAAACATTTTACATTTTGGAAGATTTAGGATGGCTTTTTCTTCTGTCTGTGAGTGAAAACTCTTTTCAAGGATCCCACTCATCTCGATTAGAAACCGAACTCCCCTCCCTCTACAAAGAGGAATAGGCATGTAGACAGAAACTTTTGTTCTAAAGCCTCCTGCGGTGTAATTTATTTCCATGTTGACATATTTATATAAAATAGCACTATTTGTAAATATCAGAACTCTCCTAAAACTTTGCTAGTGGAAAGTAGAAACAGTTTGTCCGATTTTCCCAACATAGTAAGTCCGTGTATATCGATAAGCATGATGGCCTGATAAAAGCAGACCTGCAGAGTGAAACAGTGAGTGCTGAGGACCCAGCACCCAGACACGGTGTCTGGGTTACTTCAGATGAGCTCCAGTCTGGCTCTGTGGACTGCACATTAGCAGCTGGAGCATATCAGGTACACTGCTGAAGCACATTTCAGATTAGACTCATCCAAAACCAGTCAAGTTTGTGTGCTGTGATCACAGTACTATGAACCAGAGTAGTATGTAGAGGAGGCACTTAAGAAGTACAAACATGATCTGAACTAAATTACCAATGTTAGCATACATACACTAACAGCATTCACACATCATTTTGTGTTGGCTTTCAGATGACCTCAATTAGGCCTCTGCTACACTACAAAAGCTAAAGAGGTCATGGATTTACAAGCAAAACAAGGACTTTTTAAATAGAAGCAATAAAAAACTGGAAAACTTACCACAAAAGCTTACCTCATGCATGAGCACTGCTGTGCTATGGGAAAGAGAAAGGTTTCTGAAGGAAATGTTCAGCTCGGCTACAAAGAAACATGTATCTTAGATGCAGAATAACACCGCTCAATGGTAAGCAGATTGTTTTAATCCTGCGCTTGATGCAGAACAGCTCGATCTGCAACTTTAAGAACTTCTGCATAAAAATCTTCCCTAATATTCGGTATGAACAGCACAGGCCCAATACAGTACGTACTAGGACGCTGATACTCCTTTAAGATTTTTCCTCAGATCTGAACCAACCGTGCATTTGAAAAGATGGTGTCAGAAGGGTAGTTCTGGCAGCATTAGGGGCCCTGCTAAACAAACAGCTGTCATGAGTAATTAGGTCAGGGAATTATGGAAGTCAGTACTCTGCCAAAGCTTTAAGAGGGATGAGGCAATGCATTATAACCTCAGAAAACCTAATTACCAAGCAAATCTGACACAGAAAGGTTTCCTCCCCAGAGGGCAAGCCGCAGGGGGCTCGCACTCTGCGTGACCCAGAGTCCTGTCACCTGGGGCAGGTGGGTGGGATTGCAGCAATTCAATTGTGGTGAAGCAATTCCAAACAAGACCTGGAGAAATTTGCATCAGAATCGAAACAAACAACAGGGGCCATTAGTAACATTTCCAGTCAAAAAGAAAGCCAACATCTTTCCCACCGGCCTTACTGCCCCGCTGCCCCTGGAGCTCTGCTCCGGGCGCGGGCCAGCCGAGCGCCCCGCCGCCGGTCACGTCCCTCACGCGCCCGGCCCGCGCTGCCACACGGACGCCGGCGTTCCCGCCGGCCTGCTGAGGCATTTCTCCACCCGGACAGGAAGGCCTCGCTGTGCCATCCATCCACATCAAAACACGGCCTGGAAACCGATGTGCAACACTTCACAAAAAAATTTAAATACTTTTAAAAGAGGTCGCACGTTTGGCCGCAGCCTCCCGGCCCCGTGGGCCGACAGCAGTCCGCCCGCGGTTGGGGCCAGGCAGGTCTCGGAAGGGAGGGCAGGGCGGCCCCCCCCGGCTAAAGCACGTTAGAAAGGGCAGAAATATTTCACGCTACCAAAACGTAAGCTGATGGCGCGTATAAAGCAGAATGGTCGGCTGATGTTCACCTTGGCTGAGAAACGCGTTTATTTGTTCTCACTTATTAGCACACACAACAGTAGTTCTCAATCTCAGCAGCCTGCACAGGCGAGTTCTGGAGACTCTCCATGCAGCTAGACAAAAGCTTACTGAAAGTATGAAACAGTTTTTATTAGAATTTAAGCCATTAGCATATTCAAGTACTAAACATATGCTAAAAACGTTTAAAAATATAATGAGACAATAGGCTTAATTGCAGCTCAAAAATTCATTTGCCATCTTGTGGTCCTAATCTATACAGATAGCACTGCCTTTCCACGGCTGTGCTATAATGTTCTGCTACAATGCCTCCAGGTTTCATTAATGCTGTATCTGCTTGCTAAGCAGATTTTTTTTTCCTCCTCCATTCTCAAAGTCGAGGAAACTCCCATCTATGTCAAGAAGCCTCTACCCCTCCTCTAATTTTATTGTGCAACTTGCAATATCAGTCTGGACAGAAGCAGTGTCTGACATCCCCAGGCTTCCATGAGGCAGCTCCCTAAAGAAATGGCTCTTGGCATGACTAGAACTGTCCAGCAGTAGCATGGCCTTTGCCAAAGACACAGGCCACGCTTCTGTGGTAAGGTGACAAGGAAACAGAAGCTCAGTGTGGTGAGTTTGTTATCTTCTGTTCTGGAAACTAAAATCAGACTACGCCCACTGAATGCAATGGGGGATTTATTTGGGGTATTTTGGCTGGAAGGGCAAAGGGAATGGAGTAGAAAAGTCCAGTATATTTAACACTGTAAAATAGAATGATTCTTTGCTTTTCCTATCCTCAGAGTCCTTTTGGTTCTTATCTTTAGAAAGTACCATGCTAAAATAACTGTGTTCTACAGTATTTGAGAAAGGGTCAGGTTAATTGTAATCTGATTAAGAGTGTACCCCTCCCCCAAAGACAGATGCAGCAAAGTAGTATACTATTGCAAAGGCCAAATGTCTGTATTTTAATAAGTTAGAAGATATCCAGATAGAAACCATAGAGTCACTGAAATGTTAATGAGTTAATATATTTAAAGCAAATATAACAGTGTACACAAAATATTTAATACAAAGTGAAAACCATTAGATGCACCTACTACTGCAGATTTTTGTTTTTTTTTCAGCTCTTTCACTGAAACTTGGAAACAATGCTCTTCATTTCAGTTACACCAGGTTAAATGGTGAAACTGATCTATAGCAAGCAAATCACTGCCTTTTCATTCTGGTGGGAAAGACAGCACCACTGTATCTGAGTCTCTCCAGAAGGGCACCCAAATGAAACAGACTGGACACACTTGTCCCACTCACTAAGCTATACAAGAAACCAGATGTGGCTCGACTGCTGCTTCTGAATAGTAAAGCTCAGTAAGTGCATCTTTGCTGTACAAAAAAACATTAAAGTGACAACATAGAAAACTGGCATCAGATAACCATGTCTGCCTAAATATACACATATGATACATAATTATGGGCTATGCTGGCCAGTATGTCAGTCTGTTCAGGAGCAAAGCTTTAATTGCACAGATTAGAAAACTGAACAAATGCTTTTATAGAGCAAATTACAAGCTTTGGTTTATGCTTAGACAGTGAACAAACCTTCCATTTTTATTAACAACATCTATTATGAAAAATGGGTCATTTCATTGCTATATGTGATAGTCATTTTCAGCACTTCATTCCATACAAAGAAATGAAGCTCAGTGTCTTATCCAATGAACCTATTAGCTGTATCTAGACTGGGAATGCAATAAATCCTTATGAAAATCCACTGAATTACAAAAAAGTTTGACTGACTTCCTTCACAATTCCCCACCCCTCCCCCCATTTTTAAAATGCTGCATGTATAAAAATAACTCCAATATGGCACAAAAGTAGGATTCTCAAGGGAAAGCAAAGGACAAAGGGGCAAATGGAAGCCTCCCCTGGCAAGATCAACAAATTGTATACAGTCCAAGAGGAATTTGCAACCTATACAAAGTGAGCTTCCCTGTGTTCTAACTCTTGGATCCTTTTTGGTCTCAGTCTCTGATAAGCAGGCTTCAGATCTGTAGGGTGAGTATCCTCTGAGATAGTTTTTTGTTCATCTGTGTTTTGTACGGGATCACCTGATGGAAGTGCAGAGCTCCTAGCCAGTTTCACAGTATTATCTTCGTGAAGCACAGAGCTAGCACTGGTTGGTGCACAAGCTTTAGCAGAACTCTCTTCATTTTGTTTTGATTTGTTAGAGGGTGGTTTATAAAATGTCCCTGGGGGTGGCTGCAACGTTCTTGGTGCTCTGAAGGCAGCAAGAGGATTGGCATCAGGACCATTCCCTTCTGCTGCTGTCCTTCCTGACCTTACAGAAACAGAATATGGCTTACCAGGAAGAATGGCATTAGCCGAATTGTTACCAGTACTGCATGATGAAGATAAGGCACCTGCAGTTCCACTTTCAAGTGCTCTGTTCTCCTGGGGCACATTAGTCACAATCATTGCTGTCCTTGCTGTAATATCATACTGTTTATATTGTTTGTCCCAAGTTTTTCGCAGCATTTGGGTGTCACAACAAGAAAGTCTGCAGCAAGTATTAATAGTAGGGAGTGCCTTTACCTCTGAAACTTCTTCAATAGTAGGGCTCTTGCAAAGCTTTTCTGGACTTACTGCTCCTGCATTTCGTGAATTTCTTTCATTCAAAACACATGGAGGAAGTATTCGGTCTACAGGTAAGCTCACAGGGCGAGTAGCTGGTTTTGTCCTTGGAACCCGCAATGGAACTTTGGTAATTTGACGATTAGGTTTTGCAGGAAATAAGTTAATTTTACAGCTGTCTTCACCCGGAGAAACAAATGAATCATTGTCTTTCTCTGAAGCTGGACTCACAGCATCACCTAGAAACACAAATAGATGTTACTGGAGTCAGCAAGACTTTTACAAACAGAATACAAACTTCATTAATGACCCCTTCACAGCTAGTATTGCGTGCCTAAAAGCTGTTATCCCATTACTCTTTACACATGACTACAAGTATCCTACTATAACCAAATGGTAGCATTTCAATAAAACAGATACTGTACAGATGTGACCAAGGAGAAAGCTGCCAGAGACATTGCACTATTCTTATTTTTTTTGCTAGTGCTTTCCTGGATATTTTCTGTTTTTAATATTTTAATGTTTCAGAATGTTGCACTGTATGTATAGGACATCACTGAACTCGTAACAGTAGCTCAAAATCAGTGTAATTAAAAGGGATCATGTATAGTTACTCCTAAATAAAATAGATGAAATCATGCCTACATTAAAATGAACCACAAAAAAAACCTCATAGAAGATTTATAGCTAGGGTAGCAAACCTGGCTCTTTTGGAGCAGAAATATGAGTGTCCAAAATGCTGGCAGCTGATGATTCTGCCAGAGAACTACTCTTTCCAGAGCCTTCTGGTTTACCACCAAGTGGCAATGATACACATTCTGGGGGAAAACAATGGTCAGAACACGTTAATCACTGAATATTGGTTCACAGCATCATAGTAGATTGCAGAAATCCACAGTCACAATGGTTCTTTTTGTTTTTCAAAAAAAGAGAAATCAAAACAACTCACTGTTGTGTTCTCCTAACAAACACTTTAAACTGATTCTATAAACACATTTTTTTTTGAAAGCCTTTAGAAAGATTTCATTCTGTTCCTCTTACAAAGTTAAACACTATATCAAGCAGTGACAAGCAGGCTTTTAGACAAGATGTGCTTGTCTAAAATGAAGAATTGCTTGCACTATAGTCTAATGCATCCATGACTGCTACTTATTCACCCACCCAAGACTTTATAAAAGCCCACTAACCAGTTTTAGATGTATCTACTTGTTCTTTTGTATTCTTGATATTGTTTGATTCCAAAACCAAAGCAGCTGTTTCTGAAGCTCTGTTTTCACTTGGAGCTATCAGAATACCCTGTTAACAAAAGTCAGAGCGAAAGTAAATGAGAACAAGAGAAAAAGACACTATTAAAAAACCCCTGCTTTATGAAAACGCGCTTTGGAATGCTGCAGCATTTAACACAAGATAAGATGGCACAGGTAACATCGCATGAGCACAAGAGAAGTCACTCACTTCTTTTACAGCAACAAATGACTTCCTCTGCTGCTGTGGTTCCCTCTCTTCTGCTGATAAAGCAACTCTGACTGTAATGGCAGTTTCTTCAGACTGAGATGTGCTCAGAAGTGGTTGCAATGAAACATCAAATATCTTTTCATAGTATGTTATGAGCAACTCCACTACCCGGGCCTGATATGGATAATCCACAAGTGACGACAAAGAAACTGTAGCATCTGTTTGACGTGGCCTGATCAGAGTTGGGCCAAATATTATGCCAAGGTTGCTGGCTGACATTTTATTTTCATCAGACTGTTCTGTAACTCTGCATGAGGAGAGGGGAGAAAAACCCGAGTTAGACGGTTTCACTACTTCAGAAATATTTTAGATATTAATTCTACTTTAAGTGTAAAGAGGCTAAAAGAAAAAAACGAAGGTGTGGTTTGGGTGGAAGGCCGAATCATCAGCAAAGACAGCACTTAACAGCAACTTGGACTAAGCCTTTTCCACACAGGGTGTTTTTATGTCCTATTTAGTGTTATTTGTGACCATCTGGAATTTTAAGGAATTGGGGGGAGGAGGGGGGAAGAGGCAAGGGGTATGCGCAAATACAGATTGGGAAATAAAGGTTAGAATCTAGTAACATGATGACTAAGACTTAAACCCAACAGCATTACATGTAAGGTATACACAGGCAAACTATAAAGTCACTATGCTACTTTTGAAGCACCTAGTGACAGTGGCTGATGCATGCAAATACAGATCTGCCTTTTTCCATAGGACCTCTTAAAAGGTCAGAACTTGCGTGATTTCATTACATTTTCTTCTGGCATAAGGATATAGTATAGGAGCTAAGAACACAACTGCAGTGCACTCAAAACCACACGTAACTATTTCTGGGAATAAACAGTGACAAATGCAAACAAATCCTGCAACTTCTTCCTCTACAGTCATCCAGAAGGGTACAAGAGTTTCCTAGCATACACCATGTAGCATGCAGTTCAATTTTCAACATCAATTTGCATTTGAAGTCTTTTCTTACCTGTGAAGGTGTCCAATAAGGTACTGAAGAGTGTTATAGTTTGGTACAGGCAGTTGTTTCAGAAGATCTTTAATTTTAATGATGATCCTATTCAGTTCAATACAGATTGACTGTCTTTTCTTTGATTTGGGGCTAGCTTGTTTAGCATCCGATTCCTCATTAACACTCTGGCTTTCCTTTGCAAGTCCAATGAATTCATTGTAAAGTCGAAACAAAATCAGGGGTTCTGGAAGCTGAATAAAAATAAAAACATTTCAGAAACTACTCAAGCCTGAATTTTAACTTCTCTTCCTGTTTTTCTTCAGCTTTGTCTAGTTTAGCATCTTTTCTTAGACGACATTTAATCTTTGTTTATTAGTTCAAACCACATTTGTCAAAAACAATCCTGGGTAACAAAAAAGACTCCCTTCTACACCTTTTTCCATAAATCATTTGCTAGCAGTTTGCTGCAAGAGCTTAAACGCTGAGCATTTATCAACACAGGTACAGATTCCAAGAAAGTGATTGCTGTGAGGAAAGGTGTTACATTGCAGATGCACAGAAAATGTGATAACAAAACACTATTTCTTCTTCCATTCTTTGATAGTATACTACATATGGTATCCCATTTAGTCCATATTCCATTTTTTTAAATTGGATTTTAGGCCATATAACATTTATTTTAAATCATCATTGAAGTAATCTCTCAGTATAACAGTAGTGTATTTCAAAAGTGAATGTTAATAAAAAGCATTACAAAGAAAGACAAAAAACTCAAACCTAACCTGGTTATTTGTCTTGCTCCAGCTTAGATAAAAGCAAAAAGCAGGAAAACTAGTTAAAGCTCAAAATAATTAGTGCTAATAATTAGCGTCAGACAGTGTTTAAATCAGGATTCTGTCTAAAAATGTCTTACTTTCAGGTTTCTAGCATTGTTCCTACATTTATAATGAGCAAGTCTACCTAAAAAACACAGATTAGCTACAAAGGAAGTAGTAAGAACAGAAGAAAATGTTATTTAACTATTTTTAGAATTATAAGCCCTATTCAAAATACAGCACAGCGCCTCAAACTATCCCGGTATGATGTATATAATATGCTATCTTTTTACTTGAATAAGTAGTCAAAGTTAATCTTTGTAGTTTTTCAAAAGCACTTAATTTAGTGGTGATCATGGGATTGGAATGCTTCTAAGAAGGCTTATTTCTGACAGCCAGTGTGAGGAATAGGACAGGACCATGCAGCTAAGGAATGTTACTTGTTCAGGGTTAAGGTTTTTTTTTTTTTTTAATTGACTCAGCAATCTCACTGGGCAACATCCCAGCCTTATCTTTTCAGATACACACTGAAACCCTTTTGGAAAACTCGATCCTAAAGCTTTACATCTTCATTTTGAAAGGAAAAGATGGATAATCCCTCCATGATGAGCACATCGGCATGGCCATTATGAGTGTTTCATCAAATCTTTGTTAGCATATATTAACAGCAATACTTTAGCATTTGTCTGCATAATATTGAGGCAAGAGTATGGGAATGTTTTAAACTACGCATAAAACAGGCAAATACAGTAACCAAAACTTTTTAGAAATATAGCTTCACTACAAGCAGATAAATAAAAGCTACGTATGTGTATGGTACCAGTATTTAAGAGACAACATGCCCACATGGAATCTAGATTATAATACAAGCTGTCAGTAATCTCACTGCTTTCCCTGCCCCTATCACAGGCTTCACATGAAAATTAAAAAAGCCTACTGCAAATATACAAGGCATTCATGTAATCTTCAACTGCAGGAATTTTTTTTTTCTCTCGTACGGAAGAAATATACTATGTTACTGTGGTTTTCCATTTGATCTCTCAAGTGCATACCTGGCGGAGATACAACTTGAGAACATTGCTGATATCATGCGCATACAATTCTGAAAGCTCAACCAAATCCTTTCCATTTTCAAAAGCTTGACAAAGCTTTTCAACTCTTGATTTGGCTCCATTCACACGATAGATTCCCTGAAATTAAAAGACCAGCACAACTCTATTTTAATTTGAAAAGCAAGTGCAAGTGTAAAATACAGATGAGATCAACAGTATAGCATTGTCAACTTGAGAGGTTGTCTTTTTTTTGTTCTTGTTGTTAAGTGTGTTCATACTTAAGTTTTTATAAAATAAGCTTGAGCGTACCTTGACATTCAGTGCTCTGCTTTCGATTTCTGATGTACACTTTTTGATGATGAAAGGAATGCCATCAGGAACATTTTTAGCAGCTTGGGCAAATTCCACTCCAAACAAGTGAAGCCTTCCATGAAGTTTTTTGTGTCCACATTGAATAGCTAAAGTCTCTAAACATTTTTTATGACATGCAAGTGAACACTACGGGGGGGAAAAAAGTACATGGTTTGACACAATCTAACACCATAAGAAATATTTGTTATTTGTCACCCCACATGTAAGCAAAAAGGAAGATTTTTGTCACCCCATATGTGAACAAGGAGCAGTTATTAGTTAGCAGTGCTTTTGCTCATGAGGATTCTGTGAGTCACGAAGTCTGTACTTTCTGTAAAGAAAAATGTAAGTTTCCAAAACTCTCAACTTCACGTAAATCCCAAGCAGCAATTTAAACTACTTTTCAACTTACCTCCTCACATTCAGCTCCATGAAATACCACTAAGCTGTCACATTCTCTGCATTTAGATGGAGCTCTCAGCTTCCGTAGTTTGTGTGTTTGTGCTGCTTTCGACATACTAGTGTTTCTGAAAGGTCCCGGAGAATTTGCAGTTTCAGATGTCAGATCATTTAAACCTGGAAAGAATTTTTCTGTTTCAGTCATTGTAATATTTATTTACTGTGCTGTAGAACACAGAGTTCTATAAGTAACAGCAACTATCAAAGTAACCAAACAGTTTTCAGCCACAAGGAAGCAAAGCATTGTTACAGTTTGCATAACAGATATTAACTATCAAGTAATCTTACATAGAAGTGGGATCAAAACAGTTTTGCATTTTTAAGTATTTCAGTTTTCTCCTGTATCAATGGCATGTGAAAATACTAGGATATTTAATTCCAGCTACCCCACAGGCAACTAGTCATGCAAGTTTAATTCTATGTACTTCAAAATCCTGTACTAGAATATGAAAGATGACATTATGGTTTGGCCTATAATGTGTCCAAAGTACTTCATAAGCACATATTGCAGTAGGTAAGAATACACATTCACAGCAGAACCCATAATAGTACAATGACCAAAAAAAGCACTAATTCTCAATCCCCTATGATAACACCAAAATAGTTCCTAAAGAATTCTAAAACACAATAGCAACTGGTGCTTTTCATGACTGATTTTTTTTTTTCCAAGCTATCAGCAACTCTGTGAAACAAAAATTAAGTTTTTAGTCTGTAAAACTAAGGAAAGTAATGCATACAATTAACTGCCCAGAAAGCTTCTTAAAGGCTCAAATATTGATTAAGCAATACTACTCCAAGTGAAAGTTTGCATTCATTAGTATGTTGCCATGCTTTAAATCTAGATCTAAACTAGTATTGTTAACAGGCTCATTCATAGAAGGTTAAGTATATATTTAGGAAATAAGGACTACCTGAAGAATTT
>VXAL01005920.1:22743-75399 GCA_013399475.1 Chauna torquata | reverse complement strand
CTAGGTGACATGAGTTAGACAGAGAAGTAGATATGAGAGCTGTGAGAATGTCTTATTCAAAGCTAAAATTGTATGTCCCCTTTGTCAGTAAAACAAGCAGCTTATCCCAGGTAACATCATATCCACTTTATAGACTGATATTTGAAATGATGAACAATGGAAAGCTTGTGAAATGCTCTCATGAGTACACTTTATAACTACTGAGGAGTGCATTAGACACAAATGGGTATATTTTAATGGCTACCTACACTGAAATGATAAGGTCTGTCTTATTTAATTTGGGGCATCTAAAAGTTAGTGGTCTATTGTAGCTCCCTAGTCTTTGTTAGACCAGTCTATCCCTCTTTCTTCACTGACATGTCTGGATGATTGACTAAATCACTATTGACCTCATTTAGGTGAAATGAAAACCACTTTAAGTCCTAAAGATTTAATCCTAAAGATTTAATCCTTGGATTTAATATATATATATTTTTTTCAAACAAATTGCAAACATATGCAGTTGCTTTTGTCACATCCCTTCCATATATTGGCTTACATGTGCAAAATTGCACCTCAGTATGCATTCAAATACATGCTTACAGTTTTAAACTGTCTTTTAGAATACATTCCTATTTGTATCTTGGTTTTGTAGATAAACGAATAGCCTACTAACAAACCCACTTAAACAAAATAACTCACAGAATAACCACAGAAGTTTAATGAAACCACTGGGAAATAATTAGTTAGCTGCTTCCACTAAACTGTTCAACTTAAATGCAGCAAAGCACTTGGGTATCTGTTTAATTTTGACAACTTGTTTAAATAATCAAAAAAAAAAAGCCAAAAGAGTCATCTATGGAGTATGTAAACTACAGTGTTGTGCATAAATGCCATTGCTTTTTTCCATGTAGTTTTGCTGAAATCCCAATCTTTTCATTTTCAAGGTATCTTTGAAATACAGTACATTACTAGGTTTCAGCACTTCTTAGGATTGGATACATAGGACCCAGTCTCAAACCAAGCTGATATGCCTATTCAACCAGTTTAGTTTTAAACTCATCAAATTTCCATCCTGACAAACTGCTTGCCAAAGTCATTATGAATCTTTTTGTGGATCACAATGGCACTGTATTAGCCCAGTTCTAATTTTAAGTTGTATATTCTGGGCTTTTGGCACAGATGCTCTCTGATAACTAGACAGGGATGATTCCTGCATATCAGTTAGAACACGGCCCTGCTACCATTACACTTTTGTAATGGAAAAAGTTGAGCAATAATTTGCAGTACCAATGAAACATAATAGCCTTTTATTTACTTTTTCCATTTAGGCAGTAGTTTACTCCAAAAGCAATTAGAGGAAATGGGCCTATCTTAAGGAGGGAAAAAAACCAAAACCAAAACCAACCAAATAAAAAGAATTAAAAAGAGAGAGTAAGAAGCTATATTTTGTGCAAACTGTTCCTCTTACTCTTCACTTTGCTAGAAAATCAAATGGGGTGCTGTGTAGAGATAGTCTGTACTCTGCAGATGATAGGGCAGTAGTAGGGCACTCGCCTGAGACACACCATTCATCTGAAGAAAGACAGAGTTCTGCAGTGTCCTCTGAGCACTCTCTGAAAGTAATAGGATCCAAGAAGCATTTCTGGAAGTTTTTAAAATCTCAGCCATGACTGGCTGGGTCTTCAATGCCTATTTGCTTTCTCATAGCTCACCTAGAGTTATAATCATCTTAAGGCAAGATTGTAACAAACTCCTGCTAAAGACCATGATGTTACTACAGATTTAAAGCTGGTAGTGTAACAGAGGGTGAACTTCTGAAGAACAGACAACTTGTTTCCATGTAAGAACTTTCTGCAATTCTGCATGCTCTAGTAATTCAATCTCAAGCTGTTACATTATGTGCAAAAGTCCCTGGGTGAGATTATGTAGTTTGGGTTCCGCAGGAGTTCAGCCAGGATGATCATAATTGTTTCCTGTAGACGTATTTAAAAAAAAAAAACAACAACAACAACACACACTTGAAACTGTCATATGTAGGCGAGACCGAATTGTTCCTAAATGTTGGTCTTTCATTTTGTTTTCCTCAAGAGCTGTTCTTGACCTGAGATTACAATTTTTTTTATTTTTTTTTTGCAAGAGCAGATAAGATCTGACCAATCGTAGTGATCTTTTCCTAAACGACATCCAAAATCATATGGATCCCATAGTTTTTACGGTAAATTTCCAGAAAATTAGGTGAAACAGCAAATAGTCTAAACTTGAATATGAACTAAGAATTTTTATCTTCCTTCACATAACAAAATTTCCTGAGATTCATACATAAAAGCTCTTTAAATAATCACTGAAACAGATCTTAGAGGTGCAACCCATTGAAAGTTGCTGCACTGACACGCCAAAGTTTAAGATCAGTGTACCTATGAGAATATGGAGACAGTTTATTTTAATATAGAAAGTGTCAGCCAAATGCAATTGATGTTCTTCAACATAAAAAGCAGAAAGAAATTTCATTTGGTTTAGGAACTGAAGTTCTCAAAATACTATAATTTGCCAAATATTAACATCTAATATGAAATTATTCTCTCCTTTTAGTTTTTAAAATAAGTCACAAGCACAAGCTTCTTCAGCTATGAGCAAATATTGAGTGCAAAACTGAGCATTGTCATAACAAAATTAATATAAGAAAATTCAGTAGATGTCTCAGAAAAAAAATGACAAATATATGTCAAGTAAACCACTTCTGATGCTTCCATCAATGTATTATGATGTTCATTTATTTAGTTATAATTCTGAGACAGAAAAGTGAAGAATATGGGAAACTCATCTGGAGTTGTTTCTATGTGGGAAAGGATATGTGCTTGTCAAAACAAATCAGTCTCAGAGTGGCTTTGGCATCTCCATTCTTGGAGATACTCAAAACTCAGCTGGACTGGTCTCCAGGCAATCTGTCCCAACACAGAAATTATTCCTGATTTGACTGGAGTTTGTACTAATCCACAAGTTCCTTTCAATCTAAATTATTCTACAATTATAGACATGTAGAAATCCCTACAGACCAACATCAATCCTAAAATCATCATTCATGAATTTTCCCTATATTCCATACTTTCCACCTAAGCCATATGTGATTGATTTTGTAGTCCAAGTCACTCACCACTGAGGCCTCCTCTCCTTCCCATCTTTGGAGATGCATACACCCAACATCAGGATTTGGAGACAAAAACACTTGCCTACAGTTTGTTGCCTAACCTAACATCAAAACAAATTAGAGGCCTTGCCTAAAATGAGCAAGTGGAGTGAAGCCTCCCAACTGAGTTTACTGCATGGTGGCCCAGCTTCCATTGTTAGATACTCCTCACCTCCCCCTGAAGAGGCCACTCCCTCCAGCTTCTCCCAGAGTTGGAGATATTTGAAACCTTGAGATATGCAGCCAGCAAACTTCTCCCATCCATGGGCAATTGGTCTTACCACTGAGCAGTCATGCAAAAGGACATGAATGCAACACTGACTTTCCCAGCTGAGGCTTCAAACATAACTGGCTGACTGTCTTGGGAAGAAGTCCTTCATGTAGGTGACTTTAGGACTTCCTTAGTAATATTTCCCTTATTAGGTCTTCCAGAGAAATTAAATGGCAGAAAGCTTATACTGACATTTCTGATAATATTAAGGCACAAAAGAAATTACAAGCTACTCGGCTACTTGATTGAACAAGCATAAAAAATCAGAGTTTTTCTTTGACAAATTACTAAAGCAGAGATATAAGCTAAGTGGCTTACCCAACATCACAAATGACATCAGTGACTGAGGAAAAAAAAAAAAAAAGAATCCAGATAGCCAAAATATTAGTCTGCCACTGCACATTCTCTTGCTAACCTGGTTTTGCTTTTGCTGGGTTAAGGATAACAGGATACAAGTGTTTTCATCAGTTTTGTTCATGTCAAAGACACCCAAAGTGCAGGATAGTGCTTGCTTTGCTAGTGCTAATTCCAAATGTAAAGAAAACTGCAGTCAAATAAATGTTGTGAATTTGAATTCCTCCCTAACCTCCTAGTATGGCTTAAAAAACAGACATATTTTCTTTTTCTTACTGGAGAGGCCTCCAGCCCTATGCCTTCAAGCTGCCTTTTACCAAACAACCCTTTAATTTATAGATGTATCATGTCAGATATCTCTAGTACACTTGCAAAGAAGGAGTGAAAAATAGTTTTACATCAGAGGAAAATAGTGTTTGGGGCAGGGGGAGGGGGTAAGTAGTAATGTGTGTATTCATGTGTTATTTGCAAATGTCACCACACAGTAAAAATTAAAATAATGCTTGAAAGAAATACCTTATCCTAGTGGATAGTAGCAGTTCATAGTGAAAGGAGAAAGGCAAAATACAGGATAAGTAGGGAGAAGACACTGTATTAAAGATTCACTGTATTTGCACTGAACCGTGTTTTCTGTTTCTGCTTTCATGAATGTTGTGTATAATGAAAGATGGTTTCCACTGAAATTTGATGTTCAAGCGAGTATGAGCAAACATAGAATGTGATCTGGAGCATCATTTGTAATGGTGAAATTCTGAGCTAGAAACCCACAGAACTACAAGATGTTAAATAGATTTATTGCCTATCAGTTTTATACCAGAGGGAGAATATCTGCTTCTCACAGTGAAGAGATGCATTATAAAAAAAGTAACCGTGATACTAAGAAATCATCATTCAACCAAGCTAAAATAAATGATAAATATTCCCTTTGTGGCTGATTTTTATCTGGCTGCACCTGACTGCAAATGTTTTCACAGGAAGATACCACAGATCTTAAAAGCAGAGTAACCGTAAACAACATTTCCTAGCACCAATTTAACCCCCTCCCTCCTGTTCCCCATTTTCCTGAGCTGTTAACAAGAACAGAGAAAAGCCCTGCACCCTGAGTCTACAGGGAACTCAAAAGATAAGTCAGGCAAAACACAGAGAATAAGTTTTCATTATCATTTTATACCTTCAGCAAAGTAAAGGTGGTCACAATCTCTGCTAGAAATTCCTGCTTTTGCTGGAGCTTCACAGTTCAGTAACGTGGAAAGGACAAAATGGATCCTCATGTCCCATGGAATGTGAAAAATACAATTCTGCCTCATCTGCAAGTAAGAGAAACTAGGGAAAAGGCCCTTATACTCTCCATGCAGCATGTACTAACATAAAACCCAAGCACAAAAACATAGATTTTTTGATTTTACAAGTAAACTGTGAAGGGCATCCTCCATTAAACAAACATTTACTGCATAGTAAAGTTATTACATTATGTCAGGATAAAGCACTCAATAATTCATTCTGCCTTTGTTTTGCCAGCATCTATAAATCAGGAATTACAGGAGATGGAACACATCAATAGGCAGATATAAATGTCTTTTAAGTTCCATTGATAAAATATTAAAGTCACAGGTCAACAGTAAGTCTCATCCTCTTAACATAACACTGGTGTAAAAAGCTTATTCTTATCTAAAAGTTTGATACTTTTTTTGTATCAGTAAAAATAACCAAAGAGCAGCAGAGTAGCAGACATTATTTCCTTTTTTCAGCTCAATGAGTATATTTTTTTTCATTCTCTATTCTATAAGATGTGGTTTGTTTTTCATGTGTGTCTTTGGGCTGCAGCTCTCTCTCTCTTCCTCATCTTTTCTCCTTTCTTTCTTTTTGAATATGGACATTTTCCTATTCCTAGTGGATGATGTTGAGTTGGATGTGGAATAAAGTTCTCTATCAAATTCATTAGTTGATCTTGAAATTAACATCCTTTGCCTTTCCTGAAATGTGTTTCTTCTGAGAGCTGAAATTCATTTTTACTGTGAGCACAAGGCTGTTGTTTATAAGTCATTGTTGGGCCCCCATGGGAACTATCATCTGTGACAGCAAGCATTAAGCTTTGAGCAATTGTACTATAGGCTCCGATGAAACTGTGCTCCAACTCTTACTCCGAAGTCCTCCGGGTAGGAAAATGTAGAGGCACTCAGGTCTTCATACAGCAGACAAAACACCTTGTAAATAATAAAAAGAACCTCCACTTTTCTGGTAAACATGTGTAGCCAGAGATCATGTCCAAATTAAAGAACAACTCATTTCATGTGAAGAAAAACAGGGAAAGAACAACATTTAACACGGAGTGACTCCTTGTTAATATCTACACAGTTACCCAGAAACTGAAGGGTAAATCTAGTACTCTCTGTGCATGGGAGAAAGATTGAACACAAAAAGAATAGTATCTTTGTGTAAATACTAAATTCAAGCCTGTCCCTCTTTGTCTTTTATGTTTTGTATTGAATTGAATGTGTTTATTAATTTCATGGAGAATTTGATGTGTGTCAGTTTATTTACCCTGCCAGCGAAAGGTTTCCCTGTGTTCAGAAATAATAAAGCTTACTGACATGATTGGACCTATCTTTAATTAATGTTGTAGTTCAATTTTCCTTCCTTCAACAATTTTTTTCTTTTTTTCTTAGATCATACAATTCACCAATTCTTCTGATCCGTATTCAACAAATTGATTACTCTGGAAACTAATCGTTACAGGATGAGGGCAGAGGGAGTGCTAGGGCCTCAGTCTTGCAACTGATTCTATACGGACAGAAAACCCAACAGGTTTAATGATGAGAACTGTCTCTTATTTAGACTCAAGCAAGAGACCCAAGTGGACAAGATATGGTATTTTCTGTCCTGTATATTGAAAGAAATAGGTATCCAGGTTGACCCAATTTGTCTCAGCCCAGAGAAGGAATCTCAGTTTAGGATAAAACAGAACAAACAAACAAACAAACAAAATCAATCTTAGAAGAAAGACACTTGTTCATATTATTATTTCTAATTCATGGTTTTCCCATTTTTATTTTAAATACCCACCTCCACCTCCTGCAGGAGGCTTAATATAGACCCAGTTCTGGGAATAGACAGCTGCTTCCTCTAAATAAAGTATTTACTGTACTGCTGTTGGACATAAAACACTAAAGATCTACAGACTGTCTTTTTTTTTGGGGGGGGGGTGGTTTTTGGATTTTGTGGGGTTTTTTTGTTTGTTTGTTTTTGGTAGCAGCAAGTTCTTTTGGACTCCGCTTTTTCAAAGGAAGAAGAAAAAGACAAAGGATGTTTTTAGTAGTGTTCAGTACAATCATCGATTTCAATATTATATGTTTTTTTTGACATAGCATAGTTGATATTCTGCTATTACATTCTTGAAAGAAAGTATATCAAGAACACTTGCAAACTTTCTACTTGTCAAAGAAATTTCCTAAAATTTTGCTATGTAGATATTTTGCCCTAGTGAAATTTGATGAATGGTGGCAGATTTCAAACAATTCAATGGTTTAAGGCTTCTTGTGCAGACTGTAATTATCAAATATATGTTGTAAGATATATCTCTCAGCTTCTAAACATGTGAGATGTATCAGCACTCAGTAGTAAAGAATATGTTCTGACACGTTTTCAATTAAACACAAAATGCCGGCTATTTTTTTTTTTTTAGTTTTAATTTTCTTACTTTTGTTTTTTCATTTTGATCAAAAAGTTATATATTTTTAGCATTGATTCTGTTTCCAGGAAATCACCTTTCTTTTGAGGATGAATTTACTAAGGAGTTAGGCTGAAATTTGTTATATCATAGCAGTTGTCTTATTAGTATCTATTAAATATGGTTGATAAAATAGTCATGTGTAATGAAATGTTCCATATCAGCCCAAGGCATATCAGAAATGCAGAAAATTTAGCATCTTACTTTTTTTTTTTTTTTTTGAGAGTGAGAATATGTTTTTTTCAAAAATTGTTTCAATTAAAACAAAATGTCAGTAGTGATTCTTCAAGTATTTTTTCACTGTTTTTAGCATTTGTATTTATTCTTTTATTCACCCTTGGAAGCATAATAAATTGAGACTAGCAACCTTTAAAAAGCTCTTACTTATACCTACTCAAATATGATTTTCTTACCAAACCATTTCCCTTCACCACCACCACGAGTCACCTCTGTTGTATAAAACTAATGTGTACTGTTCTTACTACATTTTATTCACATTGTATTCAGTCTCTGTTTGTGACATAAATTAAAACAAACATTTTGATATTTGATGATTGAATTTTGATATTTTTCTCGTGCTTTTGGCACACATAGATCATTAGTCATGACCAGGTTTAACCAGCAAGAAGTCAGCAAATTCTCTGCTATGGTTTCTTAATTTACACAGAAAAACACCATGATATTCTTGTTCAAAGGAAGATTTAATAATGAACTTGGAGGCATCAAAAGTAACTTTTACGTAGAACAGAAGGCCCTAGAACTGGGCTTTCAAAATCCCCGATTTCTTTGTTGCCACGTAGCGTGGGACAACACAGACTAGCTAACTAGACTTGGAAACAAAATGTGCTCAATACCATGTTCTGGCCCTGAGGCCACTTGTCACAGAGGAGCAGTATCTGTGCTTTGAAACTCCCTTGGTCTCCAAAGCAGGGCAGCCACATGCAAAACATCTGCAAGAATGGTCCCTGGCCTGCCACCAAGCTCCCAGGAATCAGTGGCACAACAACAAATGTCTCAGGCCAGAGCTGTAGCAGGGACTCTGCCAACAGCAAGGAAAAGCAAATGCCAGTCCTCTGCTCTGGCACTGCACAAATTTGTATTATAGGCCTGAGGATAAAGTCTAAGTAGTTTGGTTGCCTGGTCCTTCACTGTTTTGTGAACGATTGAAGCTGAACTTCTGCCACTTCTGCCAGCTGAACAGTTTGAGACCTGCTTCGCACACACAAGCACAACCAAGAACCACAAACCATGACTTGATCATCTGTCTATCATAAATTCAGTCCTGTGAGGTTTCTTAAAGAACAGTTCATGGCTTGGGATGACTGTTGCTTTATTTTAAATCCAGATCAGATGGTATAAGGATATAAGAACTGCTTTGATAGAATGCGTGTATGAGTGTGTGTAAAGTGGGAGAGGAAGCTCTTTAGATACACCCTTTAGATTCAGGATGCCAGCTGCCAAACACTTGTAGAAACTGTGCAGCTACATTTCCAGAGGGAATTCCCACATCCCCTTCCTGCCAAATCATCTGCAAAGTAAAGGACATGTAATTACTCAGCAGATCACAGGACAGGTGGAAGCGTTCAGTTAGGAAAGAGAGCTTAGGATTCAAGTCCCTCTGGAAAAGCTTCTTTAAATGTACATACTATCCCGGAGCAAACCTGAAACTGATCTCCCAAAAGTGAGCCATCAGTACTTCCTTACTCTTCTCCTCTGTGTCAATCTGGTCCAAAGTAACTTTAGTGTTTTCTTAAAAAAGAACAAATTCAATTAAAAACATGATCCTGGAAAGGCCTCTACTGTCTGGCAGTTAAGGCATTGCTCTGCAAGATGGCTGAAGTGAGGACAAATCACAACCACACTGTTACTGTTTAACAGCAAGGCAAAGCCTCCTGGCAGGGCTCAGGGCTTCCCCTCTGTCAAGGGGGATGCACTCCAATATACATCTCTAGAAACTCCCACTCTGCACCCAAGAGAATGCAGAGGCTTGTGCATGTGCACATTATGGTGCTCTCCTCATTCAAGGAACTGTTTAGGGACAACATTCATTTCTGGGCTACACTGTTCTTCCTCAGGCAGTGGACTCACTTGAATGCCACACATCTAAAAGTTAACAGTTAACATCTGGCCCTGTGGTATCCAAGTTCTTTCCACAGCTCATTCTGACAACTTATAATTCTGTCTACATTAGAGAATCACTTTGGGATCCTTTGGGATCATAAATCTAGATGGGAATTATATGATGGGGCAGGAAAGAGAATTTATGCTAAGTCATAAGTCAGGAGCATGTGACTGAAATTCCAAGTATTTGTGCATGTGAAAGCTCAGTGAAATGAGTTTCTTGGTACTTACTTCTCTCTACCTTCTTTCAGAAATAAGCAAACTAGACAAAAATGTAAAACAAGGTTTCAAGGTTTCTCAGAAGTGGATTTAGTAAATGCGCATTGCATAAGCAAAAAAAAAAAAAAAAAGAAACACTTTTCAAGTGGTTCAGTTTTAAGTTAGTTTAAAATAAAAAAAGAAATGCGTGTCTTTTTTCTGTCTTCACCAGGAAAACAGTAATTTCAAATATTATGGACAGGTGAGCATTTTCATGTAAACTTGAGTGAAACAAAAATTCAGAAACCAAATGTCAGTGGTGAAACATTAGCATCATACAGTGGGACAGCTCTCAAGTGGTTCACATCCCCCTTTGCTTGTTATCCTATCCATGTGAGCTGAACGTCAAATTTTCACATTCGGGACTGAAAGCTCTTCAGTATTACAATGACATTATAGTCCTAGATTTACAGTCATGGAACTAGTTCCTGGAGCCTTTTCAAACAGCAAAATGTCTCAAGAGCACATATTTCCAGGCTGTAGTTTTAGCAGATAGCAAAAATAGCTTAATGGATAGCATGTACTAGACACCAGTAACTATGTTCCCTGCCAAAACACTCAATGCCATTTGAGTATGTCCAGAGTGCGGGGAGGCCAGTGAACAACATGCAAGATAATAGAAAGAGATAACTTTCTGCTTCCTTTCACCCAGAGTTTCAGACACTGGGTCTTTTGCATACTGTCTGTAGGCTCAAACACTGTCATTTGTCCGGCAGCTACAATGACCTATGCACAAAGAGGTGGCTTACATTCTGGAGAGGCCACTTTGTTCCAGCATCTAGATTGCTTCTGCACACTTTTTTTTTTTTACACTATCAAGTGAAATTCATGTTTATACTTCCTTTTTCCTTTTTTCAGCTGACAGGTGGAGGATTCTTCACCTATCTCAAGGGTGGGACCCTCAGCTGCTCAGACTCCCTGACTAGAGCTCCATCTGTTTTCCAGCTATGTGGGAGACAAGACAAGCAGTGGAGCTGAGACTCTCCAGGAGCTGAAGACATTGGCTGATTAATGATCCATAAAACAGGTTTTCTGGAACAGAATGTTATCTATTCACCTGCAGCGTATAATACACGCTGCAATGTGTCAGAACGACCAAGTGTTAAAATGTACATTTCCTTTAAGAATATTCCTTTAAGAAATAAGAATCTTTCCTTGGAATATATGTAAGGTCCTCTCATCCCAGCCAGCCTCCATCACAGGCTAGGAGTACCAGGTTGATCTGTTTATTATAGTTACCCTACATCTCCATGTAAAACAATTCACCTGGATGTCAGTCTTATTTTCTGAAATTTAGTCCTATTAATCAGTCCAGCATACCTAATTTAGTATTACCTGTAATTCTGGGTATTTGACATGGAATGACTATACTGTACTACAAGACCAGCTGTAGAGCTGTCAGGTAGAAAGCACTTTTACAGTAGCTCCTCCTTTGTTTTACAGATACTTTCCAAACGATTCAATCTTTAAATGCTCTTCTGTTTCCTCTTAGACTTCTTTTGATTTAACTGTGTATTTTCTGATAAGTTAATATCACACAGGCAATTTGTAAGAGCTATGACACATTAAAAATACTTCAAAAAATGCACTTATCACATATAATAATTTCATTCTTATTATGTACTTATCAAATGACTCTTTGACTATTCAATATTTAGTAAGCAATACTTTGCTTTGCTTTATTCAAGTCCTAAGCAACAAACACGCTTTGTGGTCACTCCCACCCTCCCCCGCCCCACCCCCTTACTCTGTCCTAATCGTCACTCCTAGAATAGATTGAAGATTCTTCATGACTGTCATCTCTATATTGTAATTTCCATAGATAAAAGAATAATACAGGAAAATACTAGGGGTATGTTGAAAGAATAAAATAGGTCTAAATACACCACAGAGTTGCATTACGTGTCTGTTCAGGTTCTGGTGAAAATCTTGCCATAAATATTCCACAGGCTTTACTGAAGTGTCTAAGAAAGGCAGTGAGACAGAAAGTCACTGGACATGACCAGTGAATAATGGAACTACAGAAGAGACTAAGAGGCTTTAGTAGCTAAGTCAGTAATTCTCCTAGAGTAGGAAGCTTTTGTAGTTAAATTAGTAATTCTCCTAGGGTAAAGGAGAAAGATGTGTATGCTCTATTCTCCACATCTTTTAGGGAAGTACACTGTTTAAAATAAACGGGGAAACTCAAATTGTGGTACTTGACTCTAAGCATTCTCTTTTTTTCCTAGTCTGTCAGACTGTGTTCGAATCCATTTGGAATTATATTAACAGCAACAGTAGCATAAGGAAAGAAACCTTTACATGGCTGTAACTGAAACAATAATTTCTTTTTTTATCCATGCAGCCGGCAGCTACACTGCACTAGCACAAGCCAACATGAACAGAGGCTGTCCTACCTCCCTCAGCTGCTTTTCCTGCCTATGTCTGCCCGCCCACCCTGTGTTATACACACTCCTGTGAAACCACAGGGAGCACCGCACCATGGAGGTTATACATGCAAAGCTTTCTTATCCTTTGTTCTCTCTCAGAGTTTTAGTCCAGGTGTGGCTTCTCCTCCATTGGCAGCAGGGGACTGAAGACAAGCCCATGGAGTGGCTGAGGCTGATTCTGCAGTAGGACTGTTGGCTTGTTCTGGTTAGACATGCACAACATCCTTCGTCTATGGTGAGAAAGATTACCCATACCAGCAGTACCATGGCAGCTTTAGCTCGTCAACGTAACAGCACAGAAAAGATAAAGACTTGAAAAGTGTAGAGATGGTTGCTAACCTGAATATTTATGAATAGCAATCATGAGCAGAAGTTTTTATTAATTCCTAAAAAAATAACAAAGTTTGTATTTAGTATAACTTGGTTTGCTTTTAACGCTGAAGTATTCTATTTAATTTTCACTTGCAACATTTTTCTCTTTCTTTCACTATCATCTGGTACATTTGGATAAAAAAAGATTTTAAAAATCCCTTTTTTTCCTCACTCCAAACTGCAAAGTTAATTGATTTCACTGTGGTTTGAGGTGAATAGTTTTAAATTTGACATTTTATACATATATAGACTATAAAGATTATTGTGCTTTCAGGGTTGCTTGAAAACAAGTGCTCATGAAAGATAAAATTTGAGGGCTTTGAAACACATCATGTCCCATGAGCTGCAGTAAATAATAGTCTTAATCATTAAGTGACTATCTCAAGCATATACACACACATAAGTAATCTTTGTTAAATTCTTAGCCAGCCAAGTTAAGGTGCAGAGATTTGGGATGTACGTTGCTTTCTTTCATTCTAGAGGACAGAGACCTTTATCGTAACTGCACATATTAAGATTCCCATACTACAGACTTCAATTTCAAATAAATAGCCTTATCTGTTTTCTTTAACTATCCATTCTTTAATAAAGGGGAGTGGGGAAAGGAAATTTCATGCAAAAACCCTGCAAGCTGCATTCAGGCTAAAACAGCGGGTATCTAAAATTAGTAAGTGCATCATTAAGTTTTCAAAATGCAGAAGTAAAACTGAATTTCCCACTTAACCTATTTACAGCCATGTGCAACTGGCATAGTTTTCATATCACAATAATTACTTCATTGCTAATACAATACAGTACAAATCTTTCAATTTATGTTAATATATATACTCCTGTATTGTTATCCTTCCCTGTACTCCTGTGCTGCAAAGAAAGCATGAAGATTCAGTTCTTCCTACAGTACAGTTGGTGACTATCTATCACACATCACATTCTGCTCTACAAAGCACAGTGAATATGAAATTATGATGATGTAATAGAGTTATCCTGACTGCACAGTCCTTGAATTTTATGTTTCTTTCCAGACGTTTAGTTCAAGTTTGCATATTTTTTCATCTTCAAAGGCTTTGAAGTATATGGATTTTTTTTTATTTTAGTGCTTCAATGCAAATCTATAGGAGAGAGTGGAACAGTTCCAAGGAGCTAGAAGAAAACCAGCTGACTGTGTACAGTATCTAGAGTTGGGGCTTTTAGTGATGAAGTCTAGTCTGTTGTATCTTCTTCCGTCTTTCCAGGGATATGAAGCCCTTTCATAAGATTGCTCTGGGGCTGAGGATCATCTTTGTTGGCTCCACCAGCTTTACATGGTTTAGGCAAAACAGATGTCTTTCATTGGAAACAACAGCAACAAAAAAATCTGCTCACAAGTATGCTTGCCCCAGTGGTTATATAGGAAAAAAAAAATTCATGCAGATTTTTATTTATTTTTTTTTTTCCTAGCAGTTGTTTTAGCTTGGGAAACTTGAGCCCTTTTGTTTGGTTGGTTGGGTTTGGTTTTGTTTGTTTGTTGTTTTTTCTTCTTATTATTTAGTTTTGTCACTCCAAACTGTTGCTGCTTGAATATCTTCTTCCCTAACTACCTCTCACAATAGCAAAGTGCAGAAGGAAAACAAAATGAAACAAAAGAAACAAGCACACACCAAAAAAAAAAAAAAAAAGTAGAGAAAAAGAAAGAGAAAGAGAGAAATGGAAACAGAATTTGGAAGAATATAGTCACAAAATGGAAACATCTAACTTTTTCACGTGATAGTTTTGAGAACTTGGAATTTGTTTGTTTTTCCCTTCTCCAAGGAATAAACATAAGCTCAGTTCAACTTATTTATACTTACTGTTGTGCAACTTGCAGTTTGTCATATGCGTGGCACAACGGGAGAATATGCCTCAAGTTATTCAGGGAATCAGAGGCATGTGACTTCTGAAAATCTCTTAGACACCTATAAGAAGAAGTACTTCTTACCCACTGCAGAAAATCTTGGAAATACCTTGGACTTCTCTGTGATACAAGTCTAGTGTGTGCTGCTGAAAATTAATATATGTAGGAGATTTGTTTCTTTGTGTGCACTCATAAGGAGTAAATTTATTGCCGTTTTAATAAGAAGGAATTAGTGTCTGTAAGAAAAAGTATGAAGGGCAAAAAGTAACGCAAATGAATTTAACAAGAGAGTAAATTCCTGTGGATTCAATACAAATGGGATGCAAATAGCTGTGAGTAGCTTAAGAGTTTGCTGTCTATGTAAAGCATTTAAACAGATGCCTCCTTACCACATCTGTGATGCCAGAATAAATCTACCATACAGTGATAAACCGATGTTGGCTTTAGCATACCGCCTAGAAATTCTTACATGGAGACTTTTAAATGGGCTAGTGACCTTAAACTGTATTATATATATACTATATATAACTATATGATGATCTTATAGCATATAGTAGTTCTTTCTTCATTTTTATATGATACAGAAAAGTCAATTCCATATTTTGGCAAATTCCTATTCTAACATATTGTTTTTATATTTCAATAGTATTTAGCCTTCACTAATAATAAACAAAAGCCCAGCTGTGTTAATATTTTCTTCCAAAACTCTGTCAAAAGTTCTTATCCAAAGATAGCATTAAATTTGCATAAGACTGGCTAGTTTTGAAAGTTTGGGAAGTAATCTGAGGATTAAAGATATGTAGAAGCAAGCATGAGAGGAAATATGTCAAATAATTCATTCTAACCATAGGTTAATTCTTTTCCTTGGCTAAAAGAAGCTTGCATACATTTCACTTTCAGAATTTTTTTAAAACCTTGTATGCCTTTCAGTAGCTATTTCCCCCCTCTGTTCTCACAAAGAGAAAGGGAGAAAGGAGGGAGGGAGAAAGGAGGGATGGAGAAAGGGATTACAGTATCTAATTTCATCCCATCACAGCCCACACTCAGTAGGAGCAAACTAGGATATGTTCTCCTGATAGACAGATCTAAGCAAATTGCCCACTTCCCTTCTCACTGCCTGTAAACCTTTCCCTTTTATAGATGACACCCTCCAGAGAAGTTTTACAGGCACTGTATGGTCTTAGCCACAGACAGTACAACCCCTGCTATAACTGCCATAGGTTCCTATGGCTGACCAGGGACCTCCCCAGCTGCAGATACATTCCCTACATGGACCAACAGCTGCTCTCGTGGGGTTTACTACACCATGTTTTCACTGCTGTGGTGACAACAAAGTAGCAATTCTGTGCTCCCATATGTTACAAAAAAAAAAAAAAAAAAGAAGTACCAGGTCTTCATCTTGTCTCTTTCACCTATGGGACATGGTGGGTTACCAGCAATTTTCTGCAGGATTTTCCTCAGATGTAGTGTTAGGGGGATTGCCTGGCCAGACATTCTCCTGATACAGGCAATGGATGGAGACATTAAATATGCCAAGTGCAGTCCTCAGGCTACCATTTTAATCTGATGATCTAATGCTACATCACAAAGAGGTGCAGATGCAAAAATGAACTAACAAAAACTTGGATTTCAGATGTGAAATAACCCTTGGATTCAAGGTCTATGATTATATTTTCTGCTTTTGAAACCTCTAAGAGCACCTTTGAGATCATAAAACTTTCCTCTCTGTGATATATATATATATTTAATCTTCATGGGGAATTTTTGTGCATCAAGAAAGCATGAAATCCCTAGGGAAAAATGTGGGCACCTACTCATGAAACTCTGCTAACACAACACCGTGCATACAGCAAAAGCAGGGGATAGTACACCACAACCTCTTACAGACATTTTTTGATATAGTAACAGGATGTCAAGCAAACTCAGAGGCCACAGAGGATTCTCACACCTGTTTCTTAGCATTGACTTTGAAAACAGCCAGAATTCAAATTGCTGTGGGACCAGAACAACTAGCAGAAATGGATGAACAAGCATAGCTATGACTCATACCATGTCATAGAAGATTCCTATCCCAGAATTCCCAGTAGATCAAACCTTGTCCCTCCTTTTCTCAGCCATTGCTACAGATTAAATGAACAAAGCCAACATGCTGCAAAGAGGCAAGATGGAGTAGGACCCTACTCAGTATGGATCAAAATTGGATCAGCTCTGTGATGATTAAAGACCAGCTAGTGTTGGATGCGAGCACCTACCAGAAACGGTTCAGAGCAACCTGAGTTTTCCTGTAATGGAAAAGCACAAGTTAGTCTAGCAACCTCAAGGCATGTCCATTTCCAGCTTTGATGGACAGATTTTCCATATCGGTCAATGCAGATAGCTGATTTCCCGATGTATACCACTACATACATACTCTGACTTCAGGGACTGAAGAGAGTGGGGCCTAGGGCATCTCCCATGGACGCTGCCTAATTGCATTGATACTATCTTCACATTGATGCTTTATCTGTCTAATAACCATGACTGCACCCTTTGTAGAACTACTCAGCCCACTGCTAACAATGTCTCCTGGAGGTTATCACATTCCTATATAGGAATGTCTATAAAGCATTGAACAGCTTCTTCCTACCCAGTAACTAGGCTCAAAAAATATATAGAATTCAGGTTTCTATGGAGATTTAGGGAAGGGATCACTTTACATTAAAAAATAAAAATAATTAAAAAAAAAAAATCTCTGAAAAAACAGGTCATGGATTCCACAGAGATGGGGCAATTCTGGAAGGATGCAGGAAAATAATGCCAAGTCCCATGTAAAATATTCCAGGAATCATGGGACTTTTAGGGAAAGATCTGTGTTATAGATACTTAAATTCTTAAAGGTACCTGCTTTTCTAGGAGTATTGATCACAACTTTTACCAGCAAAATCTGAAGAGTGGGCCCAGGGCCTATCACTTTACCCTATTAAACTGGGAGAGTCCAGGGCAACTGTCTTGATAGTTTACCTGCTGGCACCACTGTAACCTTTCAAAGTGAACCACAAATTACAGCAGTGTACTGACAGAATGAACCCGGTGTTGCTACATCTGTGATACCAAACTCAGCCTGTGAGAGCTCCCAGTGGTTTCATCTCAGTTCCCTGAGTGCACTTGCTCAAGTGTTACAGCTGAACAGTAGTATAATTTAACCCAAACAAAATAAAATTATCAGCTTTCCTGAGTGTCATCAACAGCTTAATAAAGAATTTAATTTGCTGAAGTAAAAGTTAGAGGGTTTTTGTTCTGTTTCTCTCCAGAGTAGCATCACAGACTAGGAAATCACTGATTTGCAGCTCTAACCACAAACAAAATCTGTTAAGATCAGAGTTGCCATAATATTATTAGTTTCAGTTGTGGGAAGTTGGCACGGGATTTACTTTTCTGTAAAGGGACACTAATTATCTCTTGTTATCTAGAGCTTTAAAACCATTTTCAAATGTGAAGCTAAATAATTACATCTGTCAACAGTCATACAACAGATAACACAAGAATTAAAAATGTCTATCTACTTTCAGTCCATTCTCCTCACTGCAAAAGAGCTGTGTAATACTCATAATTTGATAACCCTAACCCAGAGGAAAGAGAGGAAACAGGAGTTTTAGGTCAGCATGAGATATATTTTTTTCTCTCCCATTATATTATTAGTATAGATTCAAAGGCACAGAGATGATAATTCTGGCCTGGAAAATGAAATTCTTCTCCAAGGACCCTTTTAAAACTGATTTGCTCAATCAGAGCTCTCTCCTGCTACCTGATCATGGCTATGGTGCTTTAGAGTGTCTAATCAAGAGTTGATTAGAGATGATGACATTAAGAAGGTTCAGGTTTAGTGCCATCATGGTGGCCAATCAATAATGCAATTGTCCAACCCAGTACCCCAGTACTCAGGGGATCTGTGTACAAATCTTGTTATTTACTAAACCTTCATGTCCTGCTATGAAAATGAAACTGATATGCTCTTATGGTGTAGAAATGCTCACTCTAAGAATATTTTTTTCTGGCATAAACACTAATGCTTCCCAGAAAATTCTTTCAGTCTCATTTTGGCTTTATTGTGATTACAAGTGTATTCACACCTCTGGCCATTTTTCACTTTCTCCATGTTTCCGATGTTCCAAACCTGAAATAGAACCTGGCTGTAGTTCTGTGGATATCATGATCTCAGTAAAAGATGTCTTGGCAATACTCAGAGCCCTTTAATACTAGTTTTGGAAAGGCAGCCTGATCAGGTAATTTCAAAGTTACTTAAAGTAAAAATTAAAAAAATCTTTAAGCAAACAAAGGGTTTATTGTGAAATAGCAACAGGCTCCCCTTCTTCCATCAGAAAACTAGATCAACTTCTTGCAAGTTAAAACCAATAAAGTCACATCTCTGTTCATGATTTTGCCTGGAGAATCACAAGACTCAGCATCTCTACTAATGGTTCTCCTGATTTCTGACTAGGCATTAGATGTTCCATTTCAGCTACAGAGCAGCAGAACCCCAAGAATTCTTTCAAAGTCCTTTTAGGCAGACGGAGTTAATAACAATTCACACTGATTAAATAATGGAGATTCAGAGTTATGCAGCTTTACTTACTTCACTGTGCCATTCATTTTTGCTTCAGCACACAGTACAGCATTTTTATAACTTCCTCCAGGATTAATCTGTAAATGGCTAGTTTGCCATTAACATCCATGGGTGGCTACATTCTGGTCATAGTCACTTTGTTGTCACTAACTCCACAGATGTATGTTCTTTGGCCAGAGTAACTGAAATCTGGACCTGGCAGAGAATTTACCAAATTTCAAATCAGTTAGTTTGATTTTTATTCTTCAGTGTCTCAGCAGAAAGCAAGGCAATGCTGAGACCATGTAAGAAAATATTAGTAGTTAACATCAACTTTCTTCTGAGGAATTCACATGTAACCACATCATACTCCTATGCATCTTGGTCAGAATCCCCAACACAATAATTTCATCATTCACTATTTAATAAGAGAATAAATTTAGTTGTTATCTTTGTCCTGGCATCACAGACAAGGCTTGTTGCCTTGGTCTGTGCTTGTTTGAAATTCAATCATCAGATCAGATCAGGTATTTCTCATTTATACATGTTGCCAAAGAGCACATCTTTTTCCATGAAGAGTCAAACTTAAGTATTTATTGGTATTGGTAAGTATTTATTAGTAAGTATTATATAACATACATGTGAAAGCCAAGCAGCTTCAAAACATGAAACTAGAAACAAGAGTTGAAATTTAAAGCTACCAGATTTAAGATTCTTCAAAGATTTGAAAGTGCTATATACAACAGTTTGTAAAAGTGCCTCTTAAAAGTAGTTTTCCTTAACACTTTTAGACTGTGAGTGAAATTTCCTCTGTTTATTATTTTCATGGTGTTCAGACTCATGGTGTTCAGGATTTGCTTCTGAAAAAAAGAAAAAGAAAAAAAAAACCTCCAAAAGTAAATAAATCAACCAGCTGTGACTAGGAGTAGCTAACAGGAGCAAGAAAGCAAGCAGTACTTAAGTTCTGCACTACAAACAGGGTGTATTTAAGAACAGAAATGAAAATTCAACTGAGATGGAGAGAAAGAAAAAGAGATATGATTTTGAAATAAAAAGGTAAATGAAAAGAAAGTTACATTTAAAATGAAGCACTTAGAGCAGGTTAAAATTCTGAAATACATTCCCCTAAAAATAAAAAAGAACTCAGGCAACAGAAGTAGAATTTGACTACTATGAAGTTCAACTAGAAAAAAGAACAGAAGGAAAATGCATGAAATAAACAATGCTTTAGAACTAGAGATAAATAAGTGGAAGCAAAATAAAAGGGATAAACTGCTTGGTAAAACCAATGATACTCAATTTGTTGTAAAATAACACAATACAGCAATAAAGCTATACCAACAACAAAAAGCACATTAAAGTTATCTGTATTTGAGACAAGGATTCAGGCCTCAGGTGTTTGCAGGAATGGCTGCAACAAGATTTTAAAGGTTTTTCAAACCACTAATAGTTTTATTTCCTTGCTCTACTTATTTTTACACTAGCACTTGCAAAGTGATAGACTATACAATAAGCACAAAGTGATAATAGAATTTGATAACACAGAACATGTTCAGTGCAGTACAATTCATGCCAGATGGTGAAACCACCACAAGTTACAAACAAATAAAAGATATCATTCATTCAAGTCCAAAGCTGACCTCCCAGAATTCACAGGAGGAATGTCAGTTAAAAGAAAAAAAATCATCTTTGCCCCAAAGCACAATTTGACTTGAGCTACAGTGCAAAAAAAAACTCATGCTTGACCAATTACCTGTCCTCTCCCACATTTATTACTGGGCCATATTTTGGCCCAACTCCAAGTCTACTGCAGCTCTAGGATCTCAGTACAATGGCTGCACCCTCATTCAAAAAATGCATTTCCCCTCTCTCTCACCGTGGCTTGACTCCTCTTTTTATAGCATGGAGGCAATATTACTCCAACCCTAGCCCAAGACTTATTCCAGACCACATCTTAACCCTTGGGGAATGGATAGAGGAGAATCAAGAGGAACAGCAAAGCCATCAGAAGCATAATCATTCACTCCCACAACTCACCAAGATTACCCAAGCCCTAGGCCTTGATTTGTTATAACAGAGGGAATTTCAGTGCTAAAATGGAATTCTTATGATACAGACTCCTGCCAACAAATAAATACTCCAGGACTATTGATTAGCATCACAGAGACCATCTCTGGTACAGCTTTCTCATTCCTAGTCTAAGTAGACTTCAAAATAGAAGATAAAAGAAAGTGAGTCTTTCTTACTCTGTGTTCATCGCCCATTTCCCTACAGGCAGGATAAAATTTGCTAATCTTTTTGTGAAATGTTCAAAGACATAACAAGAAAGAGTATTACTAGTAAGTGGCCAAAGCACTAACTTCACACTTACTAAGTTCTCTGATCTCCTCTTTCTCTGTTCCTAATTAATGGAGGATGCTTGTTTGTAGGCTTCTGGCTGGAAGCAGTCACCCTCCCACACAATTGGGTGTGTGGCAGTAGCTGCTGCAGTTGCAAGCCCTCCATTAAAGTCAGAGGTCCCTCCAACCCCAGAGACATGCTGCAGCTGTCAGCCTGGCTGCTGCAATGTGAATTTCAGCCTAGCTCGGGTGACCGCTCTGCTTATACAGCTCTTTTGTAAATAGTAAGGGCCTGACTCCCCATTGCCTTGGGCTGTGTGCACTCATTTACCTGTATGCGAAGTGGATATAACATACTGCTGTAGCAGTACATTAGACAGAAGAAAACTACTGAGATCAAGCTAACAGCATGAGATGGTTTCCTCTGAGCAACAGACTTCAATAAGACACTTTCATTTAAGTGTAAAATTCTCTGCTTTTCCTGTACTGTAGGTTTAGCTGGGACCAATTCTTACACAGGCAAGCCTCTGAGTTGTTTTTGTTAGCTTTCTTATTTTCCCCATAGCTCAGCAAATACAATCAAGGCTGCCACTGTAAAGGTGCCTTACCATGCTTACCTGATCCGCACAGCAGGCTACAACGACATTGACAAAAGATCAGACATAAAAGCAAACTGATCCAGAAGAAAGGGATAGTAATCAAAGATAAAATTGTTAATGAGGGGGGGGAGGGGGTGCAGAGGGAAGGGATTTTTTACCCAAGTAAAAAATGCTGGTGCAAGACAATTGAATTGTTAGCTTCAATTACAGAGAAACAAGCGAAAACAAGACTACTGTATCCCAAACCTGAAAATGGTACTCTCTCCTCATTAGAAAATGAGCCATTAATGAAGGTGGTGGGATGGATTCAGCAAAAATGCTGCAAGAAAAGTAGGCAGGACTATTAAAGTACTAAAAAGGAACGGTACAATGCAGTACACATTAAGACCTGTAGCCTTTAATGGCCCAGGAGGAAGACACACCTAATTCCTTAGTTCTGGGTTTGTTTCTTTTTTCTATGGCTGCTAGTTCTCCAGCTTGATTTATTTCCATTCTCTGTAATTTTGCACAATATGCCCTTACTACCAATTTTATAACTTAGTTTTTATCATCAAGTGTAACTTTCTGTGGAAGGAGAGTATTTCGCCTCATACAGCTTAGAAGTATACAGCTTAGACCATACAGCTTAGAAATTGTGGCAGTACAGCATCTTCCCCTCTACATACATGGGTAGGGGATGTCATAACATACAGTTTGAAAAGCCAACAGTGTCTGAGTAGTTCAGACATCAATGGTGCTAAGAATCCACACATCTGAATTGCAGTCAGAGGCAAAACTCATAAAAGCTAGCTTCAAACTAGGCAGTTTGTGTGCTAACAGCAATGTATATCAGTATCACTGCAGTTATTCCTTCGTTATTCCAAATCAATTACCTGATGTGATGAAGAGAATTATAGAGCACAGTACACATGTCAGCCTGGGAAACATCGGTAATAATAGGAAAATGGGAAAAATTAGTAATAAATCTTTTGTAATAGATTTACAGTAATATATATGGGGAATGTGCTGCATAGAATATGCTTTTTTAATTAGTCCTCAGGTTTTTCACGTGAAGCATCCTTTTTCCTTGTCTAAGCAAGGGATTAGTTACATCAGAAAGACGGAGGACAAATCTAGTCATTATATTTGATGAGTACTCTACCCACCCACTCATTTTTAGCCCAGGCTATCTCACGACAATGATGCAATTCCATCTCTCTCCACAGAATCCCAGTTTTTGCTGTTAAACAGAGCAGAGCCAGGGACCAGTCTCTGGGCAAGTATTTTGGCTTAGCTACATCCACACTACACAGCACTTGGTATTCATCTTCCCCTGGGCCTCAGTCACCTTATGTCATGCTTATCATCTCTCTACGTTTTCTTTTCAGTCCAAAATGTCTAGTCTACTGAGAAACCTATGTTGCAGTCTATTAGAGTATCACTGCATGTATGTTTTGGAGGTATGTTTTGGAGGCTCTGGGGTGTAGCCTGAGTTTGGGCAAACGGGAGCACTTAAGTATGCCAAGCTTGCTGGGATACTCTTGGAGGACTGTACAGCGCAGAACTGTTGCTCTGTGCTCACTGATGCATGCTATCTCCCAAATCCTGCCCAGACATTACCTCAGAAAATTCTGGTGGGTACCAAAACCATGACTGGGAGCATGACTGCATCTAAATAACATGTATGATGACAGAACAGTCCTTCAGCCCACTCCCTGGATCTTGTTTATTTAGCAGGGTAAGAACAGCCTACGATATACACATTCCTGATTAGTTTCTCTTGGCTTGCTCTTTTATTACCGCCCCAGGCAAGAAGTACCATACAATGCAATTGAGTCAGTGGAATCTTTTAACAGGACCTAGCAGTCAACAAAGAAAAGGATAAAGACAGGAAGCAAGTATAAGGAAACAAAAACCTGATTACAATGAGACATTACATGCAATTAATGCTAATCCAAATCTGAGAAGGAAACAAAGGCTTAGATAGTCATGGCAGCAATATTTCCACTGATATGGTGACCTTCTCAAACATGCAAATTATTCTGTTCCCAGTGTCACAGGTCACTGTTACAGCACAGCTACAAAAGATGTCTTAGGGTCTGGGGCCTTGTTTGCTTTTATTCCCCTTGAAAAACAGTGACAAGCTGAAAACACAACAGCAGAAAGAGGCAATAACAGCTGCATTTTACTGACAAACCGCTCTAGCAGTTCAGAGGGGTTCCTTGCTGCTCTGCAATTAGTTACAAATTTTTGAAGCTCTTCTCTCCTTGCAGGGAAGACAAAATGGAGATGATGAGGGTTAATCGTGGTGTGTGAGCCAACACTCCCATTAATGCGCTGTGATGCAGTGGCAACTCTGCTAGCTACATCTAAATGATCATTCTCTGGCACAGAAAACCTGAAATAAGAATAAATGTGGACTGTAATCACATTTATAAAAACATCTATGAAGAAACTGGAAACCAATGAATATGCACAAAAATGATGTGCCCTGTTTTTCTAGGGACATTCACATTACTGCTTATTTTACTGCAGTTAAGCTTCAAGTAAATGAAGGAAAAGTCATTATCTTTTGACCAGTATAATTAAAGAAGTGATTACTTTAACAAGTAATTGATAACAAAATGCCTAACCAGTAACCAGAAACACAGGCCATATGTTTTTAAATATGACCAAATCATTTGCATAGTGTTTATGTGTAATAAATTAAAGGCAAATGAAAAATCTGCTGACAGGAAATAAGTAGCAATAAGGGTAGAGTGATATGTTAAATCCTTCATTCTGGATCATTTAGGTAATGTTCCGTTCATTTTAGATTCATGAGTAGAAGCCTTTACAGATTGGGCATGCACACCATAAATCTCAGGTTATCCATTATTAGGTGGCATTCTGCTGTTTGCAATTGTACATGTTTACTTTGTGCATAATTAACTGCATAATAGCTGTCTGTGTTCTGCACAGAATTTACACTTAGGCTCTCATCAAAACAAATGACTCTAGAAAGTAGAGCAGTTCCATTAAGGTGCCCGCAATCTGCATTTTCTAATACTGGTTCTCAGAAAATGGAGTGGTACCTTTGATTTTCCAACTGCAGTCAGACTAAAATCTAGTCTTTGAAAAGGTCCCATGTTTATTTTCCAGTGTATTTTATTAAATCTAACAGAAGTAGTCGGAACACCAAGGGGTGGAGACAGAGTGAAGCTGAGAATACCTAACGGAAGCTGGGAAGATACATTTCCATAAAAATAATAAGTACAGAGCAGATTTGGACAGGCAATTGATCATTGAACAGCTCCATGCTATGGATCAAAAACTTCACCCTGCAGTTCTTCTATTTCTGTGCACGATTACCACTACTAGGTCAACTGCATCTGTCATACAGCTTCTNAAATAAAATAAAATAAAATAAAATATGGTTGAAAGAAAAAGGGAAAAGCTGCTAATATGGAGGTCCGCAGCCACAGAATAAAATGAGACAATATAGGGAAGTGGTAAATTTCAATACTTTATGGAACTGCAAGTTGATGTCTCTACATTTTTAAATGACCTAGATGCTCCATAAAGAATCTTTAGTACAAATGTAGGTATGCAATGAATATTATTTTACAACTGATCCGATGCATAAAGAAAGTGCTTTATAACAGTTGTTGTTTGAAAAGTAATTACTAAAAATGTGTGGGAAGAAATCTTATAACTTACCCTTATGTTTGAAAAAAGTATTGTGATAAAATCTGACTATCATGGTGCAGAATAATATAAATATTCATAACAAATAAAATCTCTCAGATTGGGTAGCTCTGAGCTAAAAAGCACGAAGAATACAAATGACCCAGTAATGCTAATGAGCTTCCATTTTTCCCTCATGGAATGATGCCGGGCTTCACTGGAGGAAAACGAATTAAATGTGGTATTAATTGCAAAGATGATTACATGCTCTTTTATATAAACTCCTTTGTTTCTGTTGTTTTACAGGTTACCATACTGTAAATGTACTTTTTTTTTTTCTTACAATCAATTATATTCTTCATTTACTTCTTTGGTTTTTTTTTTTTTGTTTGTTTGTTTGCTTGTTTGTTCGTTTCCTGATTTTGCTTTTTGAAGAAGCTGTGTTTTCTTTCAGGACATCACTGGGAGGAGCTTTTTTATTGTTTTTCTAATTGCTTTTCTTGGTAGTGATCTCCTTCAGTCTATGCCTTACAACCCCCAGAGAAGTTTGGTCTATCTGATTCATGTAATGTCACAATATGGGGTTTTTCATTAGATGAAATTCAGGGATCTTGTGAAGCAAATGACAGTGCCTTTCCAAAAGTAGTATTAAAACATCTGTATATATCTACAGCATGGCATGGTTTCCTTTATTTTTTTCAGATTCTTCACCACTGAAAAGTACATATCAAAACATATCAAAACCAAAACATGCCACATTTTGCAAGCTGATGTTTTAAACATCTGATACATTCTTAAGTTATCCAGGTGCTACGTAAACATCAAATAGTACAAATGCAGGTAAGCATTGAAAATTATTTAACACCAATCTGCTGCATAAAGGAAGTGTTTTATAACACGGGTTGTACTCAGTCCTCATACTGATTAGTCCCAATGCATTTTTATGCTCCCTTTTGTTTTTGAAATACAAAGGATGAGCAGCTATCAAATGAGCTTCTACTGCAGGATTTCCCCTTTTTTTAAAATACTTAATGGTGTAGGAAGGAGCTCTTCTCTAATAGCTCTAAAGATCTGGAGAGGATTCTCCTACAGGAACAAAATTCCCCAGTGTGGCACTTTCTTCTACCTGGAAGTAAGCAGTGAATCAAGGAGTGTGAAGATGCATGTCTACAGCTTACAGTTAGTCAAAATTTAGGTTGATGAATTCCTAGGAGTGACCAAAGACACTCCTCTGAACACCTTCACAGAGATACCCTAGCCTTTGGCTATGGTTAGTTTTGTCTGCAGCAGTCCAGGACAATTAGATTCCTCTCACCTAATTACTGCTATTGACAATACAGACATCTACATATGAACTGGTAATGTCCAGTTCACTGCCTGGGGAACGGAGAGAAAGAGGTGTTTCTTGGGCTCAGTGGCCTGTTTTAGGTTGTTGACATGAGATGTTCTGTACCCTAGAAATTCATCCGATAGTCGTATATCACTGGGAAAGCCAAGCAGCAAGGAAAACAGGCTCCCCTATCTAAGCTGCTGTTGATGAGACTGCTGTATATTGTCATCATATTAGACCCTTCCGCAAATGGTTCCAGCAGTTCATTCACCACAGCAAACAGGTAACAAACTTTAATCATGTTACAAACCTATCCTGACAACTACATTCAGTTTCAGCCTGGTCCTAAAATCTGTAGAAGAAATCTTACTAGAAATTCTGGCTTCCAGAAAATCATAATGTTTTGGTTTATTGTTTTAGCCACTTTCATCTATGCAAATGTACGTTTCATAGACAACAATAATGAGACGTGTATCTCTATTCACTAGGTAAAAAGTCCTGTTCCCCTGTGAGCCAGTATATTTTTCAAGAACAAACAGAATCATGAATGTTTAACATATAATACCAGGAGAATGCAGGAAATAATTGGATGGAAATTTATTTCATCCAAAACATCCATCATAATTACAGACATTTTTTAAATAAATTGATTTTACTTCCCATATGTCTAAGCCATAGTGGTTCCCATCTTTCTCCACTGGCTACAAAGGAAGACCCCAGTACGAAAATCAGATGAAGACACCTAATCAAAAGGTGAGCAACATGAATGCCACTATTCCTACTTCCCGATTGAGGTTTTGTTCCTGCAGAAGATACATGTAAATTTAGAGCTTAAAGCCAACTTCTCTGGTGAGCTGTAAAGTATTTAGAGTTCTTATCCCAGATATCATCCTGGGTCACTGCTACATTTACCCTGCTGATTTGTCTTATTCAAGGATTTTGATCAAAAATTCCGTTGGGAAAAGTCATCTTCTATGCTGCTAGTTTTGCTTATTCAAAGTAGCAGGAGATTTTCTTATGGGAAAATTTGCTCTCATCTCTACACTGTGCTATGATCAGAGTAATTCCTGAGACTGGTTTTCTCAACAAAAATACTAAACTGATACATGTGGAAGTCATGACTACTTAGACCTATATTCCAGAATGAATATATAGGTGCAAATAAAACAAGTTATATTTAAGCTTTATGACACTGATTTGTCCTTTAGTACGAAGAGGAACTATAATGCCGTGGGCATTTATAACTATTCTGCAAGGGTTATGAAAAAAAGCTACTAGCACTGACATTCATAAGAATCATTTCACAATGTGTCTTCTGCAGTGTTATGCAGAATTTACTTAATGTTTAATGATTTTCTGTGATTCCTCCACACTTTGTAAGTGAATTTGCTCACACAGTTATAGAAAATGAGCACTGTACAAGTTATCTGATATAAATAACCCAAGAACTTCGTATAAATATTAACTGGGGTCATCCCTGTCTGGCTTTGGAAGGTATTTGCACCAGCAGGAACTGTTACAAAGCTCTCCTGAGCCACTTCAACTGTTGTTTATAGGCATAAAACCAGGAAAATAAAAGAACATACCCAATTCCACTGTAAACACAAATGCTTCTCAAAGGTGCTGCCTCACAATAAGGTTCACTGAGATTGAAGGTGCTTTTCATAGCCCTAATTCCCTGATTGTTGCACAATGAAAATACTCTGATGTCCAACAAGCAATTTCTTGCACACTTGTAAAGTCAGCCCAAGCCAGGCTCTATAATATAATCACATCACTAGTATTGACTTTAATTTATTTTCCAGTCTAAGTGTCTCAGACATACTTGAATGAAATGCATGTCAGCCCATAATGCTTGGTTTCTATTCAGTAATAGGAACGACAAATGTATAGTCTGCAGCAATTTATGTCAAACCAGTGTCATGTTATTTTTAAACTGTATTTGGTGGGGAGATTGAAGTGTTGTGAACAGGGCTATCAGTCTCTCTACCACCTACAGCATCTTTGGAGGTAATTTTCATTACATTCGAATAATGTTTTGGCACAGGAACACTTTATCTCTAAGATCTGGAAGCAGCACTTACTTATGCACAGTTTTCTTACATTAATCATGTCCCATATATTCTGAAAGAGTTAGAAAGAAATGCCATTTTCCTTTCTGGCTGGTTGGAAGTTCTGTTAATGTCTGTGTTTGGTAGGGCAGAGAGACCACCTCAAACAAAACTGGGCATTCTGCAAAGACATATCCACATGCACAATCAGAAATACCATCTCTTCCCCAAGGGAGAGAGATCATCATGTTCTAAATTGGTGCGTTCTTTCTCCCTAAGAGTCATACAAGGAAACTAACTTTGCTGTCTCCCACAGCCTACTAATGCATGACGAAAAAGCCATATACCCTCTATAACAGAAGCTGGAGTGCTTCCTACAGAGATTTCACTGGCAAAGGAGAGACATTCTATCAAACCCTGGTGAAGACATCTCCCTAAGGTTTGGTAAGATCCTTTTACATACAACACTGTGAATTACTTCTGCCCTTACTATGGCCTGCACCACACTCGGGGGCTTATCTGCAAATAGTGGCAGATCACCATGGCAACTTACAGCAGCCTGGATGTTTATGGTTTGCTGTTCCTGTTAGAAATTTAAATTCTGTTCCTTCCTCAGTAATCATAGTATGTGAAGACTGAACTAAGGGCCTACATATTTATCTTTACTTTCTGCCTGCTATTTCTATCATATTCTTGTTTTATATTTCCACTAACAACAATGTGAGTTCGGCATTGGAAAGAGAACCAAGAAAATGAGAATAAAGAAGTTGTCCTTAACCCAGAAACTTTTATATGTGTTAATACTTTAATGAAACATTATTTATATAAAAAAGAGAGAGAGGACATGTTTTACAACAAATACGGTAAGAATACAGCCAACATAAATTTGTTGTACAGTAATCAGAATTCATCTACTAGCTCTTTCTAATGAAATGCTAATGAGCCGTCAGTTGCACAAGCCAAACAACAAACGCTACAGACATTTTTTAAAAAGCAAATGACATATTTTGTTTTAATTGTTGATTACTTTCAATTTATCCTATTGTCAATCAATTGCTGTCATAAACAGACTATGTATTTTCTCTCAGTTTATGCTTCTTTTCATTAACTCAGCAAAAGACCTTTTATATTTTATTGTTTAATATATCCCATCTCTAAGAATAACTCCATCTCTTAGAATTAGTGGGAGAGTGCTTGGATCAGGGGAAATCACTCTGCTAATCCCAAGGATCCTACTGTGCATACCATTCTCATCTCCTTAGTAGAAATAGAATTAATGTTATTTTGAATGAAGAGGGCAATGCTTCCCTACATTAATCACCATTAATCACGATTATTTAGCAGTCAGAAGAGCCAGATCCCATCCCTCACTGTTGTTTTGACACATCCCTGATATCAATAGCTTTGAACTTTTGATGTTCCAAATGGAAATTTCAAAGAGATAATATGAAAATTTTAAAGTAACACTGACATGTTCATATATGTTTGCTTCAACTGAAAACAGAAAAGAAAAGGAGAAAAAAGTCTTAGTACCAGAATGATGTACTGCCATACACAGGCTCATTTTCAACAGCTAGCATTTATGTAAAAACAAACTGCGAACAAAAAGTCTACCTAGGCCAGTATCCTGTCTCTGGCTGTAACCAAAACACTACACTTTGTAAAAGAAAAATGAGGCAAGCATGTATAACGATTTCCCCTGTCGTTAGCTATATTCACTTTAGTTCAGTTCCTGATTTAAAGAGATTTTCCTGTTATAAATACAGCTACTAAGTTATAGCTATACAGAAGGCTACAGTATTCTCTAGAGGTAACGAAACTACCTATCAATAAGCCAATTCAACTATCAAAAGTAATCTAGCTTATGCTGGAAGCTTTGAATAGGTTTATTTATCCTGATTGTTACTGAATTATGTCATATGTAGTTGGGCCAGATGACTCTAGAAATTGGCTAATTTAAACCTAGCTCTAAATTAACATGATGTCATTGCATTGGCTGCAGCATAAAACAACGTGGTGTTTTTGCAGAAATACCACACCGTGAGGTTGATGTTCCACGGGTAGTTTGCCAATGCTCAGGCATATACCTAAAGGAGACAAGAGTTTCTTGACTTTCTCTGTTGACTAGGGAGGAACCCAAGCCATATCTCTTGGACATCTAATGCGTAAAGATTGAAGTGAAGTGACACGTAACCCACTCTAGTCGCCTAAACATGCGTCACTGTTTTTTAGTATTGTTGTTTTCTAGCCTAGTTTTCCAGTACTTGTAGTAATCTCTACAACCTTTGTTATCTGCTGGGAGGCAGAATATGCTGGAGATCTAATTGTGGAAGCTTTTGAGTCAAGGAGATCAAACTGTATTCCTGAGGATCACAGTGTTCAATGCAGGTCAAGTGTAATAATCTGCCATAAACTCAAAGATATTTAATAATGTAACACACTATTGTGTACACATGTTCTCTGCACTTTCACCTCAGATTTTGACACATCAAAAAGCTAGAAAAAAAGTTCTAAGATTGTGATCACACATAGTTACTGCTCCATTACTGCAGCTTTTTTAGAGATACAGACACAGGTCATGTCTTTGATGGATTGAGACATTGTTAGTATTTAGCCTTTTCAAATCCATTTAGAAGAGATGCAATTATAAATCATCTCGGTGACCCTTTCTGGTTCATAGCCTGGACATGGGGCAAGTAATTACTGACTTAATTTTACTGTGTTTTCTGAAACCACTTATTTAAATGAATATAGAGAATCTCTTCTCTAAGGACACTGATTTTGTAGATATTATATGGCTGATCAAGTTCTCTAACTTTGTTGCTGAAGGTACAAAATTATTTCTGTGAGACCAAATGCACAGTTCAGTAAGCATGGTCTTTGGCAAGGTACGGCACTGTTAGAGTTGTTATCCCTTCAATGAGGTGTTAAAGGGAAGCCACATCTGCCTGCTTCACTTGACAGATGGAAGTTAAAAGACCCCCAGTAGCACTACAGTCATGCTAACCCTAGTGTCCTTGTCAATGTTCTTTTATCTGTCAGTCAAATAAGTCCTGATCCTCGATCCCGTAAGCCTGAGTCATTTCTGAATATAATGCATATTGCATTAAGCCATGTCGTCATTGCACAATCATTTTCTAACTCTATTTATTGAAATATTATTGATACTATGCATATGAAATTAACTTTGCAGAGACAGACCTTTGCCAAAACCACTCATCGGATCATTTTGAATTTGGAGAAACTTTTGGTTCCGCTCTGTAGAAACAACTTTCTTGACCCAGTCCTTAGAAACAACATTCACATAAGTAATTTGGGAAAAATAATCATTTAGTTGCTGCAATATGAAATGGATGTGAAATCATAGGCAGACCCCTTGAATCTGTCCTTGTAGGGGTGACCCAGGATCCACTCTCCAAAGAGCTGCATCATGCTCTGAATTCTGTGACTCAAGACAGATTTCTAATATAAGTCAGATTGTGCTATACCGCAGCATGCAAAACATGAATAAAGGACTCTATTTGCTCTTATCTCTATGTAAAGCTTCAGCTCTTCACTCTATTTGTCTACTATATATTTAAATTACTTTAAGTCCCCTTTAAGTTCCAGTATAAAACTGATACTTGATTTATTTCTGCTCTATATGGTTCATCATAAAGGAAAAAAAAAAAAAACAAAACAAAACCTTCATTAGATATTCATTTTGACATTCTGGCCCCAGAAGAAATAACATTAATTTCATACTTATCCATCTGGTTTTCTGTTTTAGCTGGAGAATCTCTGCTTATAATTTTCTAGGGACACATGGGCGACCTTCCAGTTGTGCATTAAAATCCATTACATCTTAAAAACATGCTAATTAATGTTCTCTGATGGTTCTGCATGCAAAACTGTAATGGAAAATGTGTCCCAAAATGAAAAAGGTTGGAATTCAAGAGCAAAAGTTAAGTGATGTCTCTCACTTTCTTTGGTTGATATGAAACCTTAGTTTAACACATCTGCAATCATATTTAAATAGCAATAGTTTGAATTTCAGAGCAGAATTATATAAAGTGTTCTTTAAAGTCAGCTCTCACAATAAAAAGGCTGACAGTTCATGTTGCCTAGCAACTCCATTTTGTTACAAGCAATCCAATATTGGATTGTCATGATTTGGGGAGTTCTGGTTAGAAGTAATAATTTGCACAAGAAAGATATTAATGTCTGTTCTCCTTGGGAACTACACCTCTTTACTAAAATTGGTCAGCAGTACTCCAGAGTCAGCCATCTGCCTGCTTTTTTTATGCTTTTGGGTATGCTTTTATTTTTATGAAAGGGCAGGTGAACATCATATTATCAATAGCATATTGATGGAACAACAAAGTGGTTCACAAACTAACAGGAAAAAAAAACAGAGTCTTGCTTGGGCAAGATTCACACTTCCAAGATAATAACATACTGTGTTTAATAGTCTGTCCCATCAGAGAATCTCAGAGAACTTTACAAGCATTCAAGTTAGAAATGATAGGTTATGATATCAGTCCTCACGGGCAGGGCTTCCACCAATTATTTCTACCATTTATTTTTTTTCCTTTTATGCAATTTCTTTTTCCTCATTTAATTTTTTGGGCACACACACACACACACACACACCCTTTTACTTTATTTTATTTTATTTTATTTTATTTTATTGGTCTTCCCTTTCTGTAAAGCACTGATAATTAACACCTGGGACACAATTTAGGTGTTAAAATCATCATTAAAATTTTAAAGTTGTATCTGCTACAGATCTGTTTTCCTATGTAACATTTTGGTGCACACAGCCGTTACAGCTAGACTGGCTGAGTCAGAAGCAAACTTACTGGCAGGAAATAGGCCTTATTGGGTTATTGCACATTTCGGATACTTGAATTTTTTATGTTTGAATATAGACCTTAGACCTTCAAGAAGCTCACAAAAAAAAAAAAAAAAAAAAAAAAAAAAGCAAAAAACAAATCTTGAATATATTTCTGATAGCATNTCAACACATTCAAATTAATTATTTCCACTTGTTAAATTCTGACCTTTTATTTCCAAAATTTTAAGCTTTTTTGGCTTCTTAAATCAGTATTCCTTTGAATCATGAAGCACCAATGAACATGCTTCATTTTAAGCCTGCAGGTAGCCCCACTGAAGTATGACTTCCCTTAAACTCTACAGAACTAATCTGACAAAAGCTGCAGAAAGACTAACAAATGAATATGCCATTGTACTCCCTACGGTATTGAATCCCAGCTAATATCAGTCTATTGCTGAAGAACATACTGAGAGAAAGGTTACATCTGTACATCCATATCAAATAATCCCTTTTAAGATTGTCTTCCATGAATTCATCTAACTGCTTTCCACTTTCTCATGTATACTTCTGGCCTCTACAGCATCTTTTGGAAATGGATTCCTAGGTTTAAGTCTGTGATAGGTAAAGAAGGACTTCTTTCTGCTGCATATTTTAAGCCTCCTGCCTGTTAATTTCATTAAATTCCTCTGGTATTTTCTGATGTGAGAAATAGTCACCATCACTTCCCTGCCACTGCTTCCACATCTGAGGATAAGTATATCAGTCAGAGGTATTGGTTTATAGAATCTACGAAATAATCACCTATTTCTTTCCCATGTTATATAATCCTCTACTTAATCTGTTTGTACAGAAATAATTTTTATTTCCTCTGCCACCATTATCTTTACCTCTTTTTGTTCTACTGTCTCCTTCTCACTGCTTTTTTCTCCTTTCTTTTTTTTTTTTTTTTTATAATAGGAGAACCAAAATCACAAGAAGCATTCAAGATTGAGCTCACTATTAACGTCTCCAATGATATAACTATGTTTTCTTGTTTTATTCCTTTCCTAATAAGGAATTCTCACATTCTTTTGACAAATTGAATGCCATTGACTATTGAATGTAAAGTAAAGCATGTACTTATGCATTTACTGCATCAGATTTCAAGGACCTTTGAAAATTTGCTAATATCAGGATAAAAGATGATAAGCTCTGCCTAATTCTGATCAAGTGCCAAATTAGAAAGGTCACTTACTTGAGTATTTTGGAATAGTTATAGTATGCTTGATATGTCTAAAATATAAGCCGCTGATCACCCAAGAAGCGTTGTGAGCTCGAGGCCCACAAGTAGCATAGAGTATCTAAAATGCTAAGCAAGAAATGTAGAGCTGGTGGCAACTGAACATACAATATCATGCAGATGAAACTTCCAGGGATAGATATATTACAGTAAGATTGAAATTCATCTGTGAGTACCTCAGAAGCACAGGTAAGGCATTCATTATTTCAGCTGAAAGTCCTATTCTTCAGCATTTTTAATTAACAAAGTTTTTGTTTAAAATGAAAGCAAAACAAAACAACGCTTCAGAAAACAGACATAATTAAATGTGGCAGCAATCATAGAATCATAGAATGGTTTGGGTTGGAAGGAACCTTAAAGATCATCTAGTTCCAACCCCACTGCCGTGGGCAGGGACACCTTCCACTAGATCAGGTGGCTCAAAGTCCTCTCCAACCTGACCTTGAACACCTCCAGGGATGGGGCATCCACAACTTCTCTGGGTAACCTGTTCCAGTGCCTCAACACCCTCTGAGTGAAGAATTTCTTCCTTATATCTAATCTACCCATTTTTAGTTTAAAGCTGTTACCCCTTGTCCTATCACTACACTCCCTGATAAAGAGTTTTTCCCCATCTTTCTTGTAGGCCCCCTTTAAGTACTGGAAAGCCTAAGGTCTTCCCGGAGCCTTCTCTTCTCTAGGCTAAATAACTCCAGCTTTCTCAGCCTTTCTTCATAGGGGAGGTGCTCCAGTCCTCTGATCATCTTCGTGGCCCTCTGCTGGACACACTCCAACAGGTCCATGTCCTTCTTATGCTGGGGGCCCCAGAGCTGAACACAGTAATCCAGGTGGGGTCTAACAAAAGCAGAGTAGAGGGGTAAAATCACCTCCCTCGACCTGCTGGCCACGCTTCTTTTGATGCAGCCCAGGATACAATTGGCTTTCTTGGCTGCAAGCACACATTTCTGGGTCATGTCGAGCTTTTCATCCAGCAGTACCCCAAAATCCTTTTCCTCAGAGCTGCTCTCTATCCACTCATCACCCAGCCTGTATTCATGTTTGGGATTGCCCTGACCCAGGTGCAGGACCTGGCACTTGGCCTTGTTGAACTTCATGAGGTAGGCACGGGCCCACCACTCAAGCCTGTCAAGATCCCTCTGGATGGCATCCCTTCCCTCCAGCATTTTGACTGCACCACACAGCTTGGTGTCATCGGCAAACTTGCTGAGGGTGCACTCAATCCCACCGTCCATGTCGCCAACAAAGGTTTAACAACAGTGCCAGTCCCAATACTGACCCCTGAGGAACAAGAAACAATAAATCAATCCACATTTATATAAATAGAGGCAATACCTTTAGCATTGATATTTTAGGTGTAAGTACTATGCCACTGGTTTCACACCTGAATACATGTACATGAGGAGATATACATTTCCTTGATACAACACTATCTTTTCTCTTTTGATACACCTATGATTTGCTGCCACTGTTTAGCAGCGCCCAAAAGCCCTTGACCATAGGTATAGTTGCTCTCCTACCCTTACGTGAAAGTACAGCCAGAATGTTTACGCTGATATACTTGGTGTAACCTCTGGCAATGAAGCTGGACTCAACCGTATGTGCTGGCAGAAACCTTTCATCTAGCATATTTATCCTACATGGCTTCCATGAAATTAGATGTACTTACACCAAGAGTGTGCATCTGACTATATTTAAAATGTGTAGATATACATAAATATTTGTGTCTGTATAATATACATATATATGGAGATAATTTTAGAATTTTAATTCTACTATTTTCTCTTTTTTAAGTACTTGGAATATGTTTACTTATGTTTATGTTACTTCTGTTATCTTCCCTCAGGATTAGATGGACTGAACAAAAGCTGAGCCAATAGCCTCTGAAAAGCAGCAAAAATGCTTTGAAGAGAGACTACCTGAGTGTAAGTCTTTCTGTGAGTAACAGTGTTCTTTTCTGGTACATCTTCTAGATGCTGAGAAAATAATGCTTTGAAGATATGGCAAAAAGTTTCTCAGTGAGGCATGAGTATGTGTCACTGGCACATATCTTCCCAAACATTACAGTGTCAGTGTAAGCTCCACACTACTGTTGCCAGCATGTATTGGGTCCCTTCTTATATAAACACTGAAAAAAATGCATTCCTAATTCTCTTCCAATAGCTTGGCTCAATGGCAGGTATTGTTTATACTTTTCATGGTTATGGATACAGTTTGTGAAATATCTGCTTTTATTTTAGTCTTTTCATTTTCTGACTTCTACATGCAATTCTTTGTCTTATGTTCTGCTTTTTATTTCTCTCAATTAATAATTGTGTTTGGAATTTTCAGTAACTTATGGGAACTAGACACTCAAATCCCATTACAGTTCAATTACACAGACATTCAGTTCTCAAGGAGATTCAATGAAAATCTTAGTCATTATTTTTGATCCTGTTCTAATCCAACACAATGTAGCTCATTCTTTTAAATTCTTTTCTCTTCATTTAAATCCTAGCTAGGCACATATTTATGCCTTGATCTCAGTGATAGTCTTGTGGGCTTTAGATGTTTTATCCACTCTCAACTGACAAATGTTGACTGTCAGATCCGACTGAGACTACATCAGGCCTAATTAAGCCACATAACTTTTTTCAAAACTTGTTTCTTTCCAATCATATTGAAATTAGTACAAGAAATCTGAAGTTTACTTCATTGGAAATCATATGGCAGAGTTGATGTTTCTTCATTTCTTAAAGTAAAGAAGTCTTTAATCCAAGATGATGTCTGTGTTGTTTGCCTTGAAGAACCCACAACAAGGAAGAGATAAATGAGGAAATTTATCAACCTGGATCCAAAGAAGCACTCTTTTAAAAAAGCTTTTTATATGTATTTTATCCACTATACATACTTACTCCCTAAACATTTCTTTACCATGTTGGCCAAAACACTGAAGTATCAAAATCCTGGTGATTATATCAGTCACTTGTTAAATCTCACTTTTCTCAAATGTATCTCAGCAGTTATTACCATATTTAAAGTCTAACATTATACAAAAAAAAAGTAAATAGCTAAGTAAAAATTATCCTAGCATTGCTCTAGCTAAATAGACCTCTCATTTCTTCATTTTTCTTTCCAGAGGAGTTTTGAAGATAACAAAGACTCATCAGTGTTTGTCAATTCACTACATTTTAATTAAGGACTGATTTCACCCCTATCTTTCCCAACTAGCCAGGAAAAAAAAAAAAGGAGAAAGTCATTGTGGTCGTAACAGAAAAGTTTCATATTGTCCTCATATATGACATAGAATATTCTCTTTACCTCATTGTCTCTTTAGGAGCAATTACTTTCTTTCAGGTTTTTTTTTCTTTCCTTTTCTAAGCCATGACCTAAACCTGAACCTATTCTCTAATCAGCATAACCATGAGGCCTGCTCTCATATTGTTATTTTTCACTGCAGTTCCTCTTTTCTTTATTTTTTATTGCTTCTGAAAAACAGTGCATTTCAGTGCTGCAAACTTATAATGTAATAAAAAATCATAATTTATTTAGATTGTTCTTTTCATTGGGAAAAGTACTTAGTTGAATCTTATTTCTGGAAAGAATTTGTCAATATTCTAGTACACTCATACCAGGAAAACCTTCCAGTGAAAGTAGTATGCTTGAGGAAAACCAAACTATTTTGTCAGTACTGCTATTTCCAAAACACAAGCCATGTAAGCATTTTTATTTAATATCAATACATTTACCCCACAGATATTTTTGGCTGCATGTAGGATGTTTCTTTAGGATTTTTCTTTACACCCTTCTTGCTGACAAAGCAGATTTTTTCATTGAAAGCCACTAAAACCTCTCCCTCTAATCCACATACTGTTGTCACTGTTCAGTGTAGCCAGCGATGGCCAATTTATGTCATACTTAAATTTAATACAGCATTTCCCATTGCCTTTCCCATTCAACAGGCCACACACAAAGTCCTAGACAATGTGAAATGCAATTAACATGTTCTTCATGAGAAGGAATAAATATATGGGCATATTTTACTTACATACCTCGTCACTGAGATGTTTCAACAGCAAACTGATCAGGAGGCCTCTTTAACCTCAAAGAGGTTTGTTTGGGAATCCATGCCCAGGTGCTGGCAGAGGGCTGCAGGGCTCCTCTGAGAGGAGAGGCTGGGGCTGCCCCGTGCCAGACACAGCTGGTTCCAGCCAGCACCAAAGGCCCCTTCACAGGGTATGACTGGGCCCAGCAGGCAGCCTGGGGGCACCTCTGGGAAAGCACGTTCAAAAAAGGGTGAAAAATGCTCCTGGCATTGTGAGGAGTAAGGAGAAAAACAACAATCCTGTGAAGGCCAGAGAAGAAGGAGGAAGAGGAGGTACTCAAGGCACTGGAGCAGAGATTCCTATGCAGCCCATGGACAGCACCATGGTGGACCAGGTACATATTTCGTGAAGGAACTACAGCCATTGGAGAGAGGAGCTCAAGTTTGAGCAGGTCTGTCCTGGAGGACTGCAGCCTGTGGAGAGGACCCATGCTGGAGCGAGGGAGAAGTGTGAGGAGGAAGGAGCATAAAATGAACTGTTAAAGAGCAGAAAGCAACTGTTATGGATTGACCACAGCTCCCCTTCCCCATGCCTCTGCGCTGCTAGGTGGAGGTAGAGGAGGTAGAGGGGTTGGGAATGAAGGAATGAAGTTAAGTCTGGGGAAAAAAAGGAGTGGTATGGGGAAAGTGTTTTGTCTATCGAAGCCTATTTTAACTGGCAAAAAATTAAATCAATTTTCCCCATGTCAAGTCTGTTTTGCCCATGATGGTAATTGGTAAATGATCTCCATGTCTTTATCTCTGCCCAGAAGCTTTTCTATCTTATTTTCTACCCATTTCTCTCCTTTCTGTTGAGCAGGTGGATTGACAGAGTGGCTGGGTAGGGGTCTGGCAGCTGGCCAAGGTTAACCCACCACAAGATTTTACATGTCCTTGGTCCAGGATATTTACCAAAGTTATGATCCTAGTTTAGGAGCAAGTTTGTCAACTTTTCCCAGGTCAACAGATAACTTATCCTTCTAGTGGCTGGAACTTATAAGGTAAGCCGCGAGCTACTTCTTTCTGTTTTGTTTGTTTGTTTAACAAGTTGAAAAGTTCATTTTGATTTGTATAATTACACCTATTTGAATTATTTGATGTTCCTTTATTGCTGAGTAGCATTATGTAAGTACATAGCAAAAAGGATGCATTGTACAATAGTCATTAAGTAAGCATAGTGTGTTATAGCAAACCGGTTCATTGTATTAGCAAAGGGCAATTTTGTACTTGCTGATGTATCACCAATCTGCAGGATTTTGTGTCGAGAAATGAGATAGTTATGAGCTTCTCATTTTTACCACTTTATCAAAGTGCATCCACTGGAACTGTGCATACAAGTGGAAACCACTTCTACTGGAATGTGGCAGTATGAAATATTATTCACTAACCATTCCCATTACTCATGTTAGATAGAAGCAGGATGGCATCAAAGGAATCTGACTGCAGAGATCTGAGTGGTGAATAAAACTAATTAGAGTCACATTTAATATCTTTATGTGGTTTATGTCAAACTAACAGTATGTCTGTACTCCCCATGGCAAGTAATAGGTGTCTTAATTTTTCCACAATAAATCACTATAGTTCTCCATCTCGAACAATACTCGAATAATGTGAAATTATAAGAATTTTGTTAGGGAAGTATTTTAATCTTCTGTCTACCTTGCCAGAAGGAAAGTTAATGTATAAAACCAGTTTTATGGTTAATGTTTCAATCTGAGGTGTGAGATAATAATAACTTCTGTTTTCAGCACCAATATAGATTACAAAAAGGACTCTGTTACTTAATATGAATAGACTAGTTTAAAAAAAAAAAAACTCTCACTGGAAAGAAGAGCGAGCTTTCTTCCATTTTCTGTTACATAGGACTTATCCTCTGAAAATAAAAAAAATAATTCATCAGAATCAGTAAGGTTACTCTGGGTTTAGATCATTATAAATCAGAGCAAAACTTGGATCTTTGATTATAAATACCAGCAAATAAAAACTAGTATTTTTCCTCATGACAATTCAGGTGATCTGAATTACTTTTTGATAAGGATAGTTTTCCTAAGCTTAAATGCCTATAAAACAAAATCAGAAGGCAGTAATTATGTCATTCAGTTCCACTCTTCAAAAATACATGATATACATACAATATATGAACAGTGGTCCCAATTTACCTTTGGAAAGGCAGATCTGTTAAATATTATGAAGGGAATTTATCTACTTTAAATTAGGCACATTCATTTTAATAGATGAAAGACAGGCACCTCAAATCCATTTTAAAGATGATAGAGGGAAATAGGTGCTGTCTATGTATCCTAAAATAGGTGCTGAAATAGGTGGAATGAAAAAGCCATGTCATTATATTTGCCTTTTCTGATTTAAACTAAATACTAAGAAAGCTGACTTAGAGTTAGTTGAGACTAATTAAATTAAATGATTAGAGATCAATTCTGTCCTATCTTTAATAAAAAAAAAAAAAAAAAAGAAACTGTGCCAGCTTGGGTTGTGTTTTTTGTTATGAGTTAAATAACATATATATAAACAGTAGTTGTCTGGCAATGCACACCTGCATGTCAGCTGTGCAATTTTATTTTCTACCAATAAAGGTGAGTCAACAAAATGATATTTGACTCCAAGTGCAATTGTTATCAGCAGTGATAGCCGAACCTTCAGAAGAGCTGGTCCAGTTTTACTCCAAAATAAGGAAACTGCAAGTCAAAATGAGTTCCCATTCATTTAGAAATGATAGAAGAGACACCTATATGCAGATATATGGTAGCCAGGGCTATTATAGATCTTTATTTAATAGTATTTCTAATTAGTATTCCTATTTAGCACTAGTTAGCATTAATTAGTATTAATATTTAGTACTAGGAAATATTAAATGTCTCCAGCATACTCAATCAATAGAATAAAATCAAATTGCTCAAAATTCTCACAAAATTAAAAAACAGTCTACATTTATGTTAGAGCAAAGTTTGTTCCAGTTTTAATTACAATGATGAACATTGTAGATTAAATCTTTCCTCATTTAGAGACACGTTGTCATTGTTGGGAGGCAATTTTCTTCTGTTTCCTGGTGAGGTTCACCCACACAAACACAAATATAAGCTTGTAAAGTGTTGACTCATAATACACTACAATTGTGCATTTCATGAGACATGCAAGCAAGGATCTAACACAGTTGCTAGCTATGTGTACACAAAAGAACTGTTACATTATTTTTAGCATCTTTCAGCAATCCTCCGTATAATAATTTACATATCCAAGTGCCTTATTTTAACAGTTAACTTCTTAGAGTCATTTCTGTTCCCTAATCACAGACACTACTAGTATTTTCCAAACATACAGAACAAAAAAACATCATCTTGAAAATGTCAGGTACATTTTGCAAGACAACAGCATAAGGGTATAGGGGATAAACATTTTAAAAATAAACATGACAGTTAATTACAAGCAGCCGGTTAAATATAGGTTTAATATATAACTAGCACTTAGCAATGTCCAATAAGAGGTTTCTTGTCAATCAGTCACTTTCTAGCAATTAGTTAACATATTATTCTCTTTTATTACTTACAGGTTACATCTTTTATTTTTAAATGTGTGAGGCTAACCTTTGGCCGTCCTGCATCTATGATTGAGACACAAATTCCTGTCAGCAATGCTGGGAACTAAATAAATTCATCTTGTAAAACTGAGAATTTATATTTTTAACTACTGAAATTGATATGATGCTTTCTTGTTGGAAGGCAGTGAATAGCAAGGTAATTTAATCTTCCACCATTATAGGTGAAATGTGCATAATTTATTCAAAATATATTTGCTACATTAAATGAACTTTTAAGGAAAAAAGCTAAGGGATGTGGTAATAATTCATAATGAGAAAAACTCTTGTATTCTTAAGAGCTAATCTTATCTCAGGAAGATAATTATGTTAGCTGAAAAAGCTTGTCTGGAGACATATGTAAGTGCATCACTTTAGGATGTGCTCTACTGCATTATGGTGCAAGTGGAAGACTTTTGAAAACATATTCTTACCAAAACATTCAAAAGCTAGTCATGAGATCCTGAGAAGAGAAAGCCAGACTCAAAAGTGTAATTACCATAAAAAAAAAAAAATTAACCATTATAGAAAGATACCCTAGTAAAAAGTCCTTGTGTATTTAAAGCAACCATATCGTGTTTATAAACCACCACCTGGAAATTAGTATTTTGTTTGTTTGTTTGTTTGTTTGTTTTGACATCCAGCCTACTGAACACTACTTCAGAAACACATTGTGCTCTGGAACAATTCAAGCATCCTTTGTTCTAATTGTCTTTGTAATGATGCTTCTCGCTTAACAACTGAAATAAATACGAGTCTCATGTCTTCAAGCAAGTTGGCACATATTGATCATTTTCAAAAAACAGTCATCACATCTTAAAAGAAGGACTTTTGAAATCTCCAAAGGAAGTAGCTCTAATTCTATTCCACCATCCATGAGACTCTAGACATAAAACAGCCAAGTGATGAGCCCTGATAGGAACTTCCATCTGGGGCCCATTTTGTTTGGATTTCATGTTATTTTCAGCTTCGGCTCTTTATTTCAGCTTCACTGCTGTGCTAAAAATGTTAAACTTGGATTACAAATCTAGACAATATTCTCAAATCTGGGCAAACTGCACTGCAGGCATGAAGACAACTGAAGACCTTAGAGAAAATGGAGAAAAAGATCAAGAGCTATAAATGCTGGCAACTTCCTTAAAGGAGGTGCTGTAATTTGTTTATTTCCTATTAGACTACTTTTTTCTTCCAGTACCAGGAATATGCAACTTACAGCTGGGAGAAGAATGTAAGTGAAAGAAAAGAAAAGGTAGTAACATACTTGGGTTGCCACTTGGGGATGAAGTGCACCACATCAATGCAAAGGTTAACAAACCTTTACACAATTTGTCTACCACATGCGTACTTCTAAAATATTGGGTGCTTAATACTGTCACTGACAGTAGATTGCAAAACTGCATTCTGTTATAGAAAAGGTATTTTGCAGTCGTCTCAGCTAAAACTTGGTTTGCTGGCATCTGCAGATGATCAACAATGTGACTGCCTCAGCTTGTGCAAGGTGAACAGCAGCACATCAGAGTCACTCTCTAATGAGTTAATTGAATCCCTATTAAGCAATGTATTGACTTTGTGTTGCTCTTTTGACCTATAAATCGTTATTACATAGTACTGATCATTCTTTTCATATTTAATTGGTCTGCTGCTCAATGTATGCACTTGTTAACTCTTAAAGATCACTTAGGCATCCATTTTCTTACTATTTATATCATCTCTAAATATGATTGATACAAAGCAGTGTCATGGTTTTGGCTAGGATAGAGTTAATTTTCTTAGTAGAGGCTCACAAAGTGCTGTGCTTTGGATTTTTGATGAAAACAGTGGCAATAACACACTGATGTTTTTAGTTGTTGCCANGATGGCGTTTGTCTTCCCAAGAAACCATTACGCATGATGAGCCCTGCTTTCCTGGAAGTGGTTGAACACCTGCCTGTTGATGCGAAGTAGCGAATAAATTCCTTGTTTTGCTTTGCTTGTGTGCGCGGCTTTTGCTTTACCTAGTAAGCTATTTTTATCTCAACCAATGAGTTCTCATACTTTTACCTTTCTGATTCTCTCCCCCATCCCACCTGGGGAGAGTGAGCAAGCAGTTGTGTGGTACTTAGCTGCCTGCTGCGGCTAAACCACAACAAGCAGGTACCCAGTTTGGATAGGGATTAAAAATTTTCTCATCTTTTTGTCATTTTGTCTTTGGTTGGTTGTTATGCATACACATTGCCTTAAAAAGGCACCACTTGAAAAGTCTAGAATCTATCTAGGCAAGACAGAGGAAAGGTAAATAGAAGTACTATTGCCTCATTTTGCAAACAGGGAACTCAGAAAGATTAACTACTTTGCGTTGTATGTCATTCATCAGACTAGTGAGATTCAGTTCCTTCATCATAAGACAAACTGTCTTCAGAGTTCTGGGTTTTCTGACATTTGTTTCTTCACTGTGTCCACTCCCATATACCAGTTCCTCAGTTGTAACGAAAATTTAGTGGATTTTTTATTCTTTTTGATTGTGAAGGGGGTTTTTACTTTTGTGTGTAGTGATTAATAACACCCTGAACACACTCTGAATATGAAATGAAACAATGTAATATGAAAAAATGTTAAAGTCAGTGTCACAAGCACCATCTAATGTATTAATTGTGTTCTAAGATAGTGTTAGAGAATAAGATGGAACTGCTGGAGTCCAGCCCTGCTCTCACAGAATTTTTATTGGATAAGACTCAAGCTGTGCGAAGTCAATTCATTTTCTTTTTCTCATCTTGTCAATATTGACATAAAACTTTTTCATAATGAATATAAGACTGACAAGACTAACTAATTGGGGGGGGAAGAGGAGGTCTTTCATTACCAGCACAAGCTGTGCTGCCTCATAAACAGTGAGTGATCAAATCTAATAAAGATAAAACCTTGAATTCCTGCTGCTCCACTGCAGCAACACACTGTGAAGGCTTCAGGCACTGGTTTCGGGGAGACTGAATCCCAGCATATGGAGGGACTGCCAACAGCCATGCAGGAGAAAAACAAAGTTGAACTCCTGCATCTCTGATTTCCTGCTGCCCCTCTCCAGCCTTAGGCTGCAAAGCCATTAAAGATACTGATTTTTAACAACACACGAACAATGAAAAACAACCTTAAAAATCAGTCCTAGCATACAAAGAGCTTCTCTTTAAAGGAGCCAAAGGGGGGTTAAAATGGGACAGGGAACTTACAGGAGAGATGTGTAAAGTCAGGAATAACATTTACAGCACCATGAACTGCTTATGCTCTACAGAAATATCCAGGTTTAAGGTTCAACTGCAATTCTTATAGATATGCAAAAAAAAAAAAAAAACAAAAAAAACACACCACATTTCTGTCATTTCTGACATTTTTATGCTGAAACCACATTTCCCTGAGTATTTTTCTGTCATTTCTATAAGGCGTAGACTGCATGAAACCCTCTAAGATGGGAAGGGGGGGGCTGATATTTTGAGAGCTGATATGGTTTCAAAATCTAATTAAACTGATTCTAAGTCCATAACTATGATGGATGGATGGATGAATACAGATGGATGAGAGTAAGGGAGAAAGGAAAAAGGGAGGGAAAAAGGGAAGGAGGGACAGAATTTCAAAATGATGCAAGGAAATATATCAAGATAAATGTATGGCCCCTGCAATTCCATCTGTATGTCAATGAAGGTTGTAAAACGGGAATTTGAATTATTAAAAAAAGTAAAAGAAAACACAGAAACAGAAGGAGGAGACATGGGCATGGTCATCTGTTTAATCATAGAAAACTACAGGAAAAAGCTTATAGGGTCAAAAGTGTGATTCAATCTGGATATCCTTATTCATAGTGAAGCACTGAAGCAGGTTATTTAGTAGGTTGAGTGTATCCATCATAGATCTTCAAGAAATGCAAGACAAACAGCTGACCATAATGATGCAGGGACAGTTAATCCTGAGCCTTCAGGAAGATGCTCTATTTTAAGATTTTCTCCACTCTTATTCACTAAGACACTATTTATTAAATGCACTCTTTTCAGAAAAGCGTGCAGTAGATATATTTAGGGTTGTGCCATGTACAGAGTCCAGCTGCCTTTTCATTTATCTCAGCAGAGAAAGGAACATCAAAACGCAGTTCCATTTCTGTTATCTATCTTTGCCTTAATTTTTTTTTTCATCCATCAGCCTGTTTATATTGCAATATGAGCAGCAGCAACACTGGTCAAGTATTTACTGTTCAGTTTTGTAAACCTAATAACTAAATGCCTCAGTATGAAGAGAGACGATCTTGTGTAATACAAAGGAGGCCTTCTCCACATAAGGAATTTCACGAGAGAAGATAAAATGGTGGAATGCTATTGCTTCAAATATTGTAAGGCACTTAGAAGTGTGACTTTTCAAATATTTCTGAAAAATAGTCACTCACTGTTCTGTTATTGAATAAGAGCCTTGGAGTTGGCAAAAACAACCTCTAAATGCAAAATTTGCTTTTTTTCCATTACTGTGAGAAAAGAGTGAAAAGCCTTTTTTTTCCCCACAAAAACAGCAAAGTATTTCAAAGTTACCTTTTAAGTTAAATATGAAGATTTTATTTCCAAGCCTAATAAACCTCAAATTAATGAAATTTAAGGGTAAGCAGAAGAAGGAAGGGACATCAGAAAAAAAAAAAATGCCGAATCTCAATCAAATTAAAATATCTGTATTAAACTGGCTTTGCTCATCCCTAAACACTGGTACCTACTTATCAAGTCTCTTTTTACAAGATACATCAAAGAAACTGGAGCACTGCCAAATCTAGATACACTAAAGCAGATATACTTGACTACACTGAGACAAGAGATAGAGGATTTTGTGGGATTTTTGAAATAAATTACATCCAGTAATGCCACAGAAGAATATCATGATTTGCATTATTACAGAGGAGTGCCAAATGCATTAGTAATCATCAGACATTTATTCTAAAGTGTCACAAGAAACTCTTTAGCAATCACCTGCCAGAAAAGCACAAATTCAAGAAGTTGTCACATACAGAAAATGTCAGCGTGTGTATGAAAAAGCCTAAGTTATTTGCAGTGTAGTTAACCCTGTGCTAACCTATCATGTTACAAACCTGAGCTCTTTTCTACCTGATATGTCATGTGCCAGACACTGAAACAGACAGCTGATGAACAGCTCATGTGATGTTGTTTGCTCAACAGAGTCGAGAAAGGGTGCGAATTATGCCTGAAAGCAGAAACATTGTCACTTAAACAAATAAAAATAGCTTCTCACCTGGCAGAAATCTTGTTAATTTTCCAGGGATTTGATGTCTCTTTTACTATAGGCTGTTATCAATTCTGGATCAGATCACTCTTCACGCTTCATGTTTCCATGGAACTGCAAAGAAGGCAAGATTCATTAAGCGAGCAGAAAGACTGAATAGAGGGAGCATCAGGTAGCTCAGAAGCAAGTGCTTTGCTGGGGAAGAGGCTGTCAGGGACTTGGAGACAACAATGGGCCTTGCTGTCCCTGTCCAGCCCCCCTGGAGTTCCCCCACCCTGCCCATGGTGCAGAACGCCATGTCACCCCTGGGACTGCCAGCCCCTGCCCCAGTGAGGCCACAGCAGGGCTGGGCTCCAGCTCTCTACAGCCCTGCCCTGCCTGGCCATGGGCCCACTGAGCAAGGCCCACCTGTGGGCCCACTGCCCAATGTGGTCTTGACCAGAGAGGTGCTTGATGCCTGGGGGTGGGACTGCCCCAATGCCGCGGCTACCCAGCTCCTGGCTGGGGTGGTGAGACAGGCCCTGGCTGCCAGGTCCTGCCTTGGGGGACCCCATGGGGAGACCCCACCACTCCCCATTTACAGGGAGTACCTGTCCCACACAGGGCCCTGACAGAGACATGACAGATCAGAGTTCAGGTTTCATTTCCCAAACCTGACAGATATTTTGTCCAATTGTTGTGTATATGGTTAGGAAAAAGAAACAGAAACAAAGATTTGCTCACATGAGTGTGAGACCGAGTCTGTACTTCGTACAACTGAACTGCCTTTTTCCTTTTTCTCTATTTTCTTAAATTCAGTTCTCTGTTGCACAGTGGTTTGGCAACTGTACATAAGTATTAAGGATGAACCTTTTCCAAAACTCTCCAACCTGTTGGTCTGATCATTTTCTTCAAGGATTCAAAAGAAAATATGAGCTTTCTTTCATTCTTTTAATAAGGATTGCAGGTTTTTGCACATTAGGAAAGGATTTGAGACTATGAAATCACAAGTGGTCAGGCCCACTAACTTTGTATATTTCCCCCTTTTTGCCATTTCTTACAAGCAGTCTGTAGGTGGGATGCTCACTGTTTTGGACCCTCAGTTTTGCACAGTGCACAGTGCACAGAACACTGGGTGCTGGGTGCTGTGACAGCTTGATCTTTCCCCTAAAAAAAAGTCTTCTAACATGATAGTAGTATGTCAACCAATGTCTCGATCAAAACACAACCCAATATTCAACATATTCTTTAACAAGTCTAGCCAAGAAATCATTTTTTGTTTCCCAGTAGAAGAACAAAGCAGTAGTACCCACATGTGCACTTGTTTGGGATCAGTTAAAGATAATGCTATAAAGATCAGAGGACGTAAGTCTTGCCACCCCTCTCTCCTTGTTTTAGCTACTCTGTGTTCAGTGGCCTTATTCTAAAAAGTCAGTTCTGATTCCATAAGAACTATGGATTGTTGCTGTGTTCCCAGTCTTGAGTGAAGGAAAAGATTTTAAAAGAGCAATTGAAAGTTATTGTCTGCATCATTCTTACTTAGATTTATATTTGTGTGTAAAAAGTACTTGGAGCATAGGGTTGTTGACTCAGTTTGGAGATAAATGTTTGGGCCTACAGAGGTTCCTTCTCTGAACAAAATATTTGATTTACAATACTTTAATGTTGCATGTTATTTATTATTAGTGTAAGGCCTTAAACCAAAACAGCACTACTAGTAGAAGGTACATTTTCGAAAGTACACAATCTGATATATTCATGTTGTTAGATATTTCAACTTGATCTGAAATTCAGATTCAACTCGTATTTGGTTAAAAATATTGCTTTGACAATAGACCATTAAATTAGTTCAATATGATATTGTTAACCATGAATAAAGTCGAAAATAAGGGCGTTAGTTAAAGAAGTATGTGTAAAGAACTTTACATATAGTCCTACATCGCTATGGTCAAATGTCTTTAATGTCTTTTGAAGATGGGCCCCATTTCACTCTGTAACTATGTTTTCTAAAGAGTAATGAGAACAAGCTTCCAAGCAACATGCATTCACTGGATTGATTGCCTATTTTAGAAACATTTGCCTAAAAGCCCTCACTGAAGCCCATATACAATCCTTCAGTCACTAAATAGCACAGTGCCGCGAGTTTTAGAATTCCAAAATAGAATTTGATGCAACAATTCTGAATAACTCAAACTGAAGCATCAGGAAAAAAAATACCAAAGGACTAAGGTTGGATTTAAGGAAAAACAATTTATTTTCAGATCAGATACCTGCTGCTTCCAATTCAGATATTGGATAAACTATCTGAAATGAAAGCAGCAGACTGAAATTGAGTGTTTTTCTAACCTCCTCTAATTAGAATCAGCTAGTTCAGTGCATCTCTAACCATAATCACCTCTTCTTTTCCCTACCAGGGTGACCTGCCAAGAGGAAGGTGTGAATGTTGTCAAGAAACACTACAGACTGCAGATAAGAAATGAAGGCTTTGAAGGAACTGTGAACACCCTCTGGGGAGGAAATTAGACTTGTGAACTTAGAGGGGGAAAAAAGGCATACAAATGGTTTAAACAAGAACTGAAGACAGAAGTCAACAGGGATATTTCCAAGTGGATATCACCTACTGGGGAAGAAATTAGTTTTGAACACCTAACACAAATCAATAGAGTAGATAGGAAACATTTTAAATTATTCATCTTTGTCAGGAAATCCTGGTTTCTGTCGTCAATGGTTCCCCCTACTCAAAGTGTGTTACTGGAAAAGTATAACCTGAGATGAACTGCAGTCTAATAATAAGAACATAAACATAAGAGCAGAAAAGCAAACACAACACATCTGAGCAAAGGTCCATTTAGCCTGTAACCCAAGAGGGGCCTGTACTAAATGCTTGGTGAGAGAAGAATAACCAAAGCAGAGATTGCTACTTTCTCTCACTCCATTTCTAGCTTCCAGCAGTGTGCTATATAGAGATTTATTACAGTTAAAAGCTGCATCTGCATCCTGTTTGATAGCCGTTCTGTGAATTTGTCTAAGAGTTTTTCAAACCCATTTACACAGATAGCCTCCACAGGAGCCTCTAGTGATGAACTCCAGACTTTTCCTGCTTGCTGTGTGAAAGAGCACTTCCTTTTCTTTGATTTGTACCTGCAGTGACCATTGCATCTTATGCTGTACTGGACTGTTTCTGTGAGAAATAAGGGATAATTGTTCCCTCTTGCCTTTCTCCATGCTATTCATGATTTTAATACTTCTGTCCCTCCTCAGCTGTCTGTCTTCCAAACTGAATAGTCCTCATCTCTTGAAACTCTTTTCATACTGTACTGAGTTTGGCTGGTATGGAGTTAATTTTCATATCAGTCCATTTGTTGCTGTGTTTTAGATATGTGGCCAAAAGAGTTAATAACATACCAATGTTTCAGCTGTTGCTGAACAGTGCTAGCACAGTGCTATGACCTTCTTTGTTTCTCACCCTGCACCCAGAGTGGAGGACAATGCACTTGGAGAGGCTGGAAAAACATCAGGAAGCCCAGATTCAAAGGCACTCATCCATGGGAGAGAAATAAAAAGGGACTTCACCGGCGTCATATGCTCTTGCCCTGAAACATGGAGAAGATTCAAATTTAACTGGAGTGATTAGCTGGGAAATAGAAGAGAGGGGACATACCTTTCTGGCATGAAAACAAAAGGAATAATAAGTGCTTTAGTGGGCCAGACTAACGAACATCATCCCAGAGCTCTACCAGGTATATGAAGCAGGATTTCCACTTACTGAAGTTATGCTCAGTCTTTCCCAACATCTTGCGCTTTTCCCAGTGTCTTATCTTTTAGTATATTCTCACTTTGCCAGCTGGAACTGAGACTCTCTGCTGTCTAGTTCCTCTGTGTGGCTCCCAGCCTTTCTTATCAGGGGACTTGCCCTTCTTATCAGGGAGTTGTGTGCCAGTTTTCTAGCACAGTAGAAGTTATCTTGCACTATTTGCAATGATAGGTTACATGGTTTTGCCAGGTGCTCTGCAGTTTCACATCTGAGTTACCCAAAAGATTTCTCCTGAATGTCATCCAGTCCCGGAGACTTACTTAAGTTTTCTGTTCGGTGTAATTTCTCCTGTATATTCACAAAACATTTATCAAACTCCTCTGACCCCTCTGCTGTAAAGAACAGGGAGGAAGAGGGAATCATAGAATAAATCATAGAATGGTTTGGGTTGGAAGGGACCTTAAAGATCATCTAGTCCCAATCCCCCTGCCATGGGCAGGGACACCTTCCACTAGACCAGGTTGCTCAAAGCCCCATCCAACCCGGCCTTGAACACCTCCAGGGATGAGGCATCCACAACTTCTCTGGGTGAAGAATTTCTTCCTTATATCTAACCTAAATCTGCCTTCTTCCAATTTAAAACCCTCACCCCTTGTCCTATCACTACAAGCTCATATAAAAAGTCCATCTCCAGCTTTCCTGTAGGCCCCTTTAGGTACTGGGAGGCCACTATAAGGTCTCCCCGGAGCCTTCTCTTCTCTAGGCTGAACAAACCCAGCTCTCTCAGCCTTTCTTCACAGGAGAGGTGCTCCAGTCCTCTGATCATC
>VXAL01005920.1:4341-22282 GCA_013399475.1 Chauna torquata | reverse complement strand
CGGCAAACTTGCTGAGGGTGCACTCAATTCCACTGTCCATGTTGCCAACAAAGATGTTGAGCAGCACCAGTCGCAATACCAACCCCTGAGGCACGCCACTCATCACTGGGCTCTGCTTGGACATCGAGCCGTTGACCACAACTTTTTGAGTGCAACCATCCAGCCAATTCCTTATCCACCAAGTGGTCTATTCATCAAATTCATGTCTCTCCAAGTCTCTCTTGCTGGGCACTGAGTTGAGACTGACTGGCCTGTAGTTCCCTGGGTCTTCATTTTTCCCTTTTTAAAAATGGGATTATGTTTCCCCTTTTCCAGTCAATGGGAACTTCAAAAAACTGTCATGACTTCTCAAATATGATGGATAGTGGCTTAGCAATTTCATCTGCCAGTTCCCTCAGGACCCTCAAATGCAACTCATCAGGTCCCAAAGCTTTCAATAATAGACTGACACAAAAATCTGCTACATTTCTCTGCCATGTCTTGTTCATATGTGAGTACCCCTGCTATACACTCATCATCAAATTTCCTGTTTGTCTTCCTCCTTCTGATGAAGTAAACAGCTTCTAGCTAGCAACTTGAGCATTCTCTGCAAGCCACTCTCCAAATTCTTTCCTAGTCTTCACACTTTGTATTTACACTTGAGCTTCTGCATTTTATGTCTTTTTTTTCTTCTTGTTTACACAGGCTTTTCACTTTCTATAATGCTGACCTATCTTCATGAGAGCTTCCTTATTTTTTCTCCTAAGTCAGATAGAAAAAAAAAAGGACCAATCTTAGCTTGTGTTTTTTCTTTTCTTTATTCTTTTCTTTTCTTTTTTCTTTTCTTTTTTCCTTTCCTTTCCTTTCCTTTCCTTTCCTTTCCTTTCCTTTCCTTTCCTTTCCTTTCCTTTCCTTTCCTTTCCTTTTCTCTTTTCTTTTCTTTTCTTTTCTTTTCTTTTCTTTTCTTTTCTTTTCTTTTCTTTTCTTTTCTTTTCTTTTCTTTTCTTTTCTTTTCTTTTCTTTTCTCTTTTTTCCCACCTGGGGAGGGTGAGTGAGCAGCTATATGGCACTTAGCTGCCTGCCAGGTTAAACCACAACAACTTGATGCCACTGTATACAATTTTATGCAATACTACAAATATCTAATCAGCCACTTGCTCACTCTCCCCAGGCAGGATAGGGGAGAGAAACAGAAAGGAAATAGTGCCAAAACTTATGGTTTGAGATAAAGACAGTTTACTAGGTAAAGCAAAAGCTGTGTGCGCAAGCAAAGCAAAACAAGGAATTCATTCACCACTTCCCATGGGCAGGCAGGAGGTGTTCAGCCACTTCCAGCAAAGCAGGGCTTGTCACATGTAACAGATTCTTGGGAAGACAAATGCCATTACTCCAAATGTCCCTCCCTTCCTCCTTCTTTCCCCCAGCTTTTATTGCTGAGCATGACGTCATATGGTACGGAATATCTCTTTGGTCAGTCTGGGTCACCTGCCCTGGCTGTGTCCCCTCCTTGTGCACCCCCAGCCTCCTTGCTGGCAGGGCAGCACGAGAAGCAAAAAAGTCCTTGGTTCTGTGTAAGCACTGCTCTGCAACAACTAAAAATGTTGGTGTGTTATCACCATCAAAAATTTTCATCAAAAATCCAAAGCACAGTGTCATACAACCCTCTATAAAGAAAATTAACTGTATCCCAGCCAAAACCATGACAGTAAGCAATAAATATGTTGAGCTTAAATCCTTTTGAAGGCAACACACTTGCAGTTTTACCATCACTTAGCAGGTCAAGGTAAACCATGAATTTAATCATAATCTTCAAAGGAAAACATTAAATTATGTAAGAAATAAAGACTGTATGTCCTTTTCTGAATTTCACCTCAAAGTAGCTTCCACAAGAATACATATTCTTTGCAAAGACTCATGTAAAATACCTCAGTTTTCAGTCTTCTCTGATGTTAACACTGTATATCCTAAGTGTTTCAAAATGTCTTTTAAATGTGAAGCATCCACTGCTAGTGATTCATACATATACCCCCCAAAAATGCAGCTAATATATTTTTAATAGTAATACTAATAACTAGATGAATAACTGGTTTTTGATTCCATGGTCAAACCTGAAAAAAAATCTAGGAAAAAGTGTTAGAAGCCATTAGCACACGAAATACTGACCCTGTGGACTGTCCTTGGTACTCTTAGAGACCTGTTACCAGATCACCCTCTCCCCTACTGCTCACATGCAGCTGTTTCTGCTTGAATTCTTCCTAAACCACTCAATAATGATGAACTAGCTCATATGGTATTCATCAAATCTTACAGACATCCCTATGTCCTTTGTGTGTCCTTTATGATGTTTTTTTCAAACTATAGTTCAGGAGGGAAACTTTGTGTTGTGATAGTCGTGAATGCCATAACCTCTGTAAACTGAACAAAGAGCAGAACTAAATATTATCCTTGCTGCATCAGTCCTGTTGTCATAAACCATAACAATTTTTACTGTTATCTTAGCAGTGTAAACCTGCCAAGAGTGTGCATACTTGTCATTTTTACTTCTTCCTATAACTATTTTTCTTTCCATGAGGCCATTTAAAATTGCAGTCCTAAATTTCATTGTTTCTGTGAGCTCCTGTTCCTGGGAAACATAACCACATACCTCATTGCAACAAGAGGTAATGAACCACAGTATGATTTTTAAAGTTTTGTATTTCAAAAAAATACTTGGTATAAATCATATCTTGGAGTTTAAATCCAATTCAGATTACATACTGTTTACTTTGAGACTGCATGGCAACAAGAATGCTTGACTGATACATCACAATAATTATTCCTTTCCATTCGTCATCATGGCAGCTGTGCTGAGAGGAAAGACCATAGCTGATGGGGCCCACGGGAGAAAGTTTTTAACACTATTCTGTATTCATTACGAAGCCTAATGCCTCCCAGATTACAATGCAAAATGCATCTGCATTAGATGACATTCTAGTAATAGACACACAGAGTGAACCAAATAGCTCTTCCTAATGTCATACAAGTGATTTATTCTTCAAAAGGGTTAGTGGCATCAATATGCACATATAGTTTATTCACCACAATTTAGCAATGTAACGCTAAATTATAGCAATTGAACTTGTACTTTTAATATATCCAATAACACCTCAGATCCAGGAGCACATCCACTTTCTCAGGTTCAGGTACTCTAACAACTACCCACTTCCATTCCAGTGGCCCAGACTGTCCTTTCACTCCATCTCTGCAGCTCTTAGTTACAACACAAATAAAATAAATAAAATAAAAGCATGTAGGCAGAACCCTTCAATGAAATGCTAGATCAGGGCAATAGGGTGACTGTGAGTCTCTCACACCTGCCTGTGGGAGTACCACAATGAGACAGAGGATTCATCCATACACCTGAATGAAAAGAATGTTAATAATTATCAAGCTTAAAACTAAATTTGGCAAAGAATACTGAAAAATATGAGACCAAATGGTTCTTCAGTTCAAATTTTGCTTCCAGACATTTAACATATGTTTGGAAAAGCTGAAAAATTATCCCATACGTACATTTGGATTATATAGAAGACATGGATGCTTCTGCAAAAGACTGAAAAGAGCAGAGGTATAGCAGTTCTCAGCATTCACAGAATTACAGTTTTTAATGACATATTTTAGAGTTCTCCCAGAAAGAAAAAAAAGAAAAAAGAGCCGTGTATCCAAAATGGTATTTTCAGTATTACTATTTGGCAGCAGAAATTTAACAGAAATAAATCTGACTGAGAAAAGAAAAACAAACAAACAAAAAATCTTCTCAAGCAGTGCAAACTAGGGGGAAGGGAGAACTCTATGGAGTTTTACAATAGCGAGAACTGTAAAACGCAGTCTGTGGTAAAACAAGTCTAGAGGAACATCCTTCTAAATGTCTGACAACGTATGACAGTGCAGAAAGGATGCTGATTTTAAAGATAAAAACATCATTGGACTTGAAGGGGGAAACAGAGGACTGAGATGGTTTAGAGAATCTCTCCCTGGGAAGAAAAATGTTGGCTTTCCTATATATAATTCACCACCCCACCTAATTATTTATAGCTATCACAGATATCTGGTAATCAAAACAATCTAGATTGATTGTTGAGTATGAAGCATGATTGCCTAGTATAATGTCATGTATTGCTTCATTGCTCCCCTGATTAAGAGCACTTATTTGTTGACTATTTGTAAAGAATCCCAGATTTAATGCAATTGGATGAAAACTGTCAAGAAATATTTTTAGATTGTTTAGCTCTAGTAAACTTGGATGAATCAAGGAAAAGCAATTGTTTATGTCACTAAATTCTTTTTCAGTTCATTTTCAGGAAAGTAATTCAAGAAATTCTACATATCAAAAACACCAAAAAAAAAAAAAAAAAAAAGAAGGAAAAACAAAAACAAAACAAACAAAACACAAGGGGAAGGACATAACATGGAAGTGTAAGAAAATCTGTTTTTTTCCACTCTTGCTCTCATATTCAACCAAATCCTCTCTCAAGTCATTCAAAACAGTTAAAGGTGATATGGTGATATGTCAAGTTTGGCAGATATTTGAGTGCAGACATGCATATACATAGTATAGTAACAAAGTGCTAATGGTGATGATAGCTGGTAATGAAGCCTCATTATGACATTTCAATGTGTCTTGTCATTACTACTCCTATTGACTTGGAAGTAAACAGTGTCTTCAAGAAACATAACCCAACTTGAGGTCTTGCTGGAGGCAGGCATTTACCACTGTATAGCAATAGCTGCTGGTAATACAGGTGTTTCATTTCAGTTTTACCAGTAACTTGACAGCAGTCAAATAGTGTTTGTGTTTAGGGAGCAAAATTTCTTGGATAAGAGCAGAGCCATCAGTTTTACCACTGCAAAAGGGGACTTCAAAGTATTTTGATCTCTGCTTAGATCCTAGCTGTTGCTGTAGTCTAAGCTTTCTCCAGGGCTGCTCTTAGATTTGAATCCAAGGCCATGTCATCACTAAACACTCATTAAATTTGCAAATGATAGAAGATGGACTTTGTCTGCAGACCGAACAAAAAAAAAAAAAAAAATTGAGTATCCTTCACTTCCTCCTATTTACAGAATATTAGGGCCAAACCTTGGTCACGCTGACTTAAACTTGTGTCTTGGACACTGAAAAACCTGGTGAAAAGTTATACAATTTTAAAAAGAAAAAAATCTTATATTTGTTGATTGTGAAGCAGGGAATGAAATAATATTTTCTTTTTGTTCTGGTTTGTTTTTGTTTGTTTTTTTTGCCTGGGTTTGCTAATGAAACTGCTACAGTTAGAGTTTATGCTTAATCAAATATTTAGCTAAATTAGAAAAAAAAAATCAGCAATTAGACATTCAAAAGGAATCTCTGCATGCATCCAGCTATACAGTAGGAATTATTAGTAGAAAATCACATACTGAAATATTTGGATTAGCTTGGACTGTGTGCAGTAAGAATCCTGAGAGAAAAGCACCCCACAATCCCTGATCTACCAAGGAGAGAGAGGACATATGCTGGAGGGAACTGCTGATTGACAAGTTAATTGTTTGGGTAATTTTGGTATTCGTCCCACAGATTTCACACATGTTCTATTAAATAAATCTCTGTCTCACAGAAAGACTCTACCCTGGTTTCTCTTGAAGCTGAACAGGTCATATGGAAGGAGGAACAAGAGGGAAGATAGAAGGCAGGTTATTAGCATTGTGTCTGATCGATATAAATAGGTAAAGGCAATTCACTGAGAAGAAAGTATTGATCCTCTTCTCCTCTCTTGGTACAGACTAGTAGTCACACACCTTTCCATTATAAATAAGAACCGAAATCATAGTGGAAATTATGAAAACTGTTCATTTTGCAATTGGTATGTATCAAAACTTTTGGTATGCTTTTGGTGTTCCAGAAGATGTCAGAACAGTAAAGCTTTTTTGTCCACTGGATTATTCACATGACATGAGGATTGGGCTTTATGATTTGCTTTGGGCATAGTAAAACTTCTCCTCTGTCCTTCAGACTTCAAGCTGAAAATTTCCCCCACTGCAAAGTGATTAGGATGACATGTTCCTCACGTTCTCTACACCAGTGCAGTGAGCAGGTAGGCTGAGTAGGTTATGTTCAAATTGTGACTGAAATCCAGTGCAGGGACTTTCCAGAGGGGAAATCTAGATCTCTAGCAAGCCAAAGAGGAATACAATGTTAGCAGAAGGCTCTTAGGGAGCCATGACCACATCATATGCAGCTGAGGCAAAATGTTCCCATTCAGCCCTCCCTTTAATATCCGTTCAAAAAGAGTTCACTGTGTCAGGGCTGCTGTCCTCTATTCTTACAACATGATAGTAACTAAGGAAAGAAAGATAGTCCTCACAATATGAACTTCTCTGTGTTCCTTTAATACAGTTATATTCTAATTAAACCGCATTGCCCACATGTTGTCTTTTTTCCTATGAGGCTAGGCCCGAGCTGATCTGAGCTGGAGGCGTTAGCTCTAGGTAACACCTAGTGAAGACCTCAGCTTTCACACAAGTAAATAGGTCAGGCTAGAAACTGGAAGAGATCACCTGAGAGAAACTTGGCCATTGTGATTTCAGCACTGCAGTGCCCAAAAGTTAGTCACCCCAGTCTGAAGGGACTCTGGTCCCCGTTAGGGACAACACAGTCAGTGCCCTGTATAGTGCCCTATACACTCAGATGCCTCGATTTAGGTTTCAGGAAAACCAAACTACTGAATACTGGGAAAGAGAGGTTCATACAAAACTCTGCTTCTCGTTTTATCTCCATGTCAAAATGGGAGTAAAAGGATTGACTTAGATGCCTAAATCATGCTTCTGAGTATAGAAAGAAAAATAACTTTGAAAAATCACTCCACGTCTCATAACCATCTTTTTTATACTGAACGTGTTATCACAAGCATAATTTATTTGCACAGTAGCCTGTAATGGGACGTGTTTTTACAACTTTCCTGGAAATAAAGGATTGGACCCATTGTTAAGATTTTCTAATATCTCTAAACTTTATCCCCATCATATTAAATTGCTGAAGCTTTTTTTTTTTTAGTATTTGATTTATTCAGAAGCTTTTCTGGCCAAATTTACACAGTTACATTTTTATTTTCCTCAGCGTTCTATTAGTTCTATTACAAACCTCTCCTAAAGAAAGTGCACTTCACAGGGAGCTAACCTCTGTAAAAGGAAGTGGGGAGGTAGATTTACTATTTCTTTGCCTCTTGGACAATGCAACATTTAAATTCAGCAAAGCTTTTCAATGCCACCTCTTAACAGTAAACTTGATGAAATACTTAATACTTCTAGGCTCTAAAGCCACGTCTGACCTTTTTGATCTTCATGTAACTTTTGCAGTATTTTCACAAAATCTAAATAAAGAGAGACACTGGGAAAAATTACTCAAAAATTTTGGTGATGTATTTCTTTTGGAGGTATCAGAAAATCTTAGTAAAAGCAGCAAAATGTGATCTTAGTGCTTGGAGCATGTCCAAGCTTCCAAGTACTGAGAAACATAAATACTGAAAAAACAATCTACTGTTTCAGCTGTTGGTAGTTTATACGAAAGAAACCTCTTCCATTCTTAAGTGTAGTGGCTATTCGTGCACCTCATGTTCAAAAGCAATCCTATTTGACACTGCTCACAACAGCAGTGAGGTGATCCTGCCACAGAGAGGGACAGCTCTGCACCCATGGTATCTCCCAAAGAGCCTCAGTGTCTTAAGAAGTAGACGGTTAGGAGCTAGACCAAAACTTTGTAAAGAAAACAGTGTTCTGAAAACAAATCCCAGTCACCAGCTGGTGGTCACTGTGCTATAAACCAGTGTGCGCTACGCATGATCAGTTTCTAACATGGCTGGTTTGTATCCCTGGTGTGGTTCCCTAAGGATCTGGTGGTGCACAGCTTGGGATCAGTGCTGGCTCCCTGTGTGTTTTGCTCTGAAGCCGCACAAGGCATACAGGAGCTTATAGCATGGGCAGCATCTGCTCCTTTCACAAGTCTGTGGTAAAATCTCACATCATTTTATACACACACGCACACAAACAATTATAAATATGCACTACACTTGTTTCCAATTCAGTGACTTTCTTATTTTTATAATGGACTTGGCTCTCTAATAAATGTAATTCTTGTAAAATACTGCAGCATTCTGAATGAATGAGTGAATGCAGAACAAATACAAACAAATGCAATGCTCTTCAGCGTAAGGGAGAGCAACTTTGTGTTCACTTGTCACAAGGGCTGAGCTGTCCACCAGTCCCGTTTGGGTTATAAGCAGTAGTAGATCTTGTTGTTAGGGAGATCTCTCATCTTTCTTGATCCAAACTTTCTTTTACTCTGTTTCACCTCCATAATTCTGAGAACTTAACTGAATAACATCTTTACTACATCTGTGACTGAGCCCATAAAATGCTAATTCATCTTTGATTTTCCTTCATTTGAGATTTTGGTCTGATTCTGATAGACACAGGAAATTAATTTCATGAAAGTTGCTTCAAAAACCTTTACCTTCCCCACAATCACACCTTCCACATCCAAACTTTGAAAAGAAATTTCTTCTTCCTAAGGCTCTCCTCCAGACCATTTTTATAATTTGTTTCTTTAGCAACAAGCACATTTCTGTCTAGTGAAAGCCTCAAACCTTTTGCTGTACACTTATTACAGGATCAGCTGTGGTTTCCCCAACAGCTCAGTAAAGAGGTGGTGCATTGTCAGCCACAGATACATCCCACTAGACAGACTGTGAATCAGAGCTCTGCTCCTTGTCATCTGTGTAAACAGTGCAAAGGCTAGGGACAGGGGAGATAAAGCCAAGCTACTCAGGCCCTGGTTTAATTTTGTATTTACACGGGCTTCACGCTACTAACTTATATGAGAACATATTTATGCCTCAATATTTATGTGCTTTATGTCAGCTAAATTAAGGGGGGCAATAGTTCCAACTTAAAATAAGCAAGCATAACACAACAGAATGAAATAATGACTCGTAGTAAAGTGTCTGATGTCAGCATAAGGTAGTATTTTTAATATACAAAGGAATTACTAAATCCTATTTGAAATTTCTGACCTGTTATTTAAGTGTACATACCTTACTTATATATCGTTTGAAAGACATTATACCTCGACATCACATAAAATAGATATTCAAAATGACACAGAAGAGCTTGAAGAAAAAAAGTTTAAAATGCTAAGGTCAATAGATAAATATGATTGTAGTTCCACATGCTAAAAAATGTAATGGATATTAGCATTTTACCTTATTGTAGTGAAATTTTGGTATCTAAGGCAACTGCACAGGGCTGACAGAGCTGACACAGGACTGAGGATATATCTCCCCTTAGCTAGATCAAGAACTGGATGCCAGACCAGAACCTAAGGGGACACCAGGAAGCTACTTGAAGCATCGAAATATCTTTCCTACAGTTAGGTGACGTGAATCTCACTTGCTATGTCTGCTCCAAATTTTTATTCCAGAGGCAACAGCAAGCAAGAACAAAGTAAAATAACAACAGTTAAACAAAGAAACAACCAACCATTCTTCCAGGGAAATGGAAAAACATTTTTAAAAAAAGTGTGAATATTAAATATCTTAATTTTAAGACTGGAATACTGGAATCTGAACCAGCTCATCCTGCTGCTGCTAGGGTGATATATAAAGCACAGAAAGACATGGCCTGGATCTCTTGATTTTCTGCAGACCACTGCAGTGACTGCTGAGCAGTTCATAGCAAATATCTTTTAGAATAATCCCACTTAAGTCCAATTTTTGAGCATTTTTAAATCTTGAGAATAAAATACAATGAAATGGAACATATGAATACTGGTATGCTGTATGGAATATTTGTTTATTATTGTGAGCCAGAGAAAACAAGTAGTTTGAATATAATAAAATAATCTAAGAATTCTTAGGCTAGCTTGTGCAAAAAAAAGTTTTATTTACATTTCTTTAAAAAATAAACAATCTGTTTCAGTCAATTTCTTCTCTTCAAAAGTATTAATTTATGAAACAGAAACATAGAAAAAGGCTTTTCCCATGGAAACAAAATGTAAAAATCATTTATTTCTATAAATAAAGAATCACAGAATCATAGAATAGTTGAGGTTGGAAAGGACCTCTCAAGACTGCTTAGATAAATGCTGCTAAAACAAGGTCAGCTAAAGGAGCTTGCTAGTATAATGTACTAATGAAAACAACTTCTATACTTAGGAGATGACCACAGATAATGGACTACATTTATTTGAGAATTAAGCTGTGGCAGAAACAGCATGGATTTATATGGGCAAAACCAATTTTTGACAAGTATTGTGAGACATTATTGTGTGCAAAGGGTATTATTAGCGAAGAGCGGAATCATAAATTCTAAATATATCTGATCTCGATTATATAAATTGTAGCATGACATTCCTATCCACCCCATCTTTTATCTGTGTAGCATGAATTTATCTACCAATCATACAACTGTGACATTATTATTTTTGAAGAAAGAGAAACTTCTTGGTACTGCCTTGAGTCATCTTTTCTTTTTGAGAATACAAGAGGAGATGTAGGTAAAGTTTCCCTCTACCTGGTTTCAAAAACATTAAAGCAAATATTTGGCTTACTACGTACTTTTTTTAAGACATGCAACACTTTTCTTCTTAATCCTAAGAGATGAACAAAACATAGTTATTATATCAAAGCATAAAGAATAATTATTGCTGTATATGATTCACTTTATTTTTATTTGTATTTGCTGTTTTTTTCCTTTATGACTTCATCTTTGATGTTGCTATGCTCATAGGTAATAGTACCCACCTGTTTCATCAGATAAGAGAAATTAATAGAAGACTGGTCTTGAAAATAGTGCAGTATATATAAGACAACACACAAGAGGCTCTCACATCTTAACATTTCTCACTTCTCAGCAGCAGGGAAATAGCAGCTGGATGTACTGTAAGACATCATGGTAGCTGGACCTCCTGCTTGGAGGAGTCACAGCGCAAACTGTTGCCATTCACAACAGGTCTCCCTCCAACCCTGATGGAGTAGCAGTATTAAACATNAAATATAAATATGTATACGTATAATCTCCTCCATTAATAAGAATGCTCTCCTTCTTCGTAGTGCCAAAGGAACTGCTGCTCCCTGGAAGATGCTGAGAAATACCCTTGTCACTTGTTTCGCGCACCAGATGTTTATTGTTTGGGGTTTTTTTTCCCCTTAGGGACTGACTTGGCAGAGAACTAATACTGAGCTTTGTCACTTCCACAACCTTGTTGAGATACAGTCAGGTTAAACAAGAGGTGGACCAAGACGTTAAAACAAGGAACTTATAGAAGTGCTTCACTGTCACAGTTTGTAGCTGGTGTACAATGAAAATAATAAACCAATTCTTGGATCTAAAAGATTAAGATTTTCCCACTGGTCCTATCTACTAATGCCTTTACAGACCAATGTCATCCTACGGTGTCTCTCCTCCTCTCACCTGTTCATGAGGATCAGAACAAAAGAAGAGATGAATGAGAAAAACTGAGCTGTATCAGAGAGTCTGAATAAGTCACACCGAGCTATGTGTTGTAGAACAGAATGCCTACAAGCTCCTCCTTGTTGTTTTAATACAACTGTGGCTAAACCAGGCATGCTCTCACCACCAAAAATAAGTCGCTCTACTTTCTGCCTTACAACACAAGATTCCTGCAGTATAATGTCTTTTCTTGGTTCTTTCCCCTTTCTTCTTTTACCAGAGGGTTCTAATTCCCAGGCAATTTATACTGAATGTAAGAATTAACCTAATAGCAGGATAATTTGTAAAGTGCTTTGAAATTCAGTGTAAAGCATTTAATAAGGCTAATGTTCTTTTCTCACTTGCAGAAAATAAGGATAAGATTCCCTCCAATTACTTTCCCTATGAGCAGTTCACTTTTTAAAGATTTTTAATTATAGGTGTACAATGAAAATAAAATTAGCAGGTATTTGGGGGAAAAAAAAGTAGTTGTAATGCATACCTTATTAGCCTAAGTGACATCAGAGATTCCCTAGTGTTTGAAAACCTCTCATAGAAGATTTCTGAATTTGGCATTGTATTATTACAGTTTTTACTGCTGTGAAAAGCTCTTTCTCTTTTAATCTCTACACTCCTTTCAGTTCTTTTTTTTTTTTTTTTTTTTNNNGTTTTGTCTTGTTTTGTTTTGTTTTCTGGAAATTACACTTCATGAGAGTACTCGCTAAATACTGGAGAGAAACAAAACAAAAGGAAACAAAACAAAATTAACCCATTTCAAAAATTGTATTACTGATTTCAAAATCATTCTGTTTCTTCTCCAGAGGAAAAAAAGGATTCATTTAAATTTGATCCAGCTCACAATATGGTTTTATTTATAAAGCCCATGTTATGGCTTCAGTCTCTTGGCATGTAGTGGTACAAGTTGGATTGTAACTGCACATGCACATTTCTCCTGAAAACCCTGCTCTGGATTTCACTCCACAAACTCTACAGATCTGAGTGTTCTATGTTCATTGCAGCAGTACTAAATTTTCTCACCGGCTCTGGGCCCCTTAGATATATTTTTAGGTTAGGAATCTCCCAGGGATTCCCAACTAAAACCTAGTCCATATTCAGAAAATTACTGAAGCATAAACTTAATGATATATTAAAAGCTGATTTGACTTGGTGTTAGTGCTAATAAACATTAGTACTAATAATCAGTTTCCTGATTATCATTTCTACGAGTGATCATCCATTTATCTTTTTTACTGTCACCTTAAAATAGCTTCCCTGCCTCTGCTTAAGCTGCAGCCTCTGCTAGAAATTTATGCTCTCACTCTCAGTAAGTAGTGACACAGGTTGTGAGCTCATCAGTTTGCAAAACTGGAGCAACAGGCAACTGCAGCAGAGGAAAAAGGAGTGAATAGCTGAGGAGAGGACAGGAAAGCCTCTTGCTTCTCTTATGCCTTCTGACTTTATGCAAGCAAGGTGCATTATCCTGGCAGGAGTGGTACATTTATACAGCCATAGCCATATGACTTCTGGTACTCAGTTGTGCCTTGAAGATAGTCTACCATGTAGGCATGCAAAGAACATGCCCTTTGCTACCAGTGAATATTAAATCCACCCAGATCCTAATATGTGAGGAAGGAGATGATGCTATGATGTATTTTAGCTAAGTAACCATCTCAGTGGAAGATCTGGCAGGCAGATGGAAGTTCTGCTCAGAGCATCCACGAATAACAATCACTCTTTAAGAATGAATTTTGCAGGTAACACTGGAGAACAAACCTGAAGGAACCTTAAGAACACAGAACTTGTGAACCTAATTTATATTACAGTACTTCCTCCCCACCACCACCACCACCAGCCTCCACCACCCAGTGTTTCCATTACAGCAGAACAAGGAGTCCTTATTTAGAGTCTCGACCTGTCAGACTGTGGAAAGACTTAAAGTAAGGACAATCTGACAGTTGAGTTATAGCAAGAAGCCAGGATGGACCTTCAAAAACTCAGACGGATTTTGTTCAGCTTCTCATATGAAAAGATTTACTTGCATTCACCAAAGGATAAGTAAATCATAACTCTTACTTTTTCAAAGCATTGCTACCAAACAATTTTAGCTGGGCAATCTTAACAAGATTGTTCAACAAGATGAATTCAATAAGACTAGCAGAATGTACTCAAGAAAGATAACACCCACAACGCAACTGAAAGCACCTTTCCCAGTGGGGAAAATCAGCCAGGCAGAAAATATATTAAGGTCATGAAAGATCAGAGGCATACTATAAACTCATAAATCAGTGCTGTTGCAAAGACAGATCGCACTTTAGGATGTGTACTAGGAAGTCCCACGTAGGACAAAAGAGGTAGCTATCTTTGCCCCATACAAAGTCCCTAGCTGGAGGATTCAGCTCATTTTGGTTGCCTTCCTCTTAAGAATGATGCTGGCAAGCTGCAGAGTCCACAGAAGAGAACTGGAGAAAACACAACAGAGTTGCAAAGAGGTTTAGAAAACATGACCCAGGAGAAAAAGTGAAAGAATATGTATTTGGTTTAAACAAACAAACAAAAAAGAATGGACTCATTAGTGGAAAACAACTGTCTTCCATTACCTAAAAATCTGTTATAAAAAGGAAGGTGAACATTTGTTCTTCACACAAATAGAGGGAAAGACAAGAAAAAAAATCAGCAAAGACTTATGGTTTAGAGTAGTAAAAATGTTCTAATGAAGAGTAATGAGGCACTTCAGCAGGATATCCAAGGGTGTCATGAACCATTCTTCACTGATTTTAAGAACAGATTAGACAAGCATATGGCAGTTTTACTTGATCCAGCTTCAGTGCAGTGGATTTAATAAGATGCCCTGAACTCTGGAAATTCTTTCTAACAGCATATGTCTATGATCCTTTCCTCTCTTCCTTTATATGTTACCTTGAAATGTACTTTGAAAACATCACAGTGATTGCACTTCTTTGAAAAAGGATAGTAATAGTCAGTATACAATGCCAGGTTAATGTTGCAAATAACACAAGCTAAAGTATTCTCTTCTGCTCCTTCTGTAATTCAGTAAAGGATTCCTTCATTTGCAGTATATCAGGAAGGAACGCTTTCAATGCCATGCATTCACCTCTGGTATATCTCCACTGCAATGCCCTTTTTTTTCCTCTTAATGGCAACAAGAAAGGATTTTAATCAAATATCCTTAAAAAGAGATCTGATGAATAAAATGAATATATTTTAATATAGCAGAAGCAGGCATGATTAAGTGCATAAAGAATTGAGGTTAAAAGTGGCTACAATAAAAGGTTGAGTAAAAATTAATTCCAGCATATGCTTTGTATAATACTGCATAAGCTATTCTTTGTTCTGTTGCCTCTTTTTTGGGCCTTAATTTTCAGTTAGTCGCTGGCTTACATCTTATCTCACACCATAATGGCAGAAATTAATGGGATAAAAGTACTCCATTCAAAGACAAATTATCATTTCACTGATCTACTTCACTGAGTGCAAATTCCCTCTGCTCCCATTAAAAGCTTTAGAGCAGTAGAAAAATGCTAGTTAACTAAAATTGTGTTTCTTTTCTTAGGCCATAAAATTTTCATTTATTCTGTCTGTAATACCCTTGTGTAAATACAGTAATTTTGAAGCCTTTTGGTATAGTGTGATACATATTTTGGCATTGTTGCATGTCTGGATTTCTTCCATGGTACTTTAATTTTGTGGTTCAGTGAGCAAAACTAAGAGTTCTCCTGAAGGGTCTGTACTTAAAACAGTCAGGGGCGGGTTGCCTGCTGAAACAGTCAATCTTTCCCCTTGACGAGAGAGTCTAGCCACTGTTTGTATGAACTACATCTTTTTCATTGTCTTTCATTCCACCACCAAAAATTTGTTTAAATTTGCATCAGTTCTTAGCAGCAAATTCTTTGAGAAGAACAGCAAACAGTAGTAGACAGCTAGACAAGGAAAAACGTTATCAGGATATGATACAAAAATGTGAAGTTTGTTGGAATACAAGTTTTCAGCTTTTGGAGAGGAAGTTACAATTCAAAAAAAAGAAAGAGATCTTCAACTGTTAGAGGTTGAAGCTCCTCCAAAATGAGAAAAGAGATAATCTTTATGTGTTATTTGAGCTTGAAGGAAAAGATCAAGCTTACTTTTGAAGGAACAGAATGTAAATTAACTATAATTTCCCAAATCCAGGAGTTGCAAACCCTTTGACTGCTGGGAGGAAAAAAAGTTCTCCATTGTGATTAGAAGAGGTGAGTTCTTTGATAATGTTAATCTTTCAGATCAGTCCATGAAACAAAGTGTTACTTAATAAAAGGTTTTACCAGTATACTATATTATCCTAGCTCTGGAGTTTAGAGCTATCCACACTCCTAATGCATGCCTGCACATATAATAAGTGTGCACACACACAAACGGCCATTCATGTGATTGTGTATTCAATATCTGTAATACTATTCATTAAAAGTAAACTACAACTGTCAACATAACACAGAATTTTGAACTACCGAATAGAATTTTTCTGCCTTTCGTTAACTATCCCAGAATATTCATTAACAAGACCTACTATACGCAACAGCCATTTGTAAGTTTTATGACAGTAATCATAGGCTTTAATGAAAATAAATAAGTAAAATCAATTAAAACACCAAAACAAGTTAAAACACTAACACTTCCTAAAAATGGCAAACAGAAGAAAACAGGAAAAAATAAAAAACTGAGTATTTGTTAGGTGTGTTATGAAATAAATCCTTTTAAGCTGCTAGTAGAAGGAAAACATATATGCATTCATGTTACTAATGTCTACAGCTAAAAAACAACTGATATTCATCTGCAAGTAAGTTTCCTGCTAATTTTAAAAGTCTTATCTTTCTTTATACAACCCACAACAATAATTATATTTGAAGTCCTGGAATTTCAGGACTTTCCAGGACTGAAAGCCTTCCAGTCTTCCTAACTGGAAGGAACATGTGATGCAGTTCTTACAACTGAAGCCCAGAATTGCTCTGACTGCTAAAAGTTTAATCGGTTTCAGTGGACCTTTGGATATGACAATGAAGATAATGCTTTAAGATGATTTTTTCTTCTGTGTAGCTATAGCAATGAAGGATGTAGCACTGACCAAGACTGGCAGAGGAAAACCAGGCACAGCGCCTTTACCTTTGCTGTGCAACTCATCTCAGTTAGGAACTAGGGTGCCTTGGAGTGTCACCGAGTGAACTGCTGGGTCATTAAAGACTGTCGTAGTTTAACCCTGGCAAGCAGCTCAGCACCACACAGCTGCTCACTCACTCTCCCCAGGTGGGATAGGGGAGAGAATCAGAAAGGTAAAAGTGCAAAAACTTATGGTTTGAGATAAAGACAGTTTACTAGGTAAATGTTCAGCCGCTTCCAGGAGAGCAGGGCTCATCACGCGTAATGGTTTCTTGGGAAGACAAACGCCATCACTCTGAAAGTCCCCCCCTTCCTCCTTCTTTCCCCCAGCTTTTATTGCTGAGCATGACGCCTTGTGGTACAGAATATCCCTTTGGTCAGTCTGGGTCACCTGCCCTGGCTGTGTCCCCTCCCAGCTCCTTGTGCACCCCCAGCCTCCTTGTTGGCAGGGCAGCACGAGAAGCAAAAGAGTCCTTGGCTCTGTGTAAGCACTGCTCTGCAACAACTAAAAACATTGGTGTGTTATCACCACTGTTTTCATCAAAAATCCAAAACACAGCACTGTGTGAGCCTCTATGAAGAAAACTAACTCTATCCTAGCCAAACCCATGACAAAGAAAATTTAGCCTAGAGAAAAATAACAATTTTATTCAGTCATTCTTGGTGGCCTTGAAAATGTAACTACTCATCATAAACAAGAGCTTAAGGTTAGGGAATTCTGTTGAAAGAACAGAAAACCGAAGATCCTGACACAGGTGGTATCTGAGCTCTTGCAAGCCCAGCAGCAAAACAAAACAAAACAAAAACTATTGGACTACCCCATTTGCAATAAAGTTCTTTCATTCCACACCTAGCAGCAGGTCTACAATTACCTTGATTGAATTAATGCAGCATCCCAAAAAACTATAAGCATGATCATCTTAGTTTTCAACAGCCTTTCTACAGAAACTAGAAACTTATGCTGAATCCTTGAGGAACTTCTAAGGACACCAAGCAGTTAATGTAGGGCAGGGTAATAAAAGCATATTTCTGTACATGTTAGCTGGAGAAATCCAGTCTTCTCCGTATAATGACCTTCTACCTCTCTGGTCTAGGTGGTAGCAGATCAGAATCGAAGGAACATGCTATACCTACCAAGGCCTTTGGGCTGTTTTTCAGAGAACTAGTATTTCCAAAAAAGTAACACAAAAGAATAATACAAACTGCATTTCCAAAAATAACATAAATTCAGTCTTTATAAACTATTAATCAAGTCTGATTTAATGGGATCATTATATCTGGCATTCTGCATGTGCTAATAGCATCTAATGCACAGATGCACTTT
>VXAL01005917.1:1447-12759 GCA_013399475.1 Chauna torquata | reverse complement strand
TCTCTTTTTTTTTTTTTTTTTTGAGGATTTAATGTATATTTAGATGAAAACTGATTTTAAAACTTCAGTAGATCAAAATAGAATGAAGGGTTAGAGGACATTATCACTGATGATTCCAGTTTGTACTAAATTATAAAGCATATGTAACAGCTGTAAAGAGAGATGTCTTCCTGTGCTGTATTTTATCTTGCCTTCATAGATAAGAGTATAAATGAAAGGGAAACAAATTGTTTCGGTATGGCAAATCTATGTTATTTCTTTTGAGTGAAAATGAATGAAGTTGAAATAATTCACTCTTGTGTGAAACTAGAAGCTATAAATGTATTTTATCCTGTTGCTGTGAATTGACATACTGCAGATTCTTAATAAGACAATGCTCCTCATATCATCAATGGTAGTCAGACACATTCGCATGTACTGAATTATGGTCGAGAAAAAGGGGTTCACTATACTTTCATGTAGTTTACACAGAAGAGCATGTAATTCATCATTGTAACAAAAGCTGCTGTTCATTGTTAGAAAAGTTGTTTTTTTCACACTTCTTAAACCTGTTTTATCCTTTGAATTATGGAAGGTTTGTTGTTATCTCTGAATTGCTATGCATCATCTGATTTGTGGGAGGGTACTGAAGGCTCTGCACAGTCTTCCAACTTCTAATGGTGCCAGTGGTCATGTGTTGGCACCGTCACATACAGCTGCTAACTGGTCTTCACCACAGGTGTCTGGAATTTAATAAGATTTGGGGTCAGCATATCTAGAATACTTTATTTCCACAAATGAATGGCAGTCTCTTGGAATTTTGTGGAAGATGAGACCTTCCTAAAAAGGTACACATACGCAAGTTGAGCTTGTGGGGTTTGTAGTAATTATACACAGGCAAGCTAGCTGGAAAAGTATCTGCAGCCACTAGAACTCATAATTTCCTATCACCTGTATGATGCCAAAGAGAATCAAAGCCAAACTGTCCTGATCATTCAAAAGACAATGTCTTTCTGTCTTGCTGATGGACAATGCAAAGTAGCTAGAAAATGACCGTCTTCTAGAGATTTTAGTCATAAATGTTTCTCAATCCAAACTTGAACGGTTTGGTTTACAGAGTAGTGGTATGACAAAATACATGCCAATAGTTCTTTCTTCTTTGACAAAAACTAGTTACCTTATGTTATTCATAACTGGTTAATTATTAAGAATTCACTAAGACTTGAATGAAAAATTTAGGGGTGTATTTTTAAGGCAACTTTCCTTGTGTATCGGTTTGTTATTTTCTTAGCAGCACAAATGCTGTAGAGCTGCGGGTGCTTGCTTTAGTTTTCACGTGACATGTAAGATGCTCTGCAGAAAGGTATGCTGCTAGATATTTACTAGTCTGATACATAAGAATTGTTTGGAGTCCACTGCTGTCAAATTTATCACAGCACAGATTTGTATAGCTAGCTTTTCACAGAAATATCATGACAAGGATAAAGGATGGCTGACTTCATAACAATGTAATTCTAGAGGCCAACATAAGGTAACAGGATTGTTGCAGGAGGCTAACCTTACTACATTGTACATATGTTCAATAGAGAGCAGAGGACCTCCTCCAGGACTTGACAGAGAGCATGAACCTAAACATGGTGTTTTGACGGCCTTTTAGAGGATCCATTTTATATTTACTGACAGTGCTGGGTTGCCTCAGGTGGCTCGTCTCACAAAATAGCTATCCCAGTTGAATGCTGCAGGTAAATGGTGTAATTCCTCTTTCCTTTGGGAAATGTTTCCCATTAGGAGTGTTCATGTTATGAACTGGAGATGTGTGTGTGATGGAAGAGAGTAGTACTGCTTCTTTGCAGGAATGTTAGTACAAGGGCAGGGTGCAGGTAAGGCCTGTGCTTAGGAAATGACTATTGACATTGATCTATTAATTGATATTGGGAGAAAATTAGTATTGGAAGATGTTTTCAGAACAAGCTCTTTTGGTGGTCTAAAATATAAGTAGGGAAATTTAAAGCTAAATACACATTGAGAACAATGCTCTGAGTTTAATTAGATTAAACTTTCGATGGGGAAAAATGGTACAAATGAAGTAGAAAGGATGTTGGGGGGTCGTGGGGGAGGGGTGATGGGATGGCTTGTCTGCTTAGATAAACTCCTGGGATTTCTGTACTAGATAGAGCAAGTGTGAAAGAGAAAAAGAGTTCTTTGAAAGAAGACTGCTTGGGCTTGTGTTTGGGCAAAGTGGGGAAAAGGTAGGACTCTGGAGTTCAAATGCTGATGAGCCTATTCTGGGGGCAGTCTGTACTTCATTGGTGTTTGTTTCTGTTTTTTTTTAATTTGTATTTGTCATTATCTCAAATAGAGTGACTCAGTGAAATGAGTTATTCTAATTTTGGAAAGAATCTGATTTTTCTAATCTGGGTTAACAATATTAGTTTGCATCCAAAATAACGTAAAAAGGCATTTAGCACTTTGGGAGTTGACGGAACATTTTATTCTGTGTTACAAGCTTGTTTAGTGCTTATTTCTTCAAAAAACAAAACAAACAAACAAAAAAAACCTGTTAAAGAATCTTCCAAGTCATCTGATAAGGAAAACTGCTTAAAGTAATGCATGAAATGCAGACTGGGTGTCTGCCCATGTTTGCCTGTTTCCTCTATTAGGTTTGGAACTATTGGTTAAACTCAATGGCAACTCAGTTAAAAATGTCACTGAGTAGAGTGTTGTTCTATGTATTTTGGGATGACGGTTTTTAAATATTTTTATGGGAGACGGGGAGTAAGAGAGAGTACAGTTCTTGAGCAACCTCTTGAGCATTTGGAGGACTTCACAGGTGTATCATTTATAAATATTTAAAAATTAGCTGATTCTAAAATAGATCACCTCTGAATACTTACTTTATTTGAACTTACATGACAGTTTTTCTCATTTTGTACTGTGGATAACTAGTGTTTGAGCTGTTCAGAAACGAACTACCACATTTATTTAGCAGTGACATTTAAAAAAAAAGAAAAAAATTGCAGGGGGAAAGGAGGCATCTAATCTAGACACTGAAAGGCATCTGTTTTCCCATTTTATTTTGAAGTAAGCCCAGTGGTATATTGTTTAAAATTGTCATTTTGGTGGAATTCATAATCCTTATGTAGCTTCACAGCTTACATTGTATGCAACTGCCACGATGCACATGAAAAATTCAAATATACTTGTATTACCTAAAAAGGAAATGTTTCAGTATGGAAATGGTATGGCCATTACATCAATGCCTTAGGTGCAGGTGGGAGGAATCAGCATTGATCTAATAGATTTAATAGTTCGTTTTCAAAATTAAGGAATAGAAGTAATATTTTGCAGCTGAGTAACTGCAGAGTGTAATCCTTCAGACAGAATTCTGAAAGCAGCTATAAAACCAGAAAACTACATTCTTTCTCAGGCATAACTGGCCTTGAATGTATTTTCAGAATATCTTTGTTCATTTTAGCTTTTAGTGAATTGTATCTGAATAAGGAGCTAAATTATGTGTTTTATTTCAGTCATTCAGACAAGAATTTCTTTTTTTGAGTATTAAAATTAGGAACCTTGTATGTGGTTACCACAGAAATTACTTGAAGTACTTAAAATAAAACAGAGGTCACCACAGGAGTCACGAACAATGGAGACTGCTTGTATACAATGCACATCATATCAGGCTGATAGGACAGGACTGAGCTTTTTGGTTATCTCTGCAGTCTCTTTCCTATTTCTACTGACTTTTTAAAGGAGAGAAAAGTTTGTTTGTTTGTTTGTTTCTTTTCCTGGGGTTCTCTGAACGTCTTTTGTTTTCCTTCTTCCCACGCTTTACTCCTTGTCTCTCTCCTTATAACGCTTGGTTTTCAGAATCAGTCAGCTATATTGGCTAGCAGAAATGACTTCACAGTAATATGGAGCTTTCCTATCCACCTCGTCTTTTAAGGAGAACTTTTATGTTGGCATTATAGTTATCTTGATTTATGGGTCAAGCAGGCTATGTACAAACATGTCAGCTCTTCAGTTATTAATAAGCTCTGGTCCAATTAATAGAGTCATTTCATGGAAGCTGTGTGAAATACTCTTATACTGAGCAAGCAAAAGTTCCATGAAGATGGCGCAGGTTAATGTGTCTCATCTTAAGAAGGTAAAGGCAAGACTTGTCATAAAAGAGTAGTATGAACAAATTAGCATCACAGTAGGGTAAGAAAGATTTTTCTTTTAAATTGCTTATGTTGTCTTGTGCATGATGTTTCAAATGTTCAGGCAGGGTGCTTTGGAGTGGACTTCTTCCATAACAATTACAGATAAATATTTTCATAGTTCTATGTCAGTGTTAATAGATATGGGAGTTGCAGTGGATTGTTAATAATAAAGCAATAACCACCAATACCAAGAACCAAAACAGGGAATTCCTGTCCTGATATCCTGAAATACACTTGTGCTTTTTACTTTGAATAGCAGATTTTTATTTTTATTTTTTTATTTTAAGATCTAAGAGGGAAATGTACAAGAAATTCTGTAAACTTAATTGCTGTCATCTAATTAGAATATGCTGTGCCACACTTAGAGTTTTAGGGAAGGGTCGCCTTAAAAATAAAGTTGATAATTTTACTCTCTGTAGAGTTATGGTCACACTTTAGAGTTAGAATAATTTTCCAGTCATTTATAGTTACCGTAAGGTTAACACTTTAATGAATAATAATTTGCTTCAGGGTCACTAGCATCATTTTTGTGACCTGTTTTCTAGAATACTGTTTCTGACAACCTCCAGAAATAGAAAATGAAGCAAGTGCCTGCTTTTTGGCATGCTGTATCAGCAAAAAAAAAAAAAGTTTTTTCTTCCCCCTTTTTGACTGCTTTCTCCTTTGAATTTTTCTGTTGAGTAAGTTAAATGTAGCAGTTCACTTATGCATTAACAATGTCTTGATGCTTACAATCCTCCTCTATCTTTCTGGAGGCCTTTATAGTTAGAAAAGCCATTAATTCCTTATTTAATATTTGCATCCCCTTTCCAGGCCAGGGCTGAATTGGAGGTGATTTGTTCTGGTTCAGAAAACCAAATGTTAAGACACAACTGGTTTCTTGGACTAGTTACTAAAACGCTTCGTCCTGTTCCTTCAGAAGGCCTTCCTGGACCGTATGGGTGGATCCCGCTGGTCCTCCTCTGCCCTGTGCTCAAGGTGAGCACTGAAGCTATTTTTGAGGCTGAGCTGGTGACTCTCCACCTCCTCTCTTAACCTCTTACGCTTGGATTGAGAGTTTCTGCTCCCATGCTGAGCTTGTGGGAAATTTTGACAGCATCTTATTTAAAGACAATCTGCTGAGTTAAATATAAGCAGGAACGCCAAGGATCAAGCTTGGGGCTTCCTTTTCTCTTTCCCCTGCATTCTCTGCAGTGGTAGAGTTGCATGGGGCAGTCGTCAAATCTTTGGATCACTTCAAGATTTCTTCTCCTAGCTGTGGATTTTGAAAGCAGGGTAATACACAATTTGTGAGTGAACAGTTGTTCATATACACCATAATTAACTGAGAAGTGCACGCTATTAGACTTAAACATGAATATGCACCTCACCCTCAGTGCAGTCCCCTAGGGACTGTCTGCAGGCCAGTTATCAGTCAAGCAGGAAAGTACCGGTCTTGTCATTCCCTGCAGCAGGCTGAGCCTTCATTGTGCTGAGCTGCTGTCTTCCTCTGTGCTGCTTCTTGTAGGGTGTCTATATCTTGTCTGGATCATGCTGCAGGGAAGGTAGAGGGAAGAATGAAGAGGAAAAGTTTCATACTTGGCCCAGGACAGGCCTTAATGCCTCTCTGGAAATGACTGCTGTTATTGTGGCAGCATATTGCTATCCTCAGTTGGAAGATGCGTATAAAAATCTGGACAGCTAGGTGAATTCTGTGGTCAGCCTTCACACAGCAGCTTGTAGGCACTGTGTGAACTTAAGGTAAAATGGGTCAAGTGATATCAACAGAATTAGGAAGGAATTTTTGTTGACGTGAAAACTGATATTTTTGCTAGATAGGATTTGGAACTGTTTCAGCAAATGAAATGGCAGATACATATGTCAGGTAGTCAAGATTATTTGTAGCATTTTTTTGTGCATCTTTGGATAATATAATTGTATTAACACATAAATGCAAGATAATGTAGTTCTTTTCAATGTTACTCTGATTTGTTCTCAAAGTTTCTATCAGAAAATCAGCCTGGTAATTACTGTATTTAAAGGGAAACAAATACTAGACGATTTTCTTTCTTGATCCCAGTTCTTACTTGAAATAACAAAACAGTTATTTCAACTGAGATAAAGGCAGCTGGCTTCCTCCAGACTTTCTTCAAAAACACAGTATTAACCTGATCGGAGGGATTAAATAAAATCTTAAGAATTGTGTAGCTTGTGAGTCTCAGAAGAGATTGCAGAGGTTTATAAAGCCTGGACAGAAGAGAGGAATAGGAGGATAAGCTTTTAAAGTAAAGAAAGCCCTTTCAACCGAGGGCATTAGCGAAAGGGTGAAGTAAGCTGTATGTGGAAGACAGGCTGATTTGGAGCAAATGTCACGTGTTAAATGTAGAAATATTTGTGTGCAAGCACAAGGACAGCGCAAGACAAACCTAGATAATGCTTAGGAATGTTGAAAAAAAAATTAAAGAATTTATTGTTCTGCCTAAAAAATACTTGTTTCTAGTAACTGTTGTAATAGACTTTTCAAGTAGTCTACGACTGCATCTAAATTGATGAACTGAATAATCCCAAGGCCCATTCTTTAGTCCTGAAATGACCTGTCACAAATGTCACAGTTTGGCCACATCCATCCTACTGAACGCTTTCAGCTTCCAGAATTGATTAACTGTCCACATTGCCCGTGATGGGGAAGAGCTTCTGGGCTGTGCAGACTCTCAAGCAGTGCTTGAGAATGGAGGACCAGTTGGGCTAGGCTGAAAGCACACCAGGGATAGTTCTAACCCTTCAACAGTGTAGACAGTATGTTAGCTTCCATTTTCAGATGACCTTAAAGATGAGTAGTGAAGCTAGAATAATTTCAAGACTGAATTACGAAGGAGAGGTTTTCCTGTGCTTTTGTGCACAATCAGTGCTGTGCAGAGTGGGGAACAGCTTTGAGGTAATGAACCTAAGATGGGGGCTGTGAAGTCAATGAAATGCATGGCTACAGTTGGCTTGAACAAATTAAAGAGTGTGAAAGTTCTCTGTGTGAGGCTCTACGTGTTAAATGATTGATTTGGAGAGCTTTGGTAGTTGTTTTTCTGACATGCCAAAAGCATCTCAGTATAAGCTGTTCAATGACACAGCAGAAAAATGTGAGCTGTATAGATAATTTTCACTTTCTGTTTGGATGATAGAGTGATGCAATAAAGGATGTCACTGATCATTTCTGTAGGTTTCATAGAGTGCATGGATAATATTTTTTTAATAAGTCTTTTTAAAAATTCCTTTAACTTGAAGTTATGGTCCTTTTGTAGATGAGGAAAATATAGCTAAAAGATACTTGGTAATTTGCCTTTGTTTGCAGAACAAACTAAAACCAGAAAGTCTTATTTTTAGAGCTGGAATTAAGGGTTCAGATGCTGTATATTAAACAGATGCAATGAGCGTTAGCTGCTGGATTTTTAGTAGGATGTAAGATGCATATGTGGTTGAAGCAAAACATTTATTCAGCAATTGCCAAATCCAGGATCACTTTGTTTCTGCAGCATGTAGGGAATAAGTAGTGCAGTGCCAGCTGCTTTCACATAGAAAGTTTATTATCTGGCCCAAATGAGATTTAATAGTTTAAAATCTTTTCTGTTTTGATTCCGTTTTGTTAATCCTAAATTGTCTGGAATCTCTTGACTGCTTTTAGGACAATAGAATGACTGATGAATCTGCAGAGATATACCCTCTCAGGGGCATAGTGAAGCATGTGAGTTACTACCTTTGTACAATGAGAAACCTGGTGGCAGCATATTGCAGTGATAGAGTTAATATTCAGTTAAATAAAAGTGGAAGAGTAGCAATAGTGCAAGGGAAAGAGTGAGAAATTAAGTGGTATCTTTTTAGAAGTCAGCCTTATTGCTGCCTGCATTGCTCCTCTGGGATTTTTCTGTTGAGTGCAAGAAAATCAGCAAGCTCTTCTTGAAAAACCCAAGATGAAATTACTGCCATAAATTTTTATTTTTTTTTCATGGTGTAAAACCTTAATTTAGATGGGGAGGGTTTACTGCCAGTGTTTTCTTGGCATGGCTAAGTTCAATTAATTTCAGATGACAAGCTCTAGGGTTTTCTTCCTCTCCCCCCTCACAGCCCCCACTTCCCAATATGTGGAAAGTACAATTTGTTATCGGTTTGCCTTGGGCTCTGGAGACCTCATTAAGGGCCCAGAAAGGGTTTTCTGTTTCTGCTGTTGGACGCCTCTCTGTTTTCTGTTGAACTGGGGCCATTTGCATTCTTACATGGAAAGGAGTACAGGGTCTGAAGGATGAAAACTGTTATGTTTATATTGCTTTCCTGTTGATTTAAAATAAAAATATAAATTAAAAAAAATACCAAATTAAAAATAATACTGCTCTTTAGGCTGTAGTGTTATGCTAAAATTTGCAGTGCAGAGGCAGGTCAGCTTTGAGATGGGATTGTAAGCAGGAAATCTCATGTAATTTTTGTTCTCACAGTTTATATGTAGCATATCCATTTGTTTGACAATAAGGAAAGATGCCAGCAAAATACTACATTTAATTACAGTTTGAGAAGTCATGCCAGCATTTCAAATTCCCGTTTCAATCAAAATACTGTTAGAGTACCACTTGGAAGCAAGAAGCTGGACTTTTTAGTTTGCACAGTAGTTCAAGACATTATATTGGAGCAGTAAGTGTATTAGAACTATCGTATATGTACAGTGTATTTTCACAGCAAAAGCCAATATACTTGAGAGAAACCACTTATTCTACTAATAAAATTACTATAAGATAAGAATTAACATGAAAAGTACACAGTCGCATCTTTGATTAGCAAGCAAAACTGTGTATCTTATGTATTTAACACCACATAGGTACTAAATTCTAATTTAAAGGCTTTTTACTGAAGTAAAATAAAGTGGGAGTTTAATAAAACTGATTTTCTTATGATATAAGCAGTTGATTTCCTTATTCTTTTCTCTGGCATTGTCTTGTAATAAAACAATGTGTAAGAAATGTAGAAATGATCGTGCCTTTCAACAGTATTTTCAGTGGCAGTATAAAACACCTACACACATTCATAAATCTGTGTGTATATGTATACGTATATACATATATACACACACAACCCTATTTTAAGGGTTTTAAGACTACTCAGGAAAATTAAGCAAAGGTCCTTTACAAATGTAATCAATAATTGTTTTAATAACTGCATGCTAAGGTAATACTCAACTTATTTGTAGATGTAATACATGATTTAAGAAGTCACAATTGAGATCAAACTGGGAATACTGAATATCTAGCTTGCTAGGTAACATGTAATATTTTCAAAAAATCTGCTTTTATAATATAACTTATTAAAATTGTTCTCTCTATGTATAAGACTATATATTTGAGAACTATAATTTGTTAATGAAAAATGTAGTAAATTCAAAATGAACTACTGATGAACTTCCTTTCCTAAATCCTCCCTTCTTAGAACAACTGCATGTTCATTGTTGCATACTCCATGACATAAACTCAATTTAAAGATCAAAAGTGTTTCAGAAAATCTTTTAATTTAGAATAAATGTGCTACAGCTTGGTATACAAATCATAGCAGTGAAGTTTTAGAAAGGATTAACATGGATTTTTATGGTGTTAAAAAAACAATACACGTTTCAGCTAGGATCCTCCAGTGTATAGTTATTTTGTTAAAAACTAAATGGTACAAACTGTTATAGCAGAGGCTTGCTACATAGGATGGAAAGTTCTTTGTGGGGAAGCGCTTCTTGCTTTAAACTTGCAAGTTCACAATGATGTGTTTTATCATATTGTGGTATTAAAATTTCCAAGAAAATCTGCAGTTTTGGAGCCATTAGAATGTTTATAATGTAGCTTTTGTTAAAGTAATAAATTGTACGTCCAAAACTGTCTTGAGCTATGAGTTCATAAAGAAGTCCTGATGCTGTGCTCAAGATAGGTCTCTGGCATTCTAGATGCTTATTAGAAAACTATGAAAAACTCCAGGGTTTGCTTTGTTTCTGGTGTGCAAGGACTCTTGTAGTTAGTCGCTGGGTCACAGTATTGGCTGAAGAGAGGTATCGGAAGTCAATAACTCTTCAGAGTTTGTACACGTAAATTTTATGCATACAGAGAAATGAATCCCACTGAGGTATTTCCTATGAGTTTTACTTTCATCCAGCACTAGATGCTCCCTTGAATGTAAACCTTTGGGATTGCTTTCTTGATTGATCCAAGGTTCATTTTGGATAGTTAAGTCCTTTTTATTGTGCCAGAGCCTTTTGTATCTATGACTCTTGCATTTGCTTTGGTCAGAGCCCACTCAGCCCTTGCTCTCAGCAGTTGCAATGCACTGCTTGCTCCTATTTGGTTGAAAGCCAAGTGAGTCCATCAGACCAAACCAGCAGAGCTCTGGTAAATAAAGCTGGTTTTCTGTGTTTGGGGGATTGGGTATGAGATAGAAGGTGGGCCCAAATGTACTGAATTAAAATGTTTTTAAACGTGTTTTTGTGTAAATCAAACAAACAAAACAAAAGGTTTTTAGAAACCATAATTTTGCGTGTGATAATGGTTAAGAATGGGCCCTTCAAAAAACATGGAACTAAGAAATGTGGCAAGTTTCTACAGCTCCTAGAATCTGACTGTAATTCTAATCCTTTCCTTATGTCTTTAAAAAAAAAAAAAAAGAGTAAATGGTTGTCTATCTTCAGGTTTTTAATCTTGCTTTGCAGTTTCTTTTGTAATAAACTGTTGGAAGTCAGAGGCTTATAACATTTAGATTTTTAATGATTTTTAATATGATTTAACTTCAGTTTCAATGGCTCAGTGTTGGTATAGACAGTTATTACCAGAAGATTTACAATTTTATTATGAAAATGGATTAGCCCATCTTCTCACCTATGCTCGTTCCATTTGGTAGAATAAAGCTAGTATGTTACTAATCCGTCAGAAAAGATGCTTGTTCTCGGGAAGTAAGGGTTTGAGCTGAAGTTATAGCATAAAACAAGAGCTTAGGAACCAGCATGTCCTGACTCATTAAATAGTAAGAGCTGGTTTGTTCCTTTTCAAAAGGAAAGTTAATGGAAGTAGGCTTTGTCTTTATATTCATTAGATAAAATTTATTATATATAAAATACACAATTTTATATATATATGTGTATGTATT
>VXAL01005912.1:3610-16647 GCA_013399475.1 Chauna torquata | reverse complement strand
TCGGGGGGCGGTGGGGAGTGCTGGCTCCGGCGCCGGTTTGCGCCGCGCAGCGCGTGTGCGGGTCTGGGGGCGAGGGCGGGGAGGGGGCGGCGGTGGCGGTGCCCCAGTGCCGGGTCGGGAGGAAGGGGCAGCCCCTCAGCCACCGCCACGTGCGTGCCCCCCCGCTGTCTTCTTTCAGTCCCGCTGGTAACGTTGGGACGTCGAGCGTAAGGTCGTAGGGCTTTCCGTAGCTCAGGGTTGGTCTGCACGTGTTCCCGCTACTCGTAGCGAAGTACCGCTGTGTCTTTCTCTAAAGTACCGCATTCGGTCTCTGGAAGGCTTCGTCTCCTGAACGTTCTGCTTTTTTTTTTTTAATTGGGAAAACAAACGTTTATGTTTTTGCACTTCGTGTTTCCTTAGGCTTCGGGTTTATCTGTACAGTCTGTATGGCAGCTGAGGGGGTGCGCCCCCTAACGCCCGGGGATTGCTCCCCGGTAAAGTGGGACTGAGGGCTTGCTGGGTGAACCCATTCAATTTGTTTGCTCCCTTAGGTACAGATGGTAGAGTTAGGTCTTCAGCTTTTTTTTTGTGACCGTTACTCTTCTTGCTTGCGTTTAGATAATTAAACTTAAGTGTTCCTGTTTTTAATCCTGGGTGAGTTAGCACACTGGTACTTTGAGCAGCTTCTGTTGATTGCAAGGACTACTTTGCTTTTTTAGAAGGTGAAGAATGTAGTTCCTAATTCTGTTGTTTTTCTTTGCAAGTAAGAAGCGATTTGTGATGTGAATGCAATAATATTTTTTCTTCCTTCCTAGGCTCTGAATTGCAGGTTTTTTTTTTTTTAAATTGTTTCCTGTTTCACACAGTTAATTGAAACCGTCTAAACTCTCTAGAAAACTGGTCAAGCTATCAAAGCAGCAATTGCTCTGTCATTTCTGATGGTGCCTTTCCCAAATTATGTACTCTGCTAGTTCTGAAATGGGATGAGCTAGAGAAGTTCTTTAGCCTTATCTGTATTTGCCATCAGTGGTTACGATTGGATGCCAGACTGACTTTTCTTAAACTGCCTTGATGACTTGCACAAAATGGCTGTTTCCTGCAGAATCTTTCTATGATAAAGTTGATAATGTGGCAAGAAATGACTTCTTGTACATGGTACTACCTTACTGAATATTTTTCTTTTGAGACTTTCTATGCTAGTTTAGTGAAAATAGAGTTCAATTTCCTGATTTTGTTTTCCTTTAACAGTTCATAATTAATAAGATTAAACTTATTTTCGGGCTGTATTTATCAAAAAGATAGAGGTGTAGATGATTTAAAAAAAAAAAAAAAGTAGATTGTGAGTGAGGAGTTACTTTGACAAAGGTTAAAGCTGGGCAGATCTTTAAGCATGGTCAGTGCCTTATAACTTGTGCTCCACAGAGTTGCTGTTTGGAGCCAGAGAATGAAGACTTTGTGTTTGGATAGCAAGTAGAGATGGTTTGCTCAGAGCCAGTCTTCCTTTTGGGGGCCACTGAATGTGAAGTGAGCAGTTTCTGATAATGAAAGCAGTTTCTTTAGAGGACTGCTTCTTGAAGAGAGAGTCTGCGATACGCTGTTCTGTGATCCTGGTAACAGCTACAGGTGTTCGTGTGTTCTTCATGCGTTCTTCCTTGAACTTGCTTGTAAGACTGTCAATGTGCTATTTCGTGAGTGGAGTTCCTCTGAGTTTAGGCAGGGCTGGTTACAAATTTTAAAGTTACATTCTTCTTTTTGAAAAGAGATAATCTTTCCCTTTGCACATTTTTTCATGATCTGTCTGTATTGATTAAGTAGGCAATGGTACTTACTAAACAAAGAAGTTGGTTGGTTTTGTTTTTTTCTTTCTGCCTTCGAAGAGCATCTGTGACACAACTAAGCCAAGACAAAGACTGTATACTGTAGCTACTGCTTTTGCTGGGACTTATGCAGTTTGATACATAACATGTAAACATCCACCATGTATCTATTTCTTTGAGTGTACTTTTGCTATGAAACCTTTTCAGATGATCTAGTAAAATAAAAGCAAGCTTAATTTAAAAAATGTGAAATTTCCATTTATTTGTGATCTGCAGACCATCAGCTGTGCATTCTGACTTCCAGCAGTTCGTTCAGAGGTTCTTCAGTGTTTTATACTGGCTGTTGCAGCTGTCTGTAATGTTCCATATCTTTTTAAAGTTTCCTTATGGAAACTGTTGATGGAACTTGATGCAGCCTTGGAGAATATAATGTGTTTTTTCAGGGCAAATTAATTAAGCATGGCAATAGGTGAGCTAACTTGTGTTGTTCTAGTACTATGTAATCTAGTATGCTAAGTCTGTTTTTATACATGGTTGGTTGGTTGTCTTGTCTAAGGTCCATTTGGCTGTTTTGAACCTACAGGCTCATGTAACTCATCCTTTTAGGTTTTATTCCCTTTTTGCTTTCTTTTAAAACACCTGATACCGAAGGGAAAATCCTTACTGCTTTTTTTTTTTTCTTTCAGCCGCTAACATAAAGGGCGTATTGTAAGTATCAGTTTGCAAGAAAGTACACGTACATGGGAATCGGACCTGTCTTACTCTGCTTTTTTTCTTTCTTTTTTTTTTTTTTTTTTTTATGAGAAGGTATTGTAGCCCACTGTAACTGTAGAGCTGCTAGACTGTTACCTTACCCTAGGGATGTGTCATGTGTTTATGGCCAGGAATACAAAAGCAAATTTTAACCAATCTTGGTCTAGTACTTCCTCTGGCCACAGTATGTGTACTGACTAGTAGACAATCCCTGGCAGTGATTTGGTGTGCTATTCGTTACTTCAAGGCCAACAAGAAGGGAAACACAATAAGAATTTTGTTGTTAATAGTGCTTGAATATAGTAACAAGATACATTTTCTGCAAAGAGCAGAGGTGTAGTATCAGAGGACTGCCAAAGCTAGATAGATAGGTAAAGATTATTTTCTTGTATTTTGACATTGGTGGTGTTAAAACACTAAAGAGTAGGAGTAGGACGTGTATCAGGGATGGGCAAACTGTATACATGATCCTGTCTTATGACTGGTTGTAAATAGTTTTTCTGGTTGGCTGAGATAGCTCATTGATCATGTCGGAAGGTAGCTCTCTGTCAGATTCTAGAACACCAGCTTTAAGATTTCATTTCTGTGTAAATTATTTCAGTTCACTCTTTTCAAGAGTCTTCAAAAAACTCTAAGATTACTTAGGCATTTAGTTTCTAAGATAAACTGAACTTGTACTGTGACATTTGACTCTGTTCAGAATTAACAACGAAGACACTAATGGTTTATTATGAAGAACCTAATAATTTGTCATTTGCCATATTTTTTTATTTGAGGATGAGGAAGGACATTGGCCATGAATATTTCTAGAGGTGCTCTGTATAACATGAGGTGTGTCAGAACTTGCTGAAGGAAGGAGTTGATCACTACTGTGGTGATTGTGTGATCATCTTTTAGGATGGTATGGATTTAAATTTATAGAACTGCTTATCTTACTGGTGAATGAGCTATTTTTCATTCTGGAAGGTAGTATCGTTATATCGGAGAGGATGGGTTAGTTTTAGAGCTTTTATCCAAGCAGTTTTCTTCATTAGTAAGTCTGCAATGCATGTCAAGCTCAATGTTGCAAATGTATCACAATTTTGAGTATATTGCCTCCCTTCCCGCCCCCCCACCCCCAAATGAACAATTCTGCTGCCCCAGTAAAACTCTTCGTATTGTCAAATCACTAAGATAGGAGTTTGAGCTCACATGTGCTTTGCTTTCTTGCAGCTTCCAGGTAGGTGGTTTCTGTATGCTGTTGAATTTTTAATCAGTCCCATCATAACTGTTGATTCCCAGCTTCCTGCCTTGCCCCAGTTGGTGTTTGAACTTTGCTGCTGAAATTTGTTCTGTCTGGGCTGGTACAGCGATATGTTAGAGAATTATATTTGGCTTCTCTAAATCCCTCATGACAACCCAGACATTCTGCCCAGTTGCTTTCAAATGTTATACAGTGACCCTAAGGACTTGGAGCATATCTATCCAGAACGTTTGGGTAGACTGTCTCTGCTACCTGGAAATAGTTTGAACAGAGCAAATTCAGCCAGTTGGCTGTCTTAACCAGAGGAACTTTATTCCTAGCTGGTAGGAAGATTTCAGCCCAGTTTGGGGTGGCTTAGAGGGACTTGGAGAAACCAAAATAGCAGGTGAGAAATAATAATGAAACATCCTCTTCCTTTTCCCAGGTGCTTATAGTCCTGCACACATGACTAAATTTTAATTGAAGAATCCATCGTAGCCATGGTAAAAAGAACCCACTTAATGGAGAGAGGGGGGGAAAAAAAAAAAAAACCACGTAAAATTAACCTAGAACAATTGAATGTCTGCCAGGATGAATTACCTAGAACATGAGCTGCTAAATGCCTTCCAGAATTAATTTGTTTTAACACTGCATTTAGGCGTAAATTACTCAGACATAACAAATATATGGTGCCATAGTAGTATGGAATATAGGATCAAAAGCTTAATATCTCATTATTTAGAGATTCTTTTTGCATGAGCTTTTAGTAAATTAGGAGATTTCCTGTTAAAACTTCCAGTGAGATTTGAAGATACTGTAAAGTTTCAAAGAGTCAAATGTCTTATGAGACCATAGATGTTAAAAGCTTCTCAGTTTTTCGGATTGTCTTAAAGTGTACGTTAATTATCTTTGCTGCTGTGTGGGTAAGTATGGCTTGAGCACCAGGTTATTTTAAATAATGGGAGAATCCACCTAAATGCATAGTTTTTAGTCTGATCCCTGCAAAAGCAATGCTTAATGCCCTGCCTGCTAAACAAGCAGAGAGAGTCAACAAATTATACAGGCAGCTATGTGTTAGCAAATTTTTGTGCCGGCGTACAGATCAAAAAGTAGTAAAAACAACCTAATTTCAGCCTCATTCAGAACGGTATCAAGATACCCTGCTTTTTTCACTGTAAAATGTTACTCTTTTTTTTTCTACTTGAAATTTATATGGGAAGGAATTATTTTTCTTTTTTGCCTGGGATAATATTTCCATTTTTTTCCTGTGACAAATATCTTTTTTCTTTTTCTTCTTGTAGGTTGAAAGAAGAAAGGGAGACCTGTTTGTCCAATGAAGATGCAGTCTTAGTCTTCAGCTATTTAAGCTGAATGCATTGTGATTTCCAATAATTGAGACAGTGATTCTGAAAGCTGTCTACATTAATGAAAAGAACAATGTAGTCAGCTTAACTGAATCATCAGTGTTGCATATTGAATAGGACATGATAAAACTATCTTGATGGACTTATGCATGTTAGGAATATAGATATAAACATTTATTTAAAGCGTTTTTTTTTTTAAAACAGTAGTTTTGCAGTTTTAAAAATGGAGAAATATGAAAATGTACCACCCCTCCCTAAAGAACCTGCAAGAGAAATGAATGTGGAGAATCACAGTTGTCCCCCACCTCTGCCGCCTAACGAACAGCCTCCACCACCTCCCCTGCAAACGTCCAGTGACGCAGAGGTAATGGACGTTGGCTCTGGTGGTGATGGACAGTCAGATACCCCTGCTGGGGACACGCACAGTATCTGCAGAACACAGCTTCTCACAAAGGGATCTGCCTGCTACAAAAGTCGTCTTATAATAGACCCTAACAATAGTGACCAAAGCCCAAGAACTGCTCGTCATGCACCTTCAGTTCGAAAGTTCACCCCAGATCTTAAGTTACTTAAAGATGTAAAGATTAGTGTTAGCTTTACAGAAAGCTGCAAAAGCAAAGATAGGAAAGTTCTGTACACTGGAATTGAGCAGGATTATAAGGCAGATACAGATTTTGGTATTAATAATGTCAATGGGGATTTGCATGTTTGTCCTTTTGGTGGTAGTAATGGTAAAGCTGTAGGAATAGGGGGTGAAAATGATGACAAGAAGGATGATGAAAATGATGTTGATCAGGAAAAGAGAGTGGAATATGCAGTTCTGGATGAACTAGAAGATTTTACCGACAACTTGATGGAAATAGATGAAGAAGGAGGAGGGTTCACATCTAAAGCAATTGTTCAAAGGGATAAAGTGGATGAAGAAACCTTGAATTACTCATATGAGGTAAGTAAATACACAGGTGTTTGGTGGGCAAGAGGGTTCCAAGTAGCTAGAAAAATATATGCATACATGTTCACTGAAGGCAGCCTCTTTTAGAAATGTGCAGCTCTTGAGTTAAAAATGCAAGATTTTCCATCTTGGAACTTTGGCTGAAAACTTTTTTAGTTATCTTGGTAAAACTTCTGAGTTGTGTGGCATCTTCTGTAATCTTGTTTTAAAACAACGTTAAAAAGGCTTCTTATGCAATCGCAGCTCACTTTATCGTGAAAAATGCAAATACTTATGAAAACTTATTTTCTTGTTTTTCAGTCTTTTTACTGGGATCATTGGAAATGTCTAGTTTCTGTCTGTATGGAAGTACCTAGAGATAATGTATACCTTTTCTTTCCAAGGGGAAAGGGAAGTTAGTAGACCCCAGGAGGATAGTATCTGATGACATCTCTTTCAGGATGACTTTGATAATGATGTGGATGCTCTGCTGGAAGAGGGTCTTCGTGCACCCAAAACAAGGAGACTGGAAAATGAGAAATATGGCGGTGAAAGCGATCACCAGTCTGATGGAGAAACAAGTGTGCAGCCAATGATGACCAAAATTAAAACTGTACTTAAAAGTAAGTTAATGTTCATCAAATATATATAAATCTTTGTGTGGTTTATGTATGTAGAACAAACATACATGAGCAAAGTTTCAGATAGCAGTTCTGGTCAAATAGTGGATATGTTAAACAATTTCATTGTTTGAAGGCTTCTTACTCTATAGGATGTGATTTTCATATTCCTAAACAGTAAAGCTGACATTTGGGAGTGCTTATTGTCTTCATCTGTTGTATGTAATGAGAATGTGTTTTGATGTGTGGATTTGTGGAAAATTAGGAAGAATGTTACCTCAGCACTGGGACGGTGATTTGTTTTTTCTCTCTGATACTGTGAAATAGGTGAAGACTGGTTGTGGAATTCTTCCTAGTTTAGTTAGATAACTTCTGTTGTTGAAACTGTACGCGAAGTGTTTGTGCGTGCAATACTAGGTAGAACTATTACAAAAGTCAGTGACTTTTATTTACCAAGGTTCATCGTGTATTACAAACTAGTAACAGAAAACAGCTGATTATACAAATCAGTCCAGAAGAATGTGTCTGAAAATAGTCTGAATTAGAATTAAGCTTTGAACCTGCTCTACAGGAGTGTATTACAGCTTTGCTATATTCTGATATAAGAAATCAAACAGTTCTTCCCTGCAAAGCTTTGTAGTAACACAGAACTGTGAGGAAACTCTCAGCTAAGAGGATTCTGTTCTCCCATTTCTGACGTGGAAAGGAGTGAGACCGTTCTCTATTTTCTGGAGTTGAAATGAGTAAAAACATGTATTGCCCTGAATGTGAGCATAAGCATTTTCCTGCAGTATTACTTCTTTTGCAGTGCAGGTCCTCATACTGGCTTACTGTACTCTAATTTCAGTCATGTTTTGTGTAAGAAGTAGCGTTTTTGATGGCTAAGATATTTAAGTGTATAGGCTTGCAGACTTCGTTCTGGTTTATATAGTACTTATGTTGAAAAATACAATAAAACCATAAATTTTTATTTGACATATTCTTAAAGTAAATAGCTTTCTCTGCAGCTATCCAAGAAAAAGCTGTATTGAAATGGGGTATTGAGAGGCTGAAATTACAATAAATTTTATGCAGTTACGTAAACCATAGGAATCAGTGACCGCCTATGCCTTGCTTTAGCATTTGAGAAAGGTAGAAGACAACACTGAAGATGACATGGACACAAACAATACTTGGTGGTTTGCAGTTTGGGAACAGGCTGCTCCTTTGTAATGTAAAAAGTGGAAATAAGTAGAAAATTGAAGGGTTTTATTTTAAGAACTAAGTTTGGGAGGGCAGGAGCAGCAGGGAAGGGAATGAAAAACATAGTGACAGGGGAAGTGAACCTAATTAATTTTAATTACTCAAATAATAGCGGAGAAGTATATAATCAAATAGATCATGTGTAAAGTGCAAAATGCAGCTACTCCAGTCAGGAGTGAACTGGAAAGCTTTAGCTTACAGCTTAACTCATTGCTGACTGTTTGGATCTGTGGTCTAGTCGTATCTAAACACAGGTTTATCCCCGAGCGTCAAGTGCAAAAACTTTTTAATGCAAAACGCTGTTGTTTCAAAAGCAAGTGCAACTTTTCAATTGAATATATTGGTGCTTGTGTTGGTATGTTGGTGTGCATAAAGAAGGCTGAGGAGGAATTTTACACAGTCTGTGTAAAACTCACTGCAACTATTGCTTTTCAGTTGAAAATATAACGGAATCCGTGTAGGATTCAGCGTGGGTTAGAAGCATGTACCTTTTTATTAAAGCAAAACAGAATCTTTCTATGATACTTATTTAGTCTTGTTTCAGTGTCATTTTATCCTTTGAGGTAGAGAAAGTAATAAAAAGAAAACCTTTGCTTCTTTTTCTGTTCTTCTAAGCTGTCTATTCAAGTCTAAAGCCATTCTTTATTTCAAAGGTCGTGGCCGCCCTCCTACAGAACCTTTGCCAGATGGATGGATCATGACATTCCATAACTCAGGCATTCCTGTATATCTGCACAGAGAATCTAGAGTTGTTACCTGGTCTAGACCTTATTTCTTGGGAACAGGAAGCATAAGGGTAAGAACCGTCAATTACTTAATACTGAGATTTAAAAATTAGGCCTNTAGAATTAATGGTATTTGAAAAATAAACTCTGTTTCTAAAGTATGATGTGATTTTTCTTATGGTGTTTTGTTTATCCATTTTTTGAAATGAGTTTGGGCATTTAAAGCCAATGAGATGGTCTTGTTTTGTGCCTTCTTTGTTCTAGAATATGGCTGCAAAATGTTGATTTTTCCACCATGAAATATATTCAGTTTGTTTATTTATAGCCATAAACTAGCCTGAGGTGTGGCTCGTGGTCCACATTTACAGAAGTAGGCATGTGACATTCATAAACCAAAGGAATCTGCAGAGACTTGGTTTAATATCATGGACTTAAACCCCAATAAAGCTCAATGGATTTTATGAAAGCATGTAGTATTTGCTTGTAATTGAGCAGAATATAGGTTGGAGTTAAAATGGGAGACACACTTTGAAGGTTACTATCAGTGTTACACTGTGCCAAGGCGTGTTAAGTTCTCAAACAGGGTAAGATTGCTAACCAAGGGGCAGCTTGAGCTTAGACTAAATAAAAGTAGCTTCCATCTTGATTACATCTTTTGTTTGAGTTTTTGTTTTTCTTTTGGTCACCTTGAGGTACTGAAGCCTTCTGTATTTTATGTTTGCAGAAACATGATCCTCCCCTTAGTAGCATTCCCTGCTTACATTATAAAAAAATGAAGGAAAATGAGGAAAGGGAACAAAATAATGACATAACCCCAAATGGGGAAGTATCACCCATAAAGCACATAGATAAATCTTCAGAACTGGACTGCCAAACAGAAGAACCAGATTCCACTGCTGCTGATTCTGGGCCTTTAGATGACAAAGACCCTTCAGGGGGAGATGCAGCACAAGGAGCCTTAGGACAAGTTAAGGCCAAAGTTGAAGTATGTAAAGATGAATCTGTAGGTATGTATGGGAAGTGGACTCTTTTCTTGCCTGGTGTTGGGGTAATGGCATTTGGGACACTTGCATGTTATTTCTGACTGGACAATTGAATAATCTTACCTGCGATCAAGTGGTAAGTTGTCTTTCCGCACAGTTTTTTCATATGCAGAGATTTGGAAAAATAGATCCAGTTTTAAAAATCAATTTTGATTGTAACGAGAAAGGAAACATACACTGGGAATTTCCATTGAAGACTTTTGAGAGTCCATGTGCAAGTTTTACGCACAATAATGTGGAGAATTTGAGGGATTCGGTCCTGTAAACTTGTATTTCAGTCTAGGAATCGATTACATCAATCTGTACGTATGAATTACTGTTGCCAAGTATGTTAGTGCATCTTTTGCATTAAATAGCTTTTCTATACAGTCTTTGCATTGGCTGAATTATATTTTTTTCAGTATAATCTTGTAAGATAGATGGTACATTTAAACTGGGCTTGCTTATTTGCACAGAGTAAGTTACACAAATAGAATTGCGTTCATGCAAGGGCTTTGATGCCTTATTATGTTATTTATGCAAGTCTGATAACTTTTATACAAAAAGCTGCCTAAAGAATACATGCCACGTTCACTGCCAAGCTTAGAGAGGAACTCAGAGAGAAAGCTTGAATGCCACTTAGCACAACAACGTACCTGAAGGTACCATCTGTGTAAATTACTGCTGCTTACAGAACTGCTGTGGATTGTAACCTACTGCTTGTGTTTGTATTCAGAAACACAAAACTTGTCATCATGCACGTCCTGTTGATTCCAAAAGCCATGTCAAAAGATTTTGAAAGTCTCATAAATCATCAATACCTAGTAGCAAAACTAAAACCAGTGAGCACTTATTTACTTGAAATTCACCTCTCTCTCCTTAAATAGGATCTGTTCTATATTATGGAAAATATACTGAGTAGTCAAGTATAAGCATGTCTTGCATTTGGAATTCCCCGTGGAAGGAGACAATGCCAGCAGCTTTCTTTTGTTCATTTACATCTTGGGATGCTGCTACTCTTATTTTTGCTGATTAGATCTGCAGAAATATCGTATAAAGGAGAAGCAGTTATACTTCGGGGGGCGGGAGGGGAGTTCTTTTAGTACTCTGCACCTAAAAATGAATGTGTTAAATTCTGTTTAGAGGCCAACAGATATTTACAGAGCTCATGGAGCATCATTATATAGTGTTCCATGATACGCAGTTTAATAAATAGGCAGCAATAGTCAGTTTTGGCTTCAAGAAACTGAGATTAATAGCAGAACTACTTTTACTTAGTGTATGCCTTGCTTCAGGTAATGAGAAGTTGCATGGGTGATGAAGTAGAACTGCTGCTGGAGTTTTGTTGGATAGTATGCTAGGTAGGGCGTGGTAAAATCTTCTGGTGACAGAAAAAAATGGTTTTTTGTTTGTTTTCCAATTTGCACAAACATTTTGCATTTAGTATAGTAATGAGACAACTTGTAATTAGCTTTGTTGGTGTAAAATAGTATCTTCACCATGAGATCTAAAGCCACTATTTTTGCTCCTAGACTAAAAATAATAATAATGTTTGAAACAGTGGAAATAGTGAACGTAATCCTTGCTCGGTGGTCAAGTATAGAGAGTAACTTGCTTGTGTTTCTTAGATTTGGAAGATTTTAGACGCTACCTTGAAAAGCGTTTTGACTTTGAACAAGTTACTGTAAAAAAATTCAGAACCTGGGCTGAGAGACGGCAATTCAATCGTGAAATGAAGCGGAAGCAGGCAGAGTCTGAGCGGCCTATTCTGCCTGCCAATCAGAAACTCATTACCTTGTCTGTGCAAGATGCACCTACAAAGAAAGGTTGGTTCATCTACCTAGAGATCAAATATTCGATGTTCAAGGCTAATTGCAGTTCCAAGTTTGACAGAGGAGGAAAAAAAAAAAAATCTTGTAATGAATACATTTGTTTCTTGTTCCAGAATTCTTTGTTCTTGGATCCGTCATGTAACACGATAAAGGAAAAGTACAATCAAAATTTTTATTTAAGGCTTCAGTCCTGGTAACTGGTTCCTACCTTCAGCTATTTCTTAATATTGATGGTTATTGAAAACCCACCTACCCAATCACTGGTTGCTGCTGTCTTCTCAGTTCTGTACCAGTTCTAATCAGTCCCAAATTAGGGACTGGTTACAAATGCCAGATTGCTCCAGATTAAAACCTATAATTAAAAATACAAATTTAAAACAGTTTGATGGAAACAGTTAGGAAAGAACTGTGTGTGCAGTTATGTATCCGGTTATGAGGAGTTGTCATTATGTCTGATGAGAAGCTGGGGGAATTAATTCTTACGTGTATTGCTGTGTAGCCATAGTAGTATGTTTAACTGCAGTCCAATATTCAAAATGTCCATATTGACTTACAGTTTATTTTTTTTTATTCTTGTTTTGTACATTGTCATGTTTANTTTGTAAGTAAATAATTTTTTAGAAAAATATTTTGCACATAGTTATTCATATATATATAAATGTCTCTTACAATACCATTTATACTAATATGTTTTCCTGTGGTGGGAAGGCTCTTAAAATTTGTACTCTGGTAAAAGATTAGATGGGCATGATGCTTTGAACAGTAAAATTAAAACTTATAAAATTTTTGTACTGGCTACTTTCTGTGTCTCTTAATGAAAAAAAACTGAATATAAGCTGGTTAAGAGTAATTTTAAAAGTCCGGTATAGAAGTATAGTACTTAGAAGATGATCTAGTGGACTTATTTTTCTAAACTGTTGAGTAAGGAAATGACTGTAAAACTCAAGTGTTTTATCAATGAAAATTAACCTTGAGTAAAGGGCAAGAGCTCTTGCTTATATTTTGAAACACATAAATGAGATGAGTGGAACATAATGCATGCGATTTATTACAGGTAATCTTAAAATTCATTTTAATGCTTTAATGGCTGCAAAAGAGAATTGTAATGATTTTTTCTAGCTTTTGCTGTACATGTTAATTGTTAGCATTTACGTAGGTGTTCTGAAGTCAGTGATTCTTCCCTTAAAAGATTTGAGTTATCAGAGGTTGGTAAAAGTAGTATAAAGTATTGCTATATGGACTATTTTAAAAAACAAACTGCTGACTATGTTACGCTAGCATTGCAGTGCATGAAAGTGTAGATTAGCTGGCTTATAACACCACCTTAAAAATTAGCTTGTCAAATACTTGTCATTTCTAATGTGCGTGCTTTAAGGTGATGTGTATGTAGGGAAGTGATAGTCAAGTGAATTATTACAGGGTAGCTTCTGAAAGATGCTCAGTTGTGACATTTTTAGTAAATACTTAATCCAAAGTTGAAGGTTTAGAGCCGCACGGAAATTGTGTAAATTAAGGACTTACTTGTACTTT
>VXAL01005911.1:0-38268 GCA_013399475.1 Chauna torquata | reverse complement strand
GACATCGCCGCGCTGCAGGGCGCGCTCGCTCCCGCCGCCGGAGGCTGCCCGAATGCGGCCGTCGGGGAGCGGCGGAGCGGCTCCCTCCCTCTCTCCCCCCTCCCTCCCCTAGAGAGGAAGCGGAGCGCTTCCCTCCACCGTCTGCTGGCCAAACGCCTCCCCCACGCGGGGCGGTGGCTCNCCACCCGGCTCCGCCGGCCGCGACATCGCCGCGCTGCAGGGCGCGCTCGCTCCCGCCGCCGGAGGCTGCCCGAATGCGGCCGTCGGGGAGCTGCGGAGCGGCTCCCTCCCTCTCTCCCCCCTCCCTCCCCTAGAGAGGAAGCGGAGCGCTTCCCTCCACCGTCTGCTGGCCAAACGCCTCCCAGACGCGGGGCGATGCCTCCTCCGGCAGCATCCTGCGGCTGCCCTGGCGAGCACAGCTCTGCCTGCCCCGAGGGGCACGGGGCTGCTGCCGCCTTCCTCCCTCCCGAGGGTTTTCGGCCGACGCGCAGTCGGTCTCATACCCCTAGGCAAACCTACCTGCCTGCGAACCGGGAGGGAGAGCAGACAGCACCGGCCTTTTCCTTTATTTATTTGTTTAGCTCTGCTCCCGGGATTAAAACCAAGCATCGACCGGCGGAGGCCGGCGCTGGTTTTTAAACATTAACGCAAACCCAACAGGCAGCGGGGTTCGCCTAGCGAGGGGCCCGGGGGACTTCTCCCCGCGCCCCAGAGCCCTCGGGAGCCATCTCCAAACGAAAACGGCCCCGGGAGGGCCCGCTCCTATCGCGATAGCCGCGGCGACAGAGGCAGCCCGCCTCCCCCCGCTGCGGTCCCTTCCTGCCCATATTCAGGGGATTCGGAGGTCGGCTGAAGATGAAGGGTGCGACCCGAGGGGGGCTGTCCCCAGGGCGGGCACAGCGCGGGACGCGCCGGTGAAAGGGGGGATTTACCCCCAAAAGTGGGGCTAGCGGCGGGGCCCCCGGCGGGGAAGGGCCAGTCCCGCTGTCCCGCGGGCTAAAAGCGGTGGCGGGGCGCCCCCTGTCGCCTGCTGTCCCCAGTTCCGGAGGGCCGGGGGTGGGGGGACACCCCGCCTGCCCCCGGGGGTCACCCCCGATGGCAGCGGCTGCGAGGGGCCGGCGGTCCCGGCGCGACCCCGGGGTGGCATCTCCCCGCCTTCAGCCTGCGGGCGGCTTCGTGCAGTGCTTAAAACCCCTCGACGTGGGGCCAGCGGGGCCCAAAAGCGGCCGTGCATCCCCCGGGTCAAGCTCGAAATGGCCCAGGTGACGCCCACAGAGCTTTCTGTTCCTTTGGAGTCATGGGAGAAATCAGGAAAATTGGCCAAGTGGGTACCGGCCGCGGCCAACTGCATCGGTTCAGAGATCCTGCCCACCCGGCTCCCCGCTCGGAGCCGACCTCAGCCGGGTAACCTGTGCTCAGCCCTAGCACCACTTTTCCCCCCTGAGCACTAAGCACGGGACGCGAGGATGTGTTTTCAGCACTGAACTCCGCGGGAGGAGGAGAGCGGCCGTAACGAGGATGTCCCCGCGCCAACAAACGCAGCCCCCTCCAGGCCTCGGTCCCGCAGCCAGCATGCCGCAAGCAAGTCTGGCACCTTCGCGCGGGGGGTGGCAGGGGGCAAATGCACAGATGGGGCTCCGCAGGTCCCCGTCTCGCTGCTGCTTATTAGGAGCGGCTTCCCCTTCGGGTCGGTGGCACCTTGAGTGCTGCTGCGGCAGAGGATGAGGTTTTCCTGCCTCTGGTCACCCTCCTGCGTGTGACCCGAGAGCTGCGCAGCAGCGAAGCGGGGATGGACCCTCCACGTAGCGCCCGCTGGGTGAGCAGAGGCCAGCGAGCCCTCCTGCTGCCCGCCACGCTGCAGTCAGCAGCAGCCCAGCACGCTCTGCTCCGCCTGCAAGGAGCCCACGTTCCCAAAAGTGGGAAAAGAAGCAGTAAAGTATATATTCTTGCCTTGTAAGAAACGTTTTTTAAAATACCTAAGATGATAAAAATTGAGAATTTTCAGCAGTGTCTTATTTAAACATACCTGCTAGGGTTCCTGAGAAACACACCAGCCATTTAAAAATTACTTCGTCTCTTTAATATTTAAGTAATATTTATTTTAAATTTAATTTTTAAATTACATTTTTATTTGCATTAGAAGCCATGGCTGGAGGAGCCATCGCTCCCTGTCTGGAGACGAGAGGCCAGTGGCTGGAGCCAAGCCTGGGCAGCGGCTGCCGCGGCTCTCAGCCACCTCCGTCCCGCGCTGGTCGCGGTGAAGCCGACGGCGGCGAGTGCGTCCCCTCCTCTCTTCCCGGCACAGCCATGTAGGCTCGCGGGTGCTGGGTGAAGGCATTTCGCCAGCAGCAGTGCATCGCCAGGCTGATCTGTGAGAAGGAAAATAAAAAAATTCAAAAAAAAACACCTTACCTTATTCTTGACAACAAACAGGGTAATTATCTCCCTTCTACTGATAATTATCATAATTAATCCAATATAATGAACTCTCCCAATTGCACCGCTGCTTCAAAATAAATGCGGTGGCTTTTTTTCCTCTTTAATTGAGGAACCGGCTCTCCTGCGAGACAGAAACCGTCATTGCCCTACAGAAGAGAGGCATTTTAATAACAAGAAGGAGAAGGAGCGCAGCAGCGGCGGATCGCGGCAGAGACAAAAGACAAGCGGGCGGCCAGGAAGGGGATGGCCCAGTGCACCCGTACAGTGCCGCCGCAATTATCGCCGGGATTTAACGAGGCCTGCCCCCGAGAAGGCCCGCGCATGCCGGGCGGCTGCGTGCGCCAAGGTGCTCGAGGGGCCGCGGGAGGGAGCGGTTCGTCCTGCCAGGGGAGGGAAGGGTCCCGGGGGAGCTGCGGCCGAGGTGTGGTTTATTCCCATCGTTTAAACCCTCGCTGGTTTATTCCCACTCTGCCCTGTAGGATCCCGCAAGCAGCTCTCCGTGAGGTCAAGGGGCTCTGCCGGGCTGGGAGCGTCCCAAGCGGCTTTCACTCAACCAGGCAGAACAGACAACTGCTCATCGCTATTATCCGCGTCTCCGTGCGGGGGCAACGCGCTGGAGAGAGGCTGAGCACCTTCGCCAAAGCCCTCTGGGCAGTCCTGCGGCAGAGCTGAAAAACAGGCAGGTGCCAGCAAGCCTGCTCACAAGGTCAGCGTTGCTTCAGTACCGCGCGTCAGGACGCCGTTCGGGGGGTGCTTGCGGGGTCCCTGAGATGCGCCGTAATTTCTGCTGGGCGTGCCAGGAACCAATATTCTTTGACCACTCGAGGACTCAGATGGGAACCATTTAAATAAGTGACATTCTGCGGCGGGGGAGATTTTCCCCTCTCCGTGGAGTTACCTGCACAATAACGCAGGCCGGCAGCTGCAGCACCGCCGGGGAATCACTACAATTACGCTGCGCAATATTGACTTAACTGTTTGAAGAACTCTACCACCAAGTCTCTCCTAATTAGATTCAACATTTAATGGGGCTTCTTAAGTCATGAAAATATTTTCCAAGGCTTTAACAAGCCTAACAAAGGACGAGTCAGGAGTATGCAAAAATTTAGCGATTGTCATATCTTACCAAGAACCCAAGGATATCCGAGTTTTTAATACCGGAACGGCATCCCCTGCTCCCAGGCCACACAGGCGCCGCTGAGCACTAGCCACGTGCATTCTCCTAAATTCCCCGTGGTCCTGGCACAGCCCTGAAAGCAGAGGGAAAAACTCCGCTTTCACCCATGAAGACTTCTGGAAGAGCCTTCTCAGACACCTCCTGCCAGAGGCTCCCTGTATTCCCACCAGGGCAGCATCAGAATTAAAATCAGCCAAACCAAGCCCACCTCCTCCCTGCCCGGAGCCTTTGAGGGGTGCCTCACATGCACAGGCTCCCACACTTTTTTTCCCTGGGACTCAAACAAAAAGCCGGTTGACAGGGAGCCTCCCCTTTAGCGCAGATGTGCTGTGCCTCATCCGCACACGTACCTGCGGCTGCCGGCCTGACCTGGCCGCTCAGCACATGGCTATTTTTGCCATATTCAGTACCCCAGGTGCTATTTTAATGTTCCTCCCCACTCTGTAATTATTCAACATGCCAGGGAAGGTACCGAGTTGCTGGAATCAGTGGCCGGCACCGCAAGGCAAAATAAAACACTGGAAGTGCCTGAAGAACGCGACTGGGGGAAACAAAGTCACCTGGGCGCCTCGGGGACGGGGGAGCGGGAGAGGGCACATCGGCGGGATGCTCAGCCGCGGCTTCGGCAGGGCAGGCTGGGGGACGAGGCGCCCGCACGCAGCCCGTCAGCAGGACGGTGCCTTCTGGAAGGGCTCCGGAACAAAATCAACATAATGCATCTGCCGGCTGTTTACCGTGGCCCACGTGGCTGCCCCGGCGCTGATTTTCTCCATCGGCACATTTTGCTGGGTAAACAAGATGCGCAGGCATCTGGAGTGATGGCCAGGGGAAAGGTTTGGTGCTAAAAATCTGAAGTTAACATATTCAACCCAGCGCCTGGGGCCTCCTGGGGACAGCCAGGGCACCAGCATCCCTAATTTCAGAGGGTGGAGGGAGAAGCGGGTGCTGAGGCAGATGCCCAGCGACGCTGACTTTCACGCTTTGCAGACCAAGGCAGAAAGGGAGAGAAGAAAGTCTGTCCTCGCCCCGCGGGAAAGTCCTGCCGTGGGTGTTTTCATTAGCTGAGCCCCCGGCCGGCTGGGGCAGCCAGGGGAGGTTTTACCTGGCTGACCAAAGTATTCAGGTTGTGGCTTCTTGTAGGGGAAATATTTTTTATGTTTAATTATCAGTTTCTGAAAACTGAAATGTCTTTGGTTTTACAATAAGAAAGCAAACAGAAAAAACTGAATGTGGATCCTCCTCCCAAAAAGCCCTGCTTTAAAACCTCCCTGTTATTTTCCAACAAAACCCCTTTCTGCTGGAGACCGTCCAGCCCGGCGGCGTCTGAAGGTGCGGGAGGAGGAAGGCAGCGGCTTCCATCGCTAAATGGGGGCAAAGCAGCCCCGACCACGTCACTGCAGCCCCGGGGGTCGCCTCCACCAGGGCAGATGCAGGCTGGTTTGCTCCGTGTTGCAAGCACGAGCCCACAGGAGGCGGTGGGAGAGCAAGAGGACACTTCCCAGCAGGAGCAGGGTGGGAAACGGGGCAGCCAGGCCCACGTCCGCACAGAGCCTCGGGTGCGCAGGCTCCTGCTTGGGCACTGATTTACGTGCGTTTCCGACAGAGCCCCAGCGACTCGAGGAGCTGTGCCTACGAGCCTTAAGGCTGCGGGGGCCTCAATCCAGCTCAGCCGTACTTGCGGGGCTGGGCGGTAGGTGGGGAGGAAGGCACGGTGCAGAGCAGATGCACCGTGCCAAAGCTGCGCCGCGGTGCATCCACCTCCGGACCGTGCCAGGTCCCTTCGCCTGACTCCAGCCGTCCCCGCCGGTGGCACCAGGGACAGGCACCGCCAGGACGGGCGATGCTGGATGCTCGGGCGCACACGCTGCCTGGGAATTCACGTCGCAACGGGAGGCTGTTTGCCGAGGAGATCAAACCCCTCAGCAGGCTGAGAGCTTCGCAGAGGACTCTGATGGACATTTATAGCCCTCTGAGTCATTACCAGCCTTGTTTAAACCAGTTATACCTGGCCAAGACCTTTAAAATAGCTTCATTTATACCGAAAGGCTCCTGCGGGTATAAATAGCAGGGCGAACCACTTGCCGAGCGCGACGGCTCTGCCGAGCACGGGGAGCAAGGCGGCACACATTGCTCAAAGCCCGGCACTCACCCCCGGCACTTCCCCGTCCCCCCCGGTGCTGGGGGAGCCCCCAGGGGGTGGCTGCTCCCAGGGCCCTGTCCCCACGGGAATGGGAGCCGGCGGCTCGCGGGAACGAGGTGTCCCTGGCAGGGCCACTGGCAAAACAGCCAGAGCGGAGATTTCTGCTCCGAAAAACACAAGCTGCCTGGGGCTGGAAGCCTGTCTGCGAGCCTGCGGTTTCGTGACCACTAATAGCAGCCCTGTGCCCTGCTGGATCACCCCATAAATCTAGCCTGGGTCAGGCACGGGCACACAAGCGCGTTTCTGTTTAATTAGCGAGAGTGGCACAAAGCTTGCCCTGGCGCGAGGGGCTCGTGCCAGCCTGGGTCGGACCCTGCCCCATTTGGCACTGGGACAGCCAGGGCTGCAAGAGCCCTTGGCCAGCCTGGGTCAGCGCAGCGGGGTTACCGGGGTTTTTTGGTCTCGGTGGGCACCTCGCACTGGGCACAGGATGCCAGACCGCGCAGGGGCAGGGGACCAGCCACGGGCATCCCTACAGCTGCTGCCCCGCGCTCCCATGGACCCCGCCCCAGGCACTGCCAGCTGAAAAACTTCATCCCAGCCTGCCCTGTTGGAAGCTGGGAGAGCTCCGGCTGTAAGATTGGCTTAACTTTGGCCAAACAAATCTTTATCTGACTCAGTAATCCTTTTTTTTTTTTTCCCCTCAAAAAAGAGAGAAAGCGGAGCAGCGCTGGGCACCTGCTCGGGGCGGTGCTCTGCCTGGAAGTGCCCGCCCTCCCCTGGGGACCTCTCCCCCTAAAAATAACCCAGCCTTTCCCTCCATCCCTGGGTGTCTGGGGGGAACAGACCAGCAGCATCCCCTCCTCGGACCAACCTCGCCTCGCCCCCCGCGGCGGCAGCACGTACGAGGCGGCGGGCTGCTAAATAAAGCGCGTCTCCAGCCGAGAGACGATGGAAAAGCTCCCCTCCGGCGGGCTGGAGGAGGCAGCTCCGGCTTTCTCCAAACATTTCTCCCCCCTCGCTCTGATCTTTTTTTTTTTCAGAGGAAACATTGCCCAGATCAACACTTGCCCGAGGAGTGATTTTACACGGGTAGGACGGTACTTTCTGCTGGAAAAACTTCCAATCAGCTGCATTCACAAGCTGGGTTTATTTTTCGCAGTTTTCTGAGTATGTTTTGTTTCAGTGCCAGAGTAAAGACCTGGAGGTACATATTTCAGCCCAACCTGCAACACCCTCATCGTCACCGGATTTGAGCGAGGAGAGGGCTTTGACCTACATTTGTAGCCTGGCCTGCAGAGGGGCCAGGGCATCCCCCGAGCCCCCGGCGTTACCCCGCTTTGCTGCGTGGGCTTTATTCCCACGCATTGCACAGGCTCTGCCTGAAAACGCCGGCCCTGCCGCAGACTCGGCTCTGGCCCCAAGCATCCTCCAAGCATTTTGCAGCCCCTGAAGCCCTCTAGCCGGGGGCGTGGGGCTGCTCCAGGCTGGAACAAAATTAACCAGAGCTTTTTAAAGCTCTCCCACCTTCGTCTCCGCTCTTCCTCCGGGTAGGTGTCCCGGCGGCGGCAGAACAAGACGGCTACAGAGGGCTGCTGGAAGCCGTCAGCGCGGAATACACTGGGAGGCCTTTTTGCCTGGAAACTATTTCCTACCCGCAGGCTGCGGTGGCAGCGAGCATTCCTGTGCGGGCTGGCCGGGGAGGCAGCGTGGCCGCGGCAGGGGCACCCAGTTTGACGTCCCCGGGGCGCGCAGCGCCGAGCGGAGCTGCCGACAAAGCCCTTTTATGCTCATGGGATTTGGGTTTATTTTCTCAAAGGGGAGACAACGGCGGCTGGCGCGTGCCGACGGCAAGCAGGGCAAAGCGTCGCCTCCCCGCACGCCCTTGTTTCAGGGAGCGAGCGGGCTGCGCGCAGGGGAACAGAGAGGCTTGTTAAAAAAAGACCCAATCCATAGCTGTTGGGGAGCAAAAACAGCCCATTAAAGTCAGGGCTGCGGCCGTAAATCAACAGAGCTGCTGCTATTTCCATCCGCCGTGCGCAGCGGGGAGAGGCGCTGCGGGGGCGGTGGCGTGGTCCAGGTCCCGGCCCCGGGGCGCCCACGTGCCCCCCGCCCGGGGACGTGGCAGCACGTGGCAGGGCCGGAGGCCCCCCCGCCAGCCGCGATGCCGCTTCGCTCTCTGCGGGACCGCTCATGCCATGGTCGGACCTGGCAAGCGGTGGCTGTGGGCCAGGAGCCCAGGGCTGTGCCTGAGCATCCCCGGGAAGCCAAACTGCCCCCACCCGCGGGACAGACGCTCAGCCCCCCCGCAGAGGGCACCACGCAGAGGGGCCAGGCAGGGTCCGGATATTTTCCCCAAAGCCCAACTGAACAACCTGAAACTTTCCCACGTGGGAGAGACGTGACTGAAGACAGGTTTTATTAATCCTTTTACTTTTTTTCTTTCCCCTGAATAATCAAATGAGTAAATAGGTTGGAAAAAGAGACATCAGAAAAAAAGATGACATCTGGGGCATTTGGGGGACATTCCCCTCTGAATACTTGCAGACGCGAAGCCGCGTGCCCTAGCGCAGGTTGCCGCATCTGCCCCCTCGCTGGGGACGGCTTCGCTCAGGGACGGCAGCAGAGCCGCTGGCTTCTCCCGCCCGCCAGGCCAGGAGAGCCGCTCCCCCGGGGCAGCGGCCAGCCGGTCCCCCCAGGCCTCGTCCCGCCGGGAAGCGGGCACGGCTCGCCTCCAGCCGCTTCCCTGCGGGTGCACGGGGCAGCCCCATCGCCCCCGTGACTCAGCCTCCCCGCAGAGCCCTCGCTGCTCAGTCTGCGCTAGCGGGGACGCAGGACCCCCTCGCACCTCATCAGCCCCAGCTGTGCACGCAAACAGGGCTGCTGGCCCTTATCTCCCTGCAGATACGGATCTACAGCGTGCTGGATGCGCAGCCGTGTCCATCAGCGCTCACTAAATGAAGTACGTGGATGAGGGTTTATAGACCCAGCTTCATACCTGGTGTATGTTTTCGTACAGCGAAGCAGCAGGAATGCGCGTCTCTAAGTGTCACGCATCCATTTTAGTACCAAGAGGCGCCCCGGAGGACGGCCGTTTAATCAGGGAAAGAAGGTCGGGCGGTGCAGCGACGAGCAAGCGACAGCGGCCTAGGGAAAGTCCATCGCAAAGGACCCGCTGGCAGCAAAACCTCGCCAAGCAGCGGGACCCCCTCGCTGCCGCCCCGGCCCCCGGTCACCCCTCGCCCCGGGCTGCCCGCGGCCGTCCCGCTGCGAGCCGCCGGCTTCTCCTCTTCCCGGCTCTGCCCCCGCCAGCGGGAGGCGGCTGTGCCCGTGCCACCCGATCCGTGCGGCTGGCAAGCCAGCGGCGGGACCCGGGAGCAAAGCGGCGGTGGGCTTAAGCCCCTCGCTGCCTCCCATCCGTGTTTACCGGCAGTTTCCAGGCTGAAAAGCTGCGGGCAGCCCTCGCATTTGCACCTCATCAGCTCCCCGGGGGCCCGGGCAAACAGAGCCTGCCCGGCGAGGAAATGCCCCGGGCCTTGTGATGCAGGGCCCCCGGGGCGGCAGCGGGAGGAGGACGCTTCCTGCCCCCGGGCACAGCTGCCTCCTCTTCCTCCCGCGCCAGCATCTCGGGTGGGCAAACAGCACCTGGGCGGGCGGGGAGGCACGGATGTGTATTCAGGAAGCACCCGCGCACCCCGCTGCTCCCCGAGCCCCCCGGCATACACATGCTAATGGCACCCCCCGGCCGCCAGGCGATTAATTATTCCTGCGAGCGGCACCCGCTGCAACAAGGATGCTTCGCCTCTTCTTGCCGCGCCGAAGGGCCTTCGCCGCTCGGGCTTGGAGCGCCCGGCGGCCTTGGGAGGAAGGCTCCCGCCGCCGGTGCTGGGGGCCGGGATTTATTCTGCGGTGGCAGCTCGCAGCCATGAACGACACCGTGAAAAACGGCAGCCACCGGCGCGTCCTTTGTTTGGGATGCTGCCAAAAGCACCGCCGCCACTGCGGAGGAGATAAAGCAGCGTGTCAGTGCCGCAGAGGTCAGGGCTGGAAATTTAGCATGCTGCTACCTCCCCTGCCTGCTCCTCGGGGCCAGCAAAGGCAAACAGATGCTGTCGGGAAGGTTCGGGAATTGCACGCTTTCTGCTCAGGCAGCAGCATCAGCTGGGGCCCGGAGAGCAGAGGAATGAGCCCGCAGCCCTCCCCATGCACCGCTGCTGCCTGGTCCCCTCCCCGCCAGGATTAAAGCCCTCTGGTGCCTTCAAACCCCCGTGACTCGTGTACACGTGGTCCTGAGCGAGCAGCAGCAGCCTTCGGTCCCTGCGGAAGTTGTGCTGCTGACAAGATGCAGTTTGCCTCCGTAAAGCCTAGGGAAAGGCAGTGCTTTTGGTCCCAGCTTTTGGTGAACACATGCGTAAGGAAAGTCGTGAGTCAGTGCGTGCACAGACTCCTCTGTTTGCTTGCTTCCCTTCGCTTCCAACAGCAGGGAACTCTGCGCACTGGTGCCAGCCCCCCGAGCCTGAAATATTTGGGACACCAGTCCCGTAGGCTGGCAGAGACCCTGCTCGGTCTGCAGGGAGCACCTTCCAAAGCAAACTGCAGGCCAGATGGGGCTGGAGGCCCGGGGAGCTCTCAGCGCGGGGACGGACCCGAGGCCCTGCCGCGGCGAGGGCTGCAGGAGGGTCCCGGGGAACTGATGCCGACGAGCATCGGGGCGTGCGCTTCCCACGCCAGGAAATGAGGCTCGTACCCGCCAAATTTCACAGCCACCCACGGACCAGGCTTCGCCTTTGAGCTCTTGTTGACAGAAAAGCATCTTGCATTTAGCACCCTGGCTTTAGAAAGGCCGGATGGGATCTGAGCATCGGCCTGTGCAGAGCGTCCTCGGTCCTTCTGGCACAGCGCTCCCAGTCCTGGGTCAGCGTAGTCAAGCAGGAATCAGTGGGACTGCTTAGAGCTTGCCTTAAAACTCCCACAGAACCCACCCACGGTGAAATCCTACCTTTGAGCGCCGTGTGGCTGTTTCCTGGAGCTGAACAAGGCCCTGCCATGGGATGTGCCCGATGCTGGCCGCGAGCGGCAGCTCGTCCCGTGCCCTCCTCCGTGACCGGTGCCCCAGCGCGGAGCACACGCGGTGTTCCTGAGGGCGCTTTCCCTCGCAGGGATGTGATTATTGTTACCATTGCGCTGCTGCAAAGGTGCAAAGGAGCGCTGTCTTTAAGAATAAATAGAGGCTGGCTCGCAATCTGAACTTATCAAGGAGAGATGGTAGTCTCAGAAAGGGGAAAACAAACAAATTTGGAAGCAGACCAACCGAGCAATCCTCCACTTATCTCCGAGTCACAAGCCCTGCTTTGCCAGTGCCAGACGATCGCATCGCGGAGGCAATATAAGGCACCCGGCTCTCCGCACTGCTTTAGCTGAGTGATGCAATCAGGAACAATCCTGAACCCGGCTCTGGGCAGATAAAAAAGCTTTTCTTGTCCCTCCGACAGCTGAAATCAGCTACCACCGCCACGTCTGCCCGGTACTCCTCTGTGCTGGCGTTTTGACAGAGCCGGTTCCCCAAAGCCTGGTGCCCACCTGCAGCACCTTGTGTCGGAAAGCTGGTGCAGGGCTGAACCCCCAGGGCTGGCAGCGAGATACAGGGGGGGCTGCGGGCAGAGCCCGGGGGCTGCAGGAACCAGCGCTTGCTCGCGCTGCGCAGCTGCCCCCGCCATGCCCGGCCACCACGCGTGAAATGCAGGCACGTGAAAGGTGCCTTATGGCCACCCCAAAGGCCTTGTGACCTCCAGGCTGGCTCAAACACCGCCTCCAATTAGGCACCCAGGACGAGCAGTCACTTGGGCAAAGCACCACTCCTGAGCGACTGTCCCCAGGGTTTCGGCACTGAGCGTGACACGCCACAGACCGCGCCCAGCACAGACGCGTTCACTGCTCCTGATGTCTCCGGGCATAGACCGCTGGCAAGCGTCGCGTTTTCCCCCAGCTGCGAGGAGACATCCCGACTGTTCACCAGCCACACCCCAGCGTCACCGCCCGGGGGTTTATCCCAGAGAGCCCCTCATCATCGTCACCGCGGTCCCGAAACGCGGCCGAGGTGCCGCGATGAGGATGCTGCGCTCAGCTCCGGCACGGGAGCTAGCCGAGAGGCAGCGGGTATCCACGGCCAAGGGCTCCTTGTTTGACTGAAATAATTTTATTTGAATACAATACGCTATTTCAACAATTTTAAGTTGCCTGTGGTTATTTAAGATGGATTCAGTTTTAATTTAATCAGTTTAATGGGATTTTATGTTTTTAGATATAGCACCTCCAAATTGTCTGATTAACTTTTCAGAATCAATACGCTTAACAGCAAAGCATACAATTACACAGGCAAATGATCTCTTCCGTGGCTGGTGCATGAGCGATCGCACGGCTTCATCTTGGACCGCGAGGGTGCAAATCTGGCCCCTCAAAAACGCCTGTGCCCCTGTCCCCACTCAGGATCCTGAGGAAGAGGGACCACGGGCAGCGCGGGTGCTGGAGCACGGCTACTGGCTGCTCCGCTCTACTTCAGGCACCACTTCTTAATTCCAAGAGCAATTAATGCCCAAAGCATCCCTAGAAAAGCCAGGCTAGGATTGCATCCATGGTGGTGACACCCCAGGAGGTGACAGTGGCAGACAGCCCCACTTTGCCCATCACCAACACACAGGACGTCCCCAGGCCACCCCTGTCCTGAGTGCAGGAGCCGGCCCCATCCAGCCCGGCTCCCACCCGGCTCACGTACAGCCTGGGGCTCCGAATTTATACCACCAGCCTGACACATCCCCCCTCCTTTTGTCAAGTTGCATAATTCTTGAACTTACATACTTGAAAAATTCTTTTAGAAATGTCAAGGTGACTGGCGTATTAAAAATGAGCCAGAGCAAACAGGAATGACATTATTTTAATTCTTTCAGTGCCAGGTCATTTCTCTGTAATAATATAGCTTAGATACCAGGCTCCTGCCCCTTGCATCATCCTCCCGGTTACTTGCTTGGTTGTTTTTATTTGTCCATCTGCTGGATAAAAGCGAAGGGGCAGAAGAAAAACCACTGCTGTTGTGGAAAATCCTTTTGCTGGGATTTTCAAGAGATTTATTGCCCAAATCCCAGTAAAATTTGAATGGATTTGTGCAAATTCAAAATCACTTGAAGTCCCCAACCCAACCCAGTAAAGTCCTGTGTTTTCTTTTAGGACCTGGGTGTTTTTCTCCAGAAGGAAGGGAAATGGGAGGGGATGTGTGTCCCAAGCAAGGCAGCCGCAGTGGCAGGGCAGCTCCTGCAGCCCCCGGGGCTGCCCGTGGATGTGCTGCCCGTTACCCCTTCTTGCTCGTCCCTGCTGCCGGCTGGGAACGAGCCTGGCTGCACTGAGAAGAAGGCAGAGTCCCAGGGGGAAAGCCACTGAAGCGGGAAAAAAATTGGAATTTTTAAACTCCCCTCCCAAGAAAATGAAATTCCCAGGCTGGACTGAAGTGAGAGCAGCTCCCCGCATCCCTGCGGGGCACGGGGCTGCCGAGAAGTGACGGGGGAGAGGGAGCAGGCGCTGGTAACTTCTCCAGCACGCAGCTGTTTGCTCGAGTCAACAGCAGCCCAGCCTTACAGCCTCTCTGTGCTCTCCCAGCTGCCAGACCGCGCTCAGGCCTTCAGTCAGGAAAAAACATTTCCTCGGGTGGTTCCGTGGCACGGTTAATGCCCCAGGTAGTTATTTTCCCCAGCTGTGCACACAGCCAGCAAAGCCCATGAGGCGGTGAGCGCCGAGCTCCCTCCGCCGGTGCCGGCGTGGGTTTCAGAGCGTCCCCAGCACGCAGCCTGGGCAGGGGCACCGAGGACCCCCCCGCACACCTCTGGTACAGCCAGGGGATGCCGCCTCCAGCCGGGTTTGTACCATGTTAAACACCACGGCTGATTCCCCTCCAGCCTTGCTGCTGGTGCAGGCGGGCAGGAGGCAGAGCTGCTGGGAGCCAAGCACAGAGCAGCCGAGGTTAAGGCCAGCATTTGCACTGCTTGGCGAAAATGACCGGTTAAAAACTGCTGAGAACGCGGCCACGTTGAAAGCAAACCATGAGAAACGGTGATCACCAGCACTCAGGGGCTAAATCTGTGCTAACTCGCAGTGGGCAAAAAACATGCTGCCGCGAGGAAAAAAAAATATATTTTTTCCAGTGTTTGTCTGAGCAAACAGAAGCTATTTGCAAATGGTTTTGAGGTGGTAGCGGCCTTCCTCTGCGAGTGCCAGAGACTTGAGAAAGTAGAGGGGTGTTTCCTTGCCCGGCGGCTCCGCGCAGTGCAAACAGCGAGCTGTGCCGCCGCGGCACGCAGCAGGTGGCTGGGGCTGCACCGGCTGCCGGCAGGGCTGGGAGAGGGGAGATTCGCTCGCTCTGACCGCGCGTGAACAGCAAACCAGAAGCCCGGAGCCAAGGGAGGGCCGGAGAGCAGCACGGCAGCGCCCGGTGCCGCCAGCAGCATCGCGCGCGGCTGCGGCACCGGCGGGACCACACCACCCCACGCCTCCAGCGCAGGCACGTCGCCGAGGCCGGGAGAGGTGCGGGCCAGCCGGGGACACTTCTGGGTGCTGGAGCCCGGCCCCGCAGGGGGACACGGGCAGGGCCAGGTGCTTGCCGCTGCCCTGGCTTCCTCCAGCCGGAGCGCGCGTGCTTGGGCAGAGGTGCTCTGCAAGGGGAGCTGCTCCAGCTTTTCTGTTTACGGGCTCTATTCATCCACCGCTGGGTTTCGGCAGTGCCCTGCCATAAAAGTTGCCTGCTTCTCTGTCCTGGCAGCCAGGAAACCTCAGCCAGCTTTAGAAGACCATAGGAAATGGCGAAGCCTCAGGCCCCAGCTCTCCAAAATAAGGTGCCGCTAAATTAATATGGTGTGAGTGACTGGCTAATGATGTCACCTTGGCCTTACGGCGAGCAGCACCGGGGGATAAATGCGTCTCTGTACTGGCTGCGCTCCCCTCCGCCCAGAACTGCCCGGGCTGGAGGAGAGGCACAGCAAAAAGCTGCGGCCTGGGGTGGAAAACACCAGGACCTGGGGAAGACCGAGGAACATCGCAGGATTTAACACCAAGCTGTCATTACCTGTCAAGGCTAGAAACAAAATGCTCCTCCTCCTCCGCACAGAGGGTGTGCGTGTCGGGTCCATCCAGCAACCGCTGCCTGCAGCTGCCGCACACCCTGCGTCCGGCCAGCAACCACTCCTACCAAGCGCCGTCAGTGCTCATGCAGCTGAGAAATTGCTATCTGCTGCGCATCAGCAATTGATCGTGTGTTGCTTTCGCTGAGACGATTATTTATTTTTTAGGTCCGGAGCCCACAGGTTGTTCCCCACTGCCAGCATCCCCCTGCCACCACCGCGTGGCACTGCAATGGCTCAGGGACCGACCCTGCGAGTGAGAAGGGACACCGCCACTCGCCTGCTTTTGCCTCGCTCAGAGCTGCAGGCAATGTCCAGAAGCGATGAAAGAGCCGGAATTGGAGCTCAAGCTGGCGCTTGGCACAGGCGAGCAGCACGACCCCTCGCGCTGCGCCCGCTCAGACAGCGGGCAGAGCCCCGACCTGGCCGCAGCGGCTCGGCAGTAGCGGCACCAGCACAGACAGCAGAGCGTGAAGCGAGCGCCCGGAGCAGCACGACCGCTGTAGAACAGCAAGACTCAGGATTTCCAAGCACACGAATGACAGCCATAATTGCTAAGAATATCAGAAGCCCCACAAGAGTGGTTCGGAATTTGTTTTCGTTTGGTCTTATTTGCTTTCTGCTGTTGGAAGGTTTCACTAGTCAGTCTTCAGAGGGTTGGTTGGTTGGTTTGTTTCCCCTGCAACCACAGGGACTCAACCCCCCCACCCCCACCCCACCCAAGAGAAACCCTCGCACCGTAACCATGGGCTTTAAGAAACACCCAGTCACCTCCAGTGAAGGACTGAAGAAAATTTTAAGATTGAGTGACTGCAAGCTCTGAGTTCCACCTGTTTTCCTCCTTTCCGGTGGGTCTCTCCACAGAGCAGGATAAACCACAAATACAATTCCCGTCGGGAAGGAAAGCACCGTACCTGTTGTACAACAGCACGGGGACCAGATACTGAGCACTAATTTGGCCCTTGTATTTCTGTACAGCACGACTTGCTGCACTTTCCGTCAGCAAATCAACCTCATCCATTATCATGCCTGCATCTAATCTAGCAGGATTTAGATAAATTCCACCGCGCTATTTAAATATTAATTAAGATTTCTCAGCTAGTGCATTCTGCATATCCTCTCAAACAGCTTTCATCCCTCCAAATCTGGGAGACATCTTTTGAGTGGGTTTCTGGTAAACAGGCAGCGGTGCCAGGCGGGCGCAGGGCAGAGGCACAGCCTGGCTGCCGCTGCATCGCCCAGGCCCCTCCGGAGCCAAGCAGGGCTCCGGAAGACAACCGAGGAGCCTGGCGAAGCCAGCCGCCTGCTGCTTTTCTCCTCTTGCTTTCATGTCGTTAAATACACCTGAAGGCATGAGCCCCGCAAATCTGCAGGGTTCGAGGGGAATAACCATCCCCTCCTGCTCGAGGCCAACTGTGCCCCTTCCCCACTTTGTCAGGGTAACTTTTCTGTGAGCTTTATTCCACTTTTCACGGCAAAACCCAGATATTTAAGGCAATAAAGGCAGGGTCTGGGCACGCAGAAGGGATCACGTTGGAACTGGGAGGGGGGAACTTGCCCCATCTCACCCCAAAGCAGCCAGCGCTGCTCAGCGATGGAGACCAGTGCCGCAGACTCAGGACACTGCCCAGGTGCACAAAAAAACTGCACTTTGCTCCACTCGAACGAGAAGAACTTATTAACGGGTAAGAGCAGGGACTGAACCTCCAGGAAGCAGACCCTGGGAAGGCAGAGGCCAGAGGTGGACGGGACGCCCCACAGGCAGGCGGCCGTGCCCAGGAGCCCCCCGCAGCCCCGCAGTGCCACGTCGGCCTGGCCTGCCGGGGATGGGGTGGCACAGAGGGGCCAGACAGGGTGCCGTGGGCTGACCCTGGCTCCTGAGACACGTCCCGTGTGCCTTGGCTGCCACCCCAGCGCAACCCAGCGGCCAGACGCGTGCTGCATCCCCCCTCCAGCGTGGCCCTGATCCCTCTGCAATAGCTGGCAAAGGTCAGGGCTGGCCGCACGGAGGTTTGGGGACCCCCCCGCAGCCCCGTGGCTGTCCCCTGGCCCCACGCACCCTGTGCTGGCAGCTGCCCCATCCCCAGGCGTGAGCATTCGGAGGAGCACAAACGGCGGCATTGAGCGGGGCTCTGAAACGCAGCAGTGTCTGCCCGGCACCGAGGGGCTGCCAGCGCTCAGGAGCTCCTGGGACACAAGCCAGGGCAGGAATAAGTAACACCACTGTGACGCCCCAGACCGAGTAAATAAATACCTGCTCGCTCCAGCTCACCGCCCGAAACGCATCCAGCGCCGGCCCAACTGCTCCTGAACAAAGCCAAAAGGATGCTCGCATCCCTGCCTCACTTCTTTTTGCGAGCAGAGATGATGCCACGCAGAAACGCAGTCAGGCTTGGAGGATTCGGGCATTCTAGTGAAAAACCAGCAGCTAAAAGCCCTGGGGAGCATCGGCAGAGTGGGACGGGCGGCTCCGTCCATCCCTCACGCAGCCCGAGCAGGACCCTGTGGCAAGGCACAGCGGGCCGGTGGCGGGCGTGCGGCTGGCCCTCCAAACCGCCCCGCACGCTCCCTCAAAACACAATAAAAAAGGTACATGAAATTTATTTTAAATGCCTTCATTCACTAAAAGCTTAAAAGAGGGGTGAGAGTTCAAAGATCCTGTTCTCTGGAAAACAAAACAGTTGTGGCTGCACCGTAAACGACCCTCCCAAAGTACTGGCCCTTACCTCAGCTGGCCAAACATCTCCAACTGATAATATTTTGGAGAAAAAGAGGTTTCTAAGCAGCAGCCCAATTTTACCGAGTCCATTGAGCCAGGCCAACGGTCTCCGCAGGCTGCGAGCGCTGCCCTGCAGGGGGGCCAGGGCTCCAGCCCTGCAGAGCAGCGGGGGAATGGGACAACGACGATGCCATCACTGAGGCCCCCGGTAGTTCTGGTTAAAGATACACGGGAAACACTTTAAAAATATCGACAGCGTTCCAACGAGCTGTCGTTCTCTGTTTTGTTTGCAAGGCACACAGGGCAGAGGAAGCTGTGGATGTAAAACAGAGCTAACAGGAGAGGGCAGCAAAGATTTATACATGGTGTCTGCGTGCACGCGGCAGCGGGGAAGAGCAAGCCCTGGGAGCCAGCCAACACCAGGTTTCCTACCACAACACGATGCAAAAGGCTTCAAGACTCCTAACGGACCAGAAAAAAGGGTCAGTCCTCGTGACAGACAACCGGCATTAGTCATGCAAAGCTGCCTGGCATTTCCATAAACAGCATCTCCTGCCTTTTGGCAAAGAAAATGAGCCTGGAGTTTGCCAAAGCCGAGGCAGGGCAGCCTGGGGTTTACCAAAGACGAAAATCCTGCATTTTAGCCAAGAAGATGAGTTTGGGGGTTGCCAACGCCGAGGCAGGGCAGCCTGGGGTTTGCCAATGCCAAAAATGTTTCATTTTAGTGAGAAAACTTCACCTGGGGCTTGCCAAAGCCGAGGCTGGGCCACCTGGTGTTTCCAAAGCTGAGCCAGGGCCACCTGGGGTTTGCCGAAGCCAGAAGTCCTTCGTTATGGCTCAGAAACTGAGCCTGGGGTTTGGCAAAGCCGAGGCAGGGCAGCCTGGGGTTTGCCAAAGATGAAAATCCTGAATTTTAGCACAGAACATGAGCCTGGGGTTTCACAGGACCAAAAATACTTCATTATAGTGAAGAAAATGAGCCTGAGGTTTGCCAAAGCCGAGGCAGAGCTGCCTGGGATTTGCTGAAACCAATAATCTTTCATTATTGTGAAGAAAATGAGCCTGGCGTTTCCAAAGCTGAGCCAGGGCCACTTGGGGTTTGCCAAAGCCCTTCATTATGGCTCAGAAAACATGCCTGGGGTTTGCCAAAGATGAAAATCCTGCATTTTAGTGAAGAAAATGGGGTTTGCCAAAGCTGAGGTAGGGTCACCTGGGGTTTGCCAAAGCCAGAAAAATCCTTCAGCATAGCTCAGAAACGGAGCCTGAGGTCTGCCAAAGATGAAAATCCTGCACTTTACCAAAGAAAACGGGTCTGGGGTTTGCCAAAGTTAAAACTTCTGCCTTTTGGCAAACACGACGCGCTTGGGTTTAGCCAAAGCTTGTGCCTGTACCAAGGAGCAAAGCTCCAGTTTCTCCCAGGAGCCTGGGACGTGCCGAGGCCCCTCGGGAAGGCCGGGCTGTCGCACTGCAGTCCGTGGGGCTTCGTGGGTCACTGCCCTCCCCTGGCCACACGGCGGGCGGTGCAGGAGCAGCAGCTGGTGCCCGTCTCCTGTCACCCCATCGGCAACATGCCTGCGCTCAGCCTGCTCTCCGCTCGGTGCCAGGACAGCAGGGCACAGGTTATTGCCGGGAAAACACAGGATCGTATCGCGGCAGCTAATTAGAAGAGCCGTGCCTGCCTGCATTTCTGTAAGCACCCTGGCAGCGTTTTACTCTTTTCTACTCCACGGAGCACGATGCCAGCAACGAAAAGCACCCACGTCAGGGCAGCTAGCGGCGAGATCCCCGGCTGCCTGCAGGGCTGGCGCACCCCGGCTTACTTTCCGCTTCAGGTCCTTGCAGACATCAGCTTGGCCGATCGTGTCACATGCAGCACGCTGGGAGCCAGATCCTTCTGTTTGCGCGGAAAAACACGCATTTTGGTGCTCCTCTCCCTCCCGGCACTTTGCCACGGCAAGGCGAGGCTGGCCTGCAGCTGGCCGAAAGCGCTTCGCAAGGTGAAGGCAGAAGCACGCAGCAGCTGCCCCACTGCAGCTCGCAGCCACCCGGACCTGCCCGGCTCCCCACTTGCCATCCCCGTGCTGAAACGGGGATGAAACCCGCTTTGGTCCGAAGCTGAGCAGCGACGTGCTAACCCTTCCCGGCCGGAGCGGCTGCGGTGCGTTTGGTGGCCGGCCAGACCAGGTTTAGAGCTGCAAAAAGCACATGCAGCAGCTCTGCCCTGCTCTCCCCGCAGAGCACCCGCGGCAGGGAGCAGCACCTCGCTGCCAGCCTCCCGCCCAGAGGAAACGGCCCCTTCTGCACCCCCTGTGTATAAATCGCCCAGCTGCACCCTGACGAGCCCTTGTTTGGTCTCTAACTACCCACCCAGGTGCACACGCAGAGGCCAGCCTGCTCCCTGTCCCTTTACCGCTCCCTCAGCATCCGCAGGCGCTCCTGCTCCTTCTCCATCTGGGGCTGATCCCTCGGATGTGAATTTGGGGCAGAAGATAGCTAGATTGGGGTCGTGCTGGCTGCCTGGGAAGGGGTGGGAGCACATGTCCATGCACGGGTCTCGGCATGCTGTCAGTGCGGCGGGAACAGCCCTGGCACGAGCTCAGCAGCCCCCTTCCCGCAGGAGCCTGTTCCCCAAATCGGACGAGGAGGAGGAGGAGGGGAGGATGGCTGGGGTGCAGGCAGCAGCATCGTGAACCCTGCTGCCGGCAGGGCTGGTGGGACGTGTACACACCACAACGTTTCGCTTATGAGCCACATCTTACTGACTGCCAGGAACCGTTCTGATTCAGCTGAAATTGTTCAGGCTTTTTGATAACTCCAAATATTTGGGAGGGAGGGCTGCCTGGGTCCCAGCCAGTTCCTCTCCCTCTCCCTCAAGCGAGAGGAAGGTACTTCGCAGGGTTTAGCAAAGCAAGCACTTTTTGAGTCATTGAACCCTGGCTTTGTTTTTTTCCAGTTTGGCTGGGGCCGAGTACGTGCTGTCAGATGCCCTCGGAACAAGCAGGGATTTTTCGTCTTTTTTTGATACACACGCTGCTCTCCTGAGGTTCAAATCCTCCTCCTGCGGACACGGCTGTGGGGCTGGCCTGGAAGTGGGGCTGTTCTGGGGGACAGGACAGGACTCATGGGGGGTGACCGGGCCCGGGCTGGCAGGGAACCCCCTGAGAGCCCCTTTTTGGGTCACAAGCAGGATTTTGCTGATAGAGGCGGACAGGCATTGCAAGGACACATTAACTTCATTCTTGCGAGCTGAAGGGACATTAAAACGCACTCAAACTGTCCATCTGAATTAGTGGTTCAGAATCAGGTCATGGAAATCACTGCAGCATATTTATTTCCTTTTTATTCAGAGCAAACTGAGTATGAAAAGAAAGAAACCCGATCCGCTGCTGAGGAAGATGTGGGAAGGACGAAGCGGATGTGTCTGACACTGGCAGAATGGGGGGAGCTCTAGGAAATACTTTCGCAAACAGTTTACTCACTTAGAAATGTGTGTGTTGGCCAGCAGTAAGCGATGAGTGAAACGCGGCCGTGCCTGATGGATCTGTGCTGCTGTGCAAGCCGGGCTCGCTGCACAGCACCGTGCCGCGAGTGCAGAGCGGAGCTGCAGCCCCTGGCCCCTGCCCTGGGAACAAGCTGAGGTCCGTGGCTGGGATGCTGGGATGTTGGGATGCTGGGATGCTCCCTGGCGAAGCATTCTCCAGCGAGGTCCTGGGACAGCGAGGCACGTGGGGGAGATGATTGCAGAGCATCTGTTTAATGAGAGGTCTCACGGTTGTCCCCGCAGCTCCTCACGAGCTCCTGCAAGTCTGGGATTCAGGATTTGTTGTTTGAAATAAGAATTACAGCACGTGGCGCTGGCCTTGGCTGGTCGGGGAAGTGCTGTCCACGTCTGCACTGGTTTTCGTCCATTCCCACAGCATCGGGTCCAAAGCACAGGCTCAACCGCATTGCTGGTGCCCACCCATATCACTTGTGCACAGCCGTGTCACTCGTGCACATTTGTGCCACCCGTGCACAGCCGCATCGCTCCTGCAGAGCTGCATCACTCGTGCACAGCCTGCACGTCCCCAGGCACGGGCGTTGCTGCCCCGAGGGCTGCGGGCAGAGCACAGTTATGTTCTTCTGACACAATCCACCCGACCTGCTGTCATCTCGTGTCACCAGATGGCACTGCTGCTGTCAGCTGGAAGGAGCTACCCCTGCCACGGATGGTGGCTGCGATAGTTCAGGTGGCTCTGATAAAAGCCGCGGCCGACATGCTGCAGGTCTGGGGAACAAACAGCCCCTTTAAACATAAAAGATAAAGAATAATTGGATAATTTTGAAGCATGTTTAACCCACGTCACATTTTCCCATGTTTTCACGCACGTTCTTCCTGCCAGCCCACCAGCAAGCCCTCACCCCTTCACAGACCCGTGCAACACCGCTCAGCTGGGGGCAGGGGCAGCGGGTGCAGCCCCTCGCTGTGCCACGTGGCCATAGACCAGCACCAACGGCAACCCGCAGAGCCCAAAACCTCATTTTTCACCCAAATGGCACCTTCATCTCTGTGCCATTTCCTAAAGAGTTTGCAGGGCCATCTCCTCTGCGCAGAGCTGGCACCGGCACAGGAAAACGCCAACGGGGAGAAGCGAGCCGGCATGCTGGCGTTTGGCTGGCTCCAGCATTTAGCGCAAATTAATAGCAGACCAACTGCAGGGAGACACAATTTTGTCGTAATTTATTTTGTTTTAAGGGCCTAATAACTTCCAGCTGGTGATTTGTAAGTGAACTGGCTCCTCGCAAAAACCTGAAATGAATCATTTGACACCGGACCCTGTCTTGCCAAGCTGGGGGTTTAACGCTTCCTTCGCAGCACGCCTTCCCAACGCGTGTTACGGAGGGAGCACGGCCAGGCGTGCCCGGGGTACAACCTCTGCTCTGACGGACCCAACTTCACCGACAGCTCCCACCCCAACCCCACCGTGACGGAGAAGGTGCCTGCGCGCCGGCCGGCTCGCCGGCCCCTCCGCGGTGCTCAGCGATTGCGGTTGCTGCACGCAGAGCGCTCCAAATTCTGCAAAACGCAACCGCCTGCGCGGCGGGGAGCTGCTCAGGCCGGCTGTCCGAAGGGGAACTGTTGCTTTTCTCCTGCGATTGTCACGCGAGCCATGTGGGTGCCCTGTCCCTGTGCCCCCCTGTCCCCCCCCCCACCCCTCTCCATTCTGAAATGGCATTGGGGCGGGGGCGCGGGGACCTGCCCTGCCAGCCCTCCCCGCTCCCCACTCCCTTCATTGTTCCACTGAAGGCTCCCGGTCCTGGAATTTCCTTTAAAGGTGCAGAACAATATCAGGAAAATCAGGTTTTCTTTTTTTTTTTTTTTCCTAAAAAGCCAATGGAGGCCCACTCTGGTCCATGGAATAAAATAACATCCTCTGCCAGGGGCTCCCTGCCGCTGCCCTGACCCCATCTCGCCGCAGCACCAGCAGCCCCATGCGGCTCGCGCTGCGGCACCCCGGCTGTGCCGGGCAGGTTTTTTGAGCTTCCTCCTCCTGTTTCCCAATACTTGGCATACGGATGGACCCCATCCAAAGCAACTCTCAGCTGCCGCACGGTGCAATGGGGTCACCGGAGCTGAGCCATCCCCATCACTACTGGTGATGCTCAGAGCTTCGCCGCTGATGCTGGAGGTGCTGCCAAAGCTCTTTGCAACCCCAAGGCTTCGCCCGGCTGCTCGAAATCTGCTCTGTGCCTCCTCTCGCTTATTCACGCGGGCGCAGCGGGCGTCTCCTCCCGCCCAGCAGCTAACCAGCTCGGTATGAACATAAACGTTTTGCTGCTCAAATCACCTCCCAGTCCCCAGCTGAGTTGCGGCTGTCGCATTTTTGGTGCCCTACGTGACCGAACATAACCCCTGGGAACCATTAGAGACGTTCAGCACCTGCTGTTGGCCCATGCTTTAATTTTTCTGGTTTAAATGACCCATTCCTGAGTCCCATCCCATTGTCGTCCCGCCGTCCCACACTTCTGCATGCCAATGGTTACGCTTGACACCGCCAAGCGAAGGTGCTCAGCACCCCCAGCATCACCAGTAGTGGCTTTTCCTCCCCTTTACAGCCCAAGGAGAAAACCGGTCTGGAAACTGATGTTTCCCGAAGGACGGGGGCTGCACTTCTGCCCGGCTCTGCAAAGTGCTCCCAGCAGCGCTACCTCGCTCTGCTTGGGCTAAAGTAAATATATATAAAGGGAAGTCATAAATGCTGACGAGGACGCAAAGGAATGAGGGTTTGCAGATATGGTAGGAAAGTTGTAATATAACGATGTTTTGGAATAAAAAAAATCCTGTGTGATTTTCATGCTGACTACTTAACACACCCACCCTTTGCTTAAACCAGAGAGAGAGTCTGTGACGAAGATAAGTTTTCACAGCTTTTAACTATGACCTCTGAAGTAAGTAGGAAAAATCCATGAAAAAAAACCACAATATGTAAAATTTAAAAACCTAATGAACTGCATTTTGACTTAATGGCTTTGCAGTCAGAAGGAAGAGCGCTGGCATTTCACAAACAGCATCGCTGCAGCAGCCACTGCCGCTGGGGTGGGAGAAGGAAAACCAGAGAAATGCCCAGGTTTGCCGCTCTGAGCGAGCCTGGCCATGCAGCCAGAGGACCCCCAAGCGATTCCACCTCCAGGCTCCTGCAAAACTAAAATTACAGTTTATAAATGGGCAACGTTCAGGGCAATGCCCCCTGGCAAAGGGGGCAGACCGGGCTCCAAGGCACGGGTGTCTGGCAGGGTAAAGCCTTCCCTTTTGTGCTCAAGATAAACTTCCAACGTGTGTCCCCAGGCTGATTTCCGGAGATAACCCAGAGAAAAAAAAAAAAAAAAAAGACATTATTTTCTTGCTGCAGAGAGTCAGGCTCTTCCACCGTGCCAGCGAGCTCAGCGCGATGCTATCAGCACCTCCCCAGCCCTCCGCCCACCGAAAACAAAGGCAGGATGTGCCATCTGTCATCCTCCAGCTTTCGGGCCGGGGACCCTCCTGGGCGCTCCCCGCGTCTTCACGCACCCGCGGCCGCCCGGCGCACGTCCCCGAGCAGCTCCGATAGCATCTCCGGGGCCGTGCCCCGCGACACGCCAGCCACGGGGAGATGCCAGCCCGGGGAGAGGCTCCTTGTGCTGGGAGGATGAAAGCGCCCTTTGATGCTGCCCAAACAATTCGGCAGGGGCTGGGCTGGCTTCCCCAAAAATGCGTCCTGGTGGCGGGACTCCAAGGGACGCCCTGGCGCTGGGCGCCGCTGGCTCCTGCTCCCCTCCGTCCCCTCGCCCTTATTTTGGGAGCCAGCCTGGAGCCAGCCGGCTGGGCGGGCAGGACAGAGCTGCAGCTCGCTAATAGCTCCTGCTCGGTGTCGCTGCGTGGGCAGAGCACCTTGAAACGCAGTCTGCCACCCAGAGGGCTGGGGTCGGCGCGGGAAGCAGCCCCCCGCCCGTGCGGCCCCCCGGGGCTGCTGCGGGAGCGGGCACCCACCTGCCTCCACGAACCCTGAGCTGGGACTGCCTGCTGGCACTGGCAGCTGGAGCACGGTGGGTGTGAAAACGCCTGCTATAATTTGTTACAGCGTACACAACATCATGCATATTGTGTTTAATAGGTGCGTGAGGCAGGCGCAGCGTTGGTGCAGCACTTGCAAGGGCAGTAGCTCAGCTTTTGCTTCCACGGTGCCCAAACCGAGGTTACCAGCACATTACCGAGCGCTTTGCTTTGCAGCCCGTTCCCCGCCGCTGGTCGCAGGTGAAGAGCGTGTTTGTCCGAAAATAGAGAAAACGCAAAATGCTGGCTTTTGTTTGAGTTACGAAGGAGGAGGCAGGAGGGAGGCACAGGCAGAGCCTGCGGCCCCAGCGCTGCACGCGCTGCTCTCGCTGCTGGTGAAGTTCATTGCACCGCCCGAAGGTGTGGTGCTCTCCGCTGATTCTTGTTTTCAGTAACAAAGGATATGTGCACTCTGCCAGGAAATCCTAAACCCTGGAGAAACGGCTTGCATCTCCATGAACTCTATTGTCACTTTTATGTTGAATGCGTTTTTTTGCAGAGACAATTTGTAGAAATAGCTGTGTGCTGCAGGAGAGTGGAATAATGAGTGATAACGTCCTATCCTCTGGCAACAGAGCTTGGCAGGGTGTTTCAGCGAACATTTTTGGAGTGTGACAACCAACTGGCCTTCAGGACAGAGCCTGATGCAAACTCTGATTTTTTTCATTGCTTTTACTTTGTTAGAGGGAAGTGTGCACAAAAACAAAAACAAACAAAAAACAAACAAACAAAAAAAAACCAGCAGCAACCAAAAAAAAACGTGCATCACCGCAAGATTTCCCTGGTAAAACAGTCTGGCTTTCCCGTTTCTGACAGCCTTTGGTTCAGAAGCACCAAAGCTGGAACCCCAGTGCTCGCTGCTCTTTCTTTTCCACGAGAAAAACATCTCCTGGGCACGGTGCAGGGGAGATGTCCAAGCGCTGCGTGGTGCCGTGCATGCCAAGTGCGCCGGCACCACACCTGCTCGCGGCTTCCCCTTCCTGGGGCTAAAACGTGAGCAGGAGGTACCATGCGGCCACCGAGGGTCCAGGCTCCAGGAGCAGCAAAAGCCCCTTCCTGCAGCTGCCACCCCAAAAGCCAGCTCTGAATCCCAAAGGCCTCGGAGCGATTCAGAGAGGGGGAGGAATAAAGATGTGACTCGCTTTTTGGCGCGCTTCTATCCAGGATTAGCACTCGCTTTTCATTTAGCAAATTGCAAGAGAGAGCTTTCAGGGGAAAAAAGCAAAAATAACGCCACTTGCAATGCCAGCTTTCAAGCGCCTCGGCGGTGCCAGAGCCTTTCCCCTGGCTTCAAAGGGGAGCGGATGGAGCTCCCCGTGCACCCGCCTTGAAGCTGGGGAAAAACCGGGGCTTTTCTGCTGCTGCCCCTTGCTTTGAGCTCTGTGCCCCGCAACGCGGCCCTGCACAATCCCAGTCTTCAGTCGGGCACCAGCGAAGGGCTCTGGGAGTCGCCACATCTCACACTGCGCCGTCAGAAGGGCAGAGCTTATGTCTGGATGTCATTGCCTTCCACTGGCCTTCTGCCAGCTCTTTTCAAAAACAATAATTGAAGAAAACACAGATTTGCCCGAGGGAAAGGGTGGGATATGCAGTGCAATGGCTGCTCCCACAAGAGAGTGGAAGCAGCAAGAAACAACCTCGCTATGATATGATTTAACGCATTGTAAATCTCTCTTCCTTCTGTTCCTGACTATTCTGCTCCAGTGGTAACGATATTACCTGATTTTGTGATTTTTTTTTTTCATAATTGAAATTGTGGCTCTGTGCATGGATTGGCTTGCAAGGACCCGGTCAGCGACGGCTCGTGCCTTCCCAGGAAGCATGAGTTACAGTAATTCGGACGAACTCCCTGCTGGCCCACGCTGCAGTGAAACTACGCGCAAAAATCTGCCTTCAGGCTCTTTTGGGCACACAGGGCACCCCTGGCCATCCCCCTCCCCAGGGCTCCAGCCCTAAGTTCCTCCTAACTTGTTAACTATTATTATTATTGTTATTATATTTATATACCTTTATTATGTTTGTGTAATATTAGTATGATCGTTGTATTGTTATTGCTCACAAAGTCACTGCTCCGGCTGTTGCAGGCAGGGACAACTCTCACCAGCTGCTTGCCAGTTTGTATTTCGAAGGCTCTCCTGCTTTATCCAAAAAACCGTGGGACTCGGGGCACGTCGCGCTCCCGTCAGCCTTACACGCAGGAGGGCGGCTGGGCCTGACTTCAGCGAGCTTGTCAACTCGGAAAAAATCGGGAAAACTCGGGAAACTGCCACGCGGCGTGCCAGGAGCGCGCTGGGGCTCGGCTGCGAACACCGCGCCCCGCTGCACGGACGAGGGCCGCCTCGCGGAGGTCGCTGCCCGCGGAGGTCTCTGCCGTTTGGCCTCCGCTGAGCATCGGTCTTAGGGGACGGCTCTCACGTAACGAAGCGGTGCAACCCTCCAGTTTGCAGCCTTGGGCGAGCGGGTTCAGACAGTCGTCCCACATGCAAATCTAATTTCCTTCCTCTTCTTGGCTGGAAGGGAGACGCAAAAATATCCTGGCACAGGTAGAGCGTGGGCAAGCGTCGCTCCCAGCTCCAGGCAGGGGAGTGGGACATGCCCTGCTCCACTGGGGAAGCGACTTCCAGCCAAACCTCGGCAGCACCTCCTGCCAAAATTTACCCTTCGGCGAGTTTTTTCCTTCCCTGGAGCGCCCTACGCCCCGGTTCAGGGTGAGCAGTCATTAGCCGCCGCTTCGTCGGGGCGAGCCGGCAATCCTGCCTCTTCCCAAGGACCAGCCCCACCACGTCCCCACAGCCCCCTCCTCCGCTCCAGCTCCGCTCCATCTTTCCTGGCTCGGCAGGACCAGAGCCGCACAGTGCCCCAGCCGAGCCCTCGGTACGCGCAGATTTTTGGCTTCTGCGTAAGCGAAGCCAGAGCGGAACGTGTTTAAGGTCTGCAAAGCACAGAGGCTCAGATTTTATGCTCGAGCTTGAAAGGCTAAGAATTGAGAAAACGTGTATTTGGCAATATCACTTTTACATTAGTCCGGCGGTTACTGCAGGGATTGGCCTACTTTCAGCTAAGAAAGCAGCTGCTGGATGCTGACACAGCGGCTGCAGTTTGCAATCGCAGCGCAACGCCCGGCGCCGTCCCAGCCCGCGGGTCCGGGCACCGGCAGCACAGAGCGGCAGCGCCCGCGGAGCTGCGGAGGGAGCTGCAGCCTCGGCGTGTGCTTGGGAAGCGCAGGGCGCAGGCTGGACCTGGGCGGGGGTCCCCCAGGCTCAGGCACCCAGCGAGCACCCCCGGGCTGCCCTCTCCCCGACAGGCGCAGGAGAGCGGTCCAGCAGGTGAAACCGAGGGGGCTGCAAAGCGATGAAAACCAAATGAATCTGTTGTTTGCGAGCAAGCTCCGGGTCCTGCCAGACGGCGTCAATGCCGCCTGGATGTCTGTGCGTCTGCAGAAGGAAAAGGCTCTGCGTGCTCCGGTTTTGCATCCTCGCTACACTAAGAAGGGACGGAAACGTTGCTTTTAGCCTGTGCGCGAGTCGTGCGTTCCCTCAAGGAGCAGCGCGTTTCTGGGCCGATCGCAATGCTGGGCGTTACTGCAGAAACCGCGTCTCGCTCTCACTGCCAGCAGCTCCCCGCCTCTGCCCAAGCCCCTTGCCGGGAGCTTTGCCGTGGAGGCAGAGGCAGAGCAGCAGCGGGCAGAGGCAGCGCGAGCCCAGCCCCGCAGTACCTACACGCCGAAAAGGGATGCTCGATCCTGGGGGCATCCCGAATCCTTCCGACTCCAGGCACTACCCAGCGGCTGGAAATGAAGCTGGAAAGCAAATCAGGTTAGAAACCAGACGTCAGTTACTAATAATGAGGCAATCAGCCACGGGGACCGTTAACTGAAGGAAACGATACGTGCCTTATCATGAGGAGCGTGAGCACCGACGCTGAGGCGTGGAAACTGGCCCAATTCGAGGCAACCGCGCGGCATTGACCACGCCGACGTTCCGGCCGGGCGCAGCCGTGCGCTCCCGCTGGGGTGCGGCAGCGTCTCCAGCCCGCTGCAAGCTTTGCCCCCCGCGAGGCTGGGGGCCCTCTCTGCACCGTGGGGCAACAGCCGGGGGCTATTCAAAAACACATTTTTCAGACATTTTCAATTCGGAATATTTCACCTGTTCCATTTTGAAACTACACATTTCCCTTTTTTAGGAAAACGTTCAAAAAAAAAAAAAAGTCCTAAAAGGAAAGGAAACAGAGTCTGTTCTACCCAGCACTGTATTTCATTGGATTTTCGTTTTGACCAGAGGAGAACAAGACATGTTCTCTTTGGGCCAGCCCAAAAGGATTATTTTATTTTGTTTTATTTGTTTGCCTTGGCTGCTCATCCGACGGATTAGTCTGCCCCGAGCTCGCAGAGGCAGCCAAACCCTGGAACAGTCAGTTGCCATTCTTGTGGTGGCTTCGGAAAACAGAGATGCACTTGGGCTGTGGGACAGCATCCTGCGAGCATCGCCGGAGACCCAACCCCAGTTCTTCTGCGCCCCGTGGGTGGCAAAGCGTTCCCAGTGCCCCGCCAGCTGCAGTGGGGACAGCGTCCTGCCCGCTCCCTCCTCGCCTGTGCCGCTGAGCCAGGCGTTCAGGCCAGCGTTGGCCATTTTTACCTCTTTTGGCTGTATTTCAAGGTGGATGTTTCGTTGCAGCCAGAAAAAAAGAAGGCACTGCCTGCCTTTTGTTTGGAGACCTGGCAGGGCAAGGCGGAGGCTTGGGTTTACAAATATTTAGCTAGCAGCCACGGCATGCTGCCATCGGAGGGGAGGATGCCAGCGCGAGACGTGCGAGCACGCAGCCGGCGTTCTGCAGCGTTCGCCACCAGCACCGGGCGCGCCCGGAGAGGTGCGCGGTTCTGCACTCACGCGGCTTTAAGTCAATAGGCTGCAAACTGGTGGGTGGAAGCTTGGCATCCAAAAAAACACACCCATGTGCCAACTGGGGGTGCCTGCAGTGAGCGGGGGCACGCGTCTGCCCTCCCCACCTGCCGCCAGCGTGCAAGCCCCCGTTTATTTCTGCGTTCCCTGGGCAGAGCTGCGGCGCAGCCCAGCTGAGCGCTGGCATCCATACGTCAGACATACACCCGGGGACCCGGTGGCTCGGGGGACGTCACCGCTGCCCCACAGCGGACGGGACTGTGCTGATGGCTGGAGTGAAGCTCCTGGGGAGGGCATGGGCATTTGGCAATTTTTGTTACTGCAGGCTGTGGGTTTCGAGTTTGGGTTGGTTTTCTTTCCCTATTTAAGTACCGCTTGATGCTATCTCAGGGGAAATGACCTGCGCTTTATTTTAAAAATTACCCATCTGGAGAGCTTGACTTGCGGGAAGCCAGACTGATCTTGCTCGTTAGGCGAGTCAATTAAAATACCTCGGCGAAGAGTCTCTCATCCCCAGCCCGTGGGCTCGGCGAGCTCGGGAAGGGAGGGAGGAGGCAGGGCGAGCGCTGGCGTGGCAGCGCGGCCCCCGCAGAGCGCTGAGCCGCCCCGGCCGGGTGCGAGCGCCCGTTCGCCCGGCACCGGCAAACAGCTCCGTGCTGGCCCCGCCAGCGCCTGCGGCAGCCCCCACGGCCTTCCCTGCAGCGGTTTTGCCTTTCCTCCCTTTTCTCCCCACCCAAACCTTTTCCACAGAAGGGCTGGTACCAGCAGCACGATACGGACAAAGGTCCTGTCGCTGCTAAGGAGTTTCCTCCGTTACAGTAAAGAGCATTTAAAAGTTTCCTGTTCCTCCTGGGAGGCGGAGGGGCTCGATGTAATCTGCCGGCGGTTTCACTGTTTTATTACACACTTTCCGGTCGCCGGCTGCAACAGGAACCCCTGGAGCACCGTGCCCCTCCTGGGCCTCCGCACACAGCCTGGCAGCCGCCGCTTTGGGAGCTTTTGTGTCATCGCAGAGGACCCAGGCATCGTTTTCCCCCCGCTCCGGCACTCCTCGCGGGCGCAGCTTGCAGCTGTGGGTGCCAGCCCCTTCTGCACTTCTCCACGGCCGTGATATTTAAGCCGGGACGTCCTAGCCAAAATTTTTGCCAGCTGCACAATTAACTATGGTCGTATATTTAAGCACCAAGAAGAAATATGCACCTGCGTTCCCATGCACATGGAGCTNTAAAACATACAATATTATTTATTATACAATATTATCTTATTTTCTACATCTATGTTCCTGTATAATCTATATTCCTGTCCCTGTGGTCAAAAAAAACCCCTCCATGCACAAATGAGCTCACTCGGTCGGCTGGCTGTCAGCTTACCGCTCCATCCCGACTCCCCAGAGCCTCTCACGGGCGGGGGCCTGGGAGCACGGGACGTGGACGGGTGAATCGCATGCCCCACGCAGGCAGGGGCTTTCTGGGTGGCACCCAGGAAGCGCGATGCCGAAGAAACGCCTCTGGGACGAGCGGGAGGGTAATGGAAAGGAGGGTGAGGGAGATGTCGTGACAGGGCACCCCGTGGTGTGGGGGTGCCGATGCTGAACTCCCTGATCAAAGCCGGGGAGAAAACGCCTCGCGGGTCACATTCGGTTTGGGGTGGGCAGTGCTTTCAGCCCTCAGACCCCCTTTTACTCATGGTCCCCTTTCGCTCTTGGCACCAGGAAATTCCATCCAGGCTCCGATTTCGGATGAGACCTCGGGTGCGTCACCGCTCTGCGCGCTCTCCTCCCCCGGCTGCTTGCCTGAGGCCAGGTTCCGGGGTGCGGAGCCAGGGGGGAGCCCCAGCGGCCGCCGCTGCGCGGGGATGCGCGGAAGGATGCGGGATGCGCGGAAGGATGCGGGAGCGAGCGCGGGGGGCGGGCTGCCTCCCGTTGCCAGGGCAACCGGCCTCCATCGCCTCCCACCCGTGGGGGACCCCCGCAGCCCCCGCTCGGTGCGTGGGGCGCGGGGCCCTCCCCGCCGCGGCACCGGACTGCAGCATCCCCGCCTCCGCAGCGGGCTGGGGACGGCGGCAGGCGGGAGCGCGCTTCCCTCGGCCATGGCCGGAGCGAGAGGAACGCCGCGTACCTAAAAGGGAAGGGAGAAGGGTATGTCGGGTGCTTTGTTCTGAATTGGCAAGTGGAGAGCATCAATCAGAAATTGGCTTTTATATGTATATATCTATTATTTTTCATGTGGGAAAGATTATTTACGTGGCACAGGTGATGTGGGTGAGTTAGACTCGCCTGTATTCAAATCCGGAAAGCGTGGTCTGTCTTTCACTTTAAAAGGTTCGGATCCTGCCGGTCATCTGATCCAGGTCAAGCAGGACTTTACCTCGCCAGCAGCCCGTGGAGCTCCTTGCCGGTGCAGCTCGCAGCGCCCACCGCTGCCCCTCAGCAGGGGACGGGGGGGGTCTTTCAATCCCTGGAGGATTGAGAGGTAAAATATCTCCAGATAGCTTTTGCATTGTGTGCTTCCCCTGCGGGGGGTTAACGAAACCACTGAGATTTGTAGGGGTTCCTTAAGGCGGAGGGCGGCATCGATTCCCGGGCGATGCTCCCAAGGTGCCCCCCGGGGCCAGCGAGCGCTTGCCACACGCCTGCTCCCTCCCCACGGCCCCTGAGACCCCCGGGGAGCCCCGGCCCGGGGCGCGATGCCACTGCTCTGAGGAGCAGGCAGGGAGGGGACGGAGCGGGGGGGGACAGGGGGTCCGCGGCCCGAGCTGCCCAAAGCGCGTGGCCACCACCCGAGGGGCCGGCGGGGGAGCGAGCGTCGCATCCGGCACACACCGCAGCTCCCGTCCCCCTCTCTCTCTGCCCCGCGCCCTGTCTGCAGGCTGGCACCCGTCCCGCCCGCGTCCCCCCCATGGGCCGCCCCCCAGCATGAGCGCCGACGCCGACCAGCTCCCCCTCTGGACCACCTCCAGCTGGGCCGCCTCCGAGGTGCCCCCCAACACCAGCGCGGCCTCGGCGGAGGCCGGCCGGCTGCAGGGGCCGGCGGCGCGGGGCGGCAAGGCGGGCGAGATCGCCGGCATGGTGGTGATCCAGTGCATCTACGCCCTGGTGTGCCTGCTGGGGCTGCTGGGCAACTCGCTGGTGATCTTCGTCATCCTGCGCTACGCCAAGATGAAGACGGCCACCAACATCTACCTGCTCAACCTGGCCATCGCTGACGAGCTCTTCATGCTCAGCATCCCCTTCGTGGCCACCTCGGCCGCCCTGCACCACTGGCCCTTCGGCCGGGCCCTGTGCCGCACCGTGCTGGGCGTGGACGGGCTCAACATGTTCACCAGCGTCTTCTGCTTGACGGTGCTCAGCCTGGACCGCTACATCGCCGTGGTGCACCCGCTGCGAGCGGCCACCTACCGCCGCCCGCGGGTGGCCAAGATGGTCAACGGGGGCGTGTGGCTCCTCTCCTTGCTGGTGGCCTCGCCCATCCCCATCTTCGCCGGCACGGCGACCACGCGCGACGGCCAGGCGGTGGCCTGCAACCTCCTGTGGCCAAGCCCGGCCTGGTCGGCCGCTTTCGTGGTCTACACCACCGTGCTGGGCTTCCTGCTGCCGGTGCTGGCCATGGGGCTGTGCTACCTGCTGATCGTGGGTAAGATGCGGGCGGTGGCGCAGCGGGTGGGCTGGCAGCAGCGCCGGCGCTCCGAGGGCAAGCTGACGCGCCTGGTGCTGATGGTGGTGGCCATGTTCGTGGTCTGCTGGATGCCCTTCTACGTGGTGCAGCTGGTGAACCTGCTGCTGCCCGGCCGCCTGGACGCCACCGTCAACAACGCCTCCCTCATCCTCAGCTACTCCAACAGCTGCGCCAACCCCATCCTCTACGGCTTCCTCTCCGAAAACTTCCGGCACTCCTTCCACGGCGTGCTGCGCCGCTGCCTCGACGCCAGCCTCTGCTGCTGCCACGCCGAGGCGGGGGCTGCCGAGGAGGAGGAGGAGGAGGAAGAGCCCCTCGACTACTGCGCCGCGCCCCGGGGCGACGACAAGGGCAAGGGCTGCATGTGCCCGCCGCTGCCCTGCCAGCAGGAGCCCGTGCACCCTGAGCCCTGCTGCAAGCCCAGCACCCTCCTGGCAAAGACCACCACCTTCTAGGGTGCCCCGCCAAGGGAACCGGGCGTCCGCGCTGGTCAGGGGCACCCAGCACTCCCGCATCCCGGGAAAGGGGACCCCGGATGGAGAGGGGGCAAATCCCCGCACCGCCGCGCACCCCGAGTGGGAGGACGCCGGAGGGCAGCCGGTGCTCGGCTTTGCTCCGCGGGGTTTGTGCCGGCGGTGGCACCGGTTCCGCGACGTGGACGCCAGCACCTCCCCTGGGACGTGCGTTGTGTCTCCGTCCCCGCTGCGCTGCAGCTCCCTGCCCCTCTGGGGACGCAGTGAGTGGGGACCGCTGGACACACCGGGTCCGAACCCTGCGGCAGGGTTGGGGATTGAGTTTTCCCACTGACCGGAGAGAAGACGTGGCCCTCTGTAAAACACAGAGGAGGGACCCTGGGCTCTTCCCGTCCCCTGGCAGGCAGCAGGGACAGCCGTGGGGGGAGGACGTGCGCAGCCACGCCGCCCTCTCTTTGGGGAAAAGAGAGGGCTGCTCTGCAGAACAATTTTGCCTATGGCTTTGCTCCCACCCCTGCTTTTCGAGGCGCTGGGCTGGGGCGTCCCCCCGATGCTCTCTGCTCTCCGCTCATGCTGTGCAGCCCAACAAAATAAAAAGCCATAACGCTGGCCCGTAACACAGCTAACAGCCTCGGCTGAGTGATTATTGCCACGGCCCTCGCCACCAAGGAGCCTCTGCTGCGGTCCCTCGACACCGGGCGGGTAATTGGGCTAATTGCCGGGTCCCGCCTCGGGGGAGGCTGCGGGAGGGGAGGGTGGAGGAGTGAGGCGTGAGCCCCACGCCCAGGCTGCGGGGACAGGGGGGACCCCGCGCGCTGCCCCCAGGGGACGCGAGGTCACTGCCACTGCCGGGACGCGCCCCGTCCGATGTGCCCGACCATGCTGGTGAGCCGCTGCAGGGCTCTGCCAGCATTTCCCACGAGTAGATTCCTCGCTGGACAGAAAACAAGCTCGAGGAGCAGAGGTCACTGAAAAAAAAGCCACCTGCCAAATTTAACAGCAGCTTCAGCAGAAACTTCGGCTTTAGCCGCAGCAGGTGCCAAGCAGCCCTGCACCTCCCTCCATCTACAGGAAAGGATAAACTTTTAGTCCCACAAACAAAAAATCCTCCCCCCCTAAAAATACCCAGACAGAGGGATTCTAGTAACATGGGACCAAAACGATGTTTTCCACGAGGAAGCCTCGGAGAACCGAGCCCTGCTCGCTGTTTGCTGCAGACAAGCTTCGCCTTCAAGGGCATTTTGAACACACAGCCACAGGAGCTGAAGGCCGGCACTGGAGCTGCACCGAGCGGGCTGCACCGAGGCAGCGCTACATTAGCCATTTCCAGCTTGTTTGGTTTTAACTTTGTCCTTTTAACGTTATTCTTGTTCTCCACTATTTATGGCTCATTCCTTCTATTTTAATCACGCTGGTGGAACAACCAGAAGGGCATGCTTTCAGCCAAATCTCCGCTAAGAGCCCACAGCTCCTTTTTTTGCTTCTTTGGAGTCTGTGACCCCTGGCGAGGCGGCTGCGAGACATCAGCTTCACTCAGGGCTCGCTGCCGCTGCAGGGAAGGCTGGGCAAGGGGCGAAAGAATAGCCCATTCCCAGATTTCTATAAACCAGACGGTAAAAGCTTTATTGGTCTACACACAAAATCACAAAGTGATTGTGCATTGCGTAGGGTATATTTCCAATAAATAAATAAGTATTTACACATGCGCTGGGTGTATAAAACAGTGGGTTCAACCCTTTACATGAGGAAAGCGACAGCTCACGCCGCGCGCTGCAGGTATTTCTCTCGGGAGCAGCACCGTAGCTCCGCCGCTGGGGACACGCCGCGGGCCCGGCTGGTGCAGCCCCTCCCCAGCTCCGACCCCAAACTCGGGCCCAAAGCCCTCGGCGCCAGCTCCGCCGCTCGCCCCGCGCCTCCCCGGCACGGCTCCCAGACCCGCACCGCCAGCCCAGCCCCTGCTCTCGCCCGCCTGGGAAACCATGCGGAAGGTTTTTTCCAAATTTTCCCTCAGCCCATGGCTGGAAAGCAAGCGCCGGGCCGGATCCTGCTCCCGAGAATGCCACTGGGAAGTTTTGCCATGAACTTTGACATGAATTAGATTCAGCCCTGGACAAAAAAATATAGGAAAAGAAAAAAAAGAAAACAGGAAAAAAGCTTGCGGACGGGAGGGGTCAGTTAAGTTGGTTTGTAACAAGCAGTTTAATCCAACAGCAGCAGAAAACAACACAAGAAATTGCGCAGAGAACACAAGGCACTGCAAATGACCTTCCCTACCATGGAAAGAATTACCCTGGCATTCTCAGCATCCCCATTTGACCTCCACACCCCCAAAAAGCCCCGAAATGGTAAGAGGGGATAGAAATCAGCATGTTAGCCCTCCCACGACGACGCTCAGTAGGGTCCCTGCTGCTGCGAGTGATTTTACTTGAAAAGTGCTCAGCTGCCAGAGATACGTACGCAGAACATGCGGAGGAAAAAAAAAAAAGATGAAAATTCTGCCGATGAGGGTGACGGGGCACAGAAGGCAGGCTAAGTGCTGACCAAAAGTCCTTTGCTCCTTCTTCCATTGTTAATCAGTTCAAAAACACTGAACTGAATCCAGACAAAGGCCGGAGCATCCCAGCTCCTCTTCTCCCCGGGAAAATCTTCATCCCCAGCCTGCGGCACGCTCTCCAGCCAAGAAGAGGGAAAATTCGGGCGAAAATCACTAAGGCAGCTTTGCACGCGTGCTCTCGCCCCGCAGTCAAGGCGGATTGAAAAAGTCAGGTCCAAACGGAGCAGCTCCTCCTGTAACACATGCAGAGTTTTCCACGAAGCCTCCCGGACTGCTGGCTCGGGGAAGGGGAGAGACAGCCGCTCGCCGCTTTCTGGGCAGGGAGCAGAAACGGGAACTGTGCGGCGCAAGGTGGCGTGCCTCTCGCCTTCCCCGCTCGCTGGAGCACGCGTTAATGAGAGCCAGCTGAAAAGCAGCGCGTATTTTTGGCAGTGGGGGTGATCACAGCTTTTCCCGAATTCTCCTTATCATTACAAAGTTGGAGGGTGCTGAAAATAGACTTTACCCAGTTCCGCTCGCCTCCCTCTCTCTCCGCCCTGCCCGGTCTCCCTACAGTTTCTGGCTGGAGGCGGCACAGCCCGAGGTCACCTGCTGAAGTCCCATCTCCTTCTTGTGGGGGCCGCTGCACTTGTAATCCATCGAAGCGGGCGGCCGGCAGCGCTTCTTCGCCAGGTGGTACCCGACAGCCAGCAGGACCAGGGCCGCGCAGAGGACGCCCACGGCGATGCCCACCAGCGCGCCGGGGTGCAGGCGCTCCGCCTTCGGCGGGCTCCAGCTGGGGACGGCCGCTGGGGGCCCGAAATCTCCCGAGTACTCCTCCCCCTCGTCCTCCTGCCGGCAGTGGTTGCGGTCGACGAGCACGTAGCCGGCGCGGCAGTGGCAGGCGTAGCTGCCGGGGTTGTTGGTGCAGTTGTGCTCGCAGAAGTTCATCTCGCACTCGTCGATGTCCATGCAGACCGTGTCCCTGCCGGGCGCCTCGTCCAGCACGAAGCCTTCGGGGCACTCGCAGGAGAGGGTGTGCCGGTCGCACTCGGCCGGGCACTGGCTGCGGTTGCAGTGCAGCAGGCAGCGGGCGGGCTCGTGCGGGTGGACGGCGTAGCCGGGGAAGCAGCTGCAGCGGTACCCGCCGGGCACGTCCTCGCAGCGCTGCTCGCAGGGCGCCGCGTAGCAGCTGGAGACGGGCTGGCAGCGCCCCTCCACCATCTCGTAGCCGTGGTGGCAGCGGCACTCGAAGCCCCCCTCGGTGTTGAGGCAGGCCTGCTCGCACAGCCCCGGCGCCACGGCGCAGTCGTCCACGTCCTCGCAGCTGCTGCCGTCGGGGGCCAGGCGGTAGCCGGCCTCGCACATGCAGTGGAAGGCGGCGCCGTCGGGCACGCAGTGGTGCTGGCAGGGCGCGCCGGCGCAGGGCGAGGCGCAGCTGCGGCCGTCGGGGCCCAGCGCCTTGCCGGCGGGGCAGGAGCAGC
>VXAL01005906.1:215408-271781 GCA_013399475.1 Chauna torquata | reverse complement strand
GGTGGTTGAAGCCCCCCATGAGGGCCAGCGCTTGTGAACGTGCGACTGCTCCTTTCTGTCTGTAAAGGGCCTCATCCACTTGGTCTTCCTGGTCGGGTGGCCTGTAGCAGACCCCCATTACAATGCTACCTGTCCCTGTCCTCCCTTTAATGCTGACCCATAAGCTTTTGGTCAGCTCCTCATCCATCCCCAGGCAGAGCTCCATGCACTCCAGCTGGTCATTGACATAGAGGGTGACACCTCCTCCTCATCTGCCCTGACTGTCCTTCCTGAAGAGCCTGTACCCTTCCATTCCAACACTCCAGTCATAGCAGTCATCCCGTCACGTCTCCATGATGCCAATAAGATCTTAGCCCTGCAGGCATTGCTAACTCCTCTTGTTTATTCCCCATGCTATGTGCGTTTACACAGAGGCATTTAAGCTGGGCCCCCAGTGAAGCTGACTTACTGGCTGGAGTGTCATATTTTATGACAGTGCTTTCATTGCTACGCTCCAGAATATTTGGGGTTGGTAATACAGTATTGGTTCTCAGTTCCTGCTTTTCGTCATCAACTTCATATAAACTGAAGGAGGAACTGAGACTCAGGTGTTCAGCCTCATGAGTACGTACTCAAACTATATAGCTGGAGAGCCATTCTAGCTTTCTTTGATTTATTGTGTCCCATGCAAGGGGAGATAAAAGAGTAACTATTTGGGATTATGGACCATGTTAAGACTCCAGTAAGTCAGATGCTTTCTTAGTGGGTAAACACTCTTTTGTTTCACCCCTTGAGAGTCGCCTACCATGGATGATACGCTTGCCAAATGGTTTTGTGGCCACAGATTTGGGAATTGCTCAATCACTCTGTTGAAACTTTTCCAACTTGTAGGATGGACAGATTGAGAATTACTGTCCTTGGTAGTCTGAGGTTTCTAATCTGTTCACTTGTAATCTCCTTCCTAACCCCCATTTTGACGTTACCATGTAGTTCCTACTCAAACTGAAAAAGACAAGGTGTAAAGAAGGAAGAATTACTGTTATTTCCAGGGTGTCTAGATAGATTGTGAAGGGCAAGAAGGTCAAATTCACAAAGATATATAGACATCTGGAGTATAATCAAATGGGAATTGTTTAACTAAGTACCTTTGAGAATATCAGTGGAACTAATTTGCCTAAGGTCAGAGAAAGAAAATATATCAAGGTGAGAGTGAACTGAGGTTTTCCATATCCTGTTATCATTCGTTTAGCCACAGGATATATCATCTCAGATGCTTTGCAGTTAATTTTAAAAGGTACTGACAGTATAGACATTTTTTTCCTGTTGTTGTGTTTTCTTATTTCAAGATATTGCAGAGAAGTGAAGTTAGATGGTCAGCTGTTACAGCATATCCACTTTTATAGATCTTAGCTGCCTTTCCATCTGGCACGGATCAACCATTTTACAGTACTGCCAATTTTTTTCAAACCTCTTTACGGGTAGGAAGATGGTTGTTCTACATTAGCTGTTGTTTCACATAAGCAAAAGCATTCTCTGTGCTGACAGATTTATGATTAAGGTGGCTGCAGAAATGTTCCCACCATCGGTGCATAATGGGTACTTTGTCAGTAAGCAATTTGCCTCCATTCACAGAGGTGCAATTATCGTCTTTGCTGGACTGAGGACAGTTTTGAGTGCTTCATGGAGCTTTAGTGTTTCTAGCTTGTCTGCATACGACAGTATGCTTGCTGTTTGATCCAACTAGATACCTCATACAGGTCAAAGATCATTTAGAATTTCCTTTCAGAGACTTCTCTAAATCAGGCACTGTGTGCATAGTAATGACTGCAGAGGATGTGTGGCTGTCCTGTCTAGAAGGGGTGACCTTTACTGAGCTTGGTGAGGTGACTTGTGTCTGGTGTGCCATGACTCTTTGATTGAAGGTTATTGCAGTAGCAATGGCATACATCAGTTTTGCTATTCCGATAACATTCCTTTGCTCAGGCTGTTTAGATTAATGGCAGTACAATCTAGGTCAGTATCAAAATTCTTGCAGGAGCACCATTTATACTGTGTTTTGTTACTCTTAGTAAATACTCTTAGTAATGATATTTAATTCATCATTTGCATTTCATGAGTTTCCTAGCCTGGCAGGTGTGGGGACAGAGTAAATAGGATCAAGATTTCTTAGTTATCATGTTTTAACAGATTGTCCATGCTTACTGCTGGGTCACTTCACTTTTTCAAACTGGGGAAATGAATAAATGAAATCTCATTGTGTAAAAGCATGTGTTTGGGTAAATTCATTTTTGGGATTTTGCATAAAGGCTCTCCCTCCATAGTTCTCTTTATGGATTAAGTCACACATAATGGTACTTAAATCCATATAACATAGTCTGAAGAAATGACTAGCAAGGGCTAATCTTGAAAAACACAAGATCCAAGAAAAATCTGGCCTTCTGTACTTTCTTATTGTACAGGAAAGGAATGCATTGCAAATACATGTCTACGTACAACTCTCTTACTAGATAAATATCCCTTTGTGAGCATCAGAGGAAATAATTCCTTAAAAAAATTAGGAAATACAGTACCATACCTTTCTTCTGGCTAAATGTTCTGATCAGATTTCTAAACACTTACCTCCTAGTCCTCATAACAGTTTTGCAGGCAAATGTAGAGAAGGGTGTTAGACTTAAATGTCTAATGAGCATATGACAACGTAAAAGCACCAAAACAGGTTTAGGCATCCTGGCTGGAAAACTAACACATAGTTTAAAAAGAAAATGCAAACCAGTAAATGCAGACTGAAAGAAACACCAGCCTTAGCCTTTGACTTGCTGTACAAATTCCAACTGTGTTATTAAATGTATTCTATCAAGCCGCTTCCACCAGGGTTCCTCCAAAGCCAGCAGTGAAATGTTGGAGAAGGAGAGAAGGCAGGCGGAGACCCTCCACCTCAGTCTGCTGCTGTCAGGTGTTAGCAGCAGCAAGCTGACATGGTTTTCTTGAGTGCTGAAGTACTGGATTCTCTTCTAACTGCCAAGCTTTAAATTAAAAAGAGAAAATTATTCATGGTGAGCTCTTTTGCGGCTGATGAGGGTGTCTGTGCTACAATCCTGTACAGCAATGCCTATTAGCCTTCCATTTTTTCTTTGACCGTCACATTCATCCATGTTTTGAAGCTGCAAGGAATGAAGCAAGCACTGGCATTGCTCTTTTCTTGCTCTGCAACGTACTGTCTGGAAGGCAGTCCAAGCGACCGAGAGGGAAGGGGTTAAAGTGCTCTGCATTTTGCGCTTGGTTACTAACCTTCCAGCCAAGGGGGAATTGTTCTCCTTTCACTGAAGTCTTTCAATCTCTTTGCATTACTTTTGGTGCTATATAACGTTTTAAAAGCTCCCTGACTGACAGACATGGCCGGAGGCAGAGCTCTGCTGGGAGAACTGTGCTGTACGGAGCCTCCTCAGCAAAGAGCTGTGATATAGCAGTTAAATTGAATACAGCATGATTTTAGGGTTTGTGAAGCAGTGCATACTATTGCACCACTTTTTTATGTTGTTTATTTCCAGTTCCCATCCACGCCTGGGCAACTCAAAAGGATACTTTGAGTTTTTTTTCTTTTTTTCTGTGTTGCGTAGTTACTCTGATTTTGCTATAAATACGAGGCATGCACCCTGCAATCGTGGATCAAGAGAGGCACAGGAGTTTGGAAGTTTTTGAACTGAATGACGGATGAACACAATCTGAACCTGATGTTATATGCTGGTGAATGCATCGAAGAGAGAAGCACAAAAAGTAATGTGAATTGTTAAATAAAGATTTTAATAGAAATACATTCCAAATATTAATATATTTGGACTCCACACCCTCCAGTGTGATAAAGTCCTGTCTTAAAGGTTTCTTTGCTGGAGATACTCTTAGAATACAAACAGTAATGCAGATGAGAACTTTGAAATGTGCATTGTACCTGGAAATAATTTGCTTTAGATGAAAAAAATTTGAAATGTCTTGAGCACAAATTAGAAAAACTTTTTTTGTTGTTAGAAAATGATTGTGAGCAGATAGTTCTTCTCTCACTTTCAGTCCTTTCTGAAGGTGGAATTCAAAGACTCCAAACATAGCCTTTCTGATCAGAAGAGAAAAACTTGTCCTGTATTTAGAATAGGAGCAGCAGTTATTCTTCTAGGGTTTTTGTTTGTTTTTCTTCAAAACTCATTAGGTTTTTTGGTCTCCCAATTATAAATCTTTTCTGTTTAGATACTTCAGCATGTAGCTAACAAATAAGAATTTCTGTGTTATTTATTTCTATGGATAGTAATAATATTATTCATAAGGAAAATATAACCTATGGCAGTGTTTGAAAATGAGAAAATATATATGGTTAGGTACTTTAGCATGTCTTCTTTTCTGAGGTCTGTATCATGCCATTGATTTTTAAGCAGAACTCTTTATTGATTTGGGAGAAACTTCTGCTTAAAAATCAATGACACAATAGGGCCCTAACCAAGTGGTGAATTCCATAGTGATATAAATCGTATTTTTGTTCTTAAACTGTAAAAAGCATCCATCTTAAATCCTAGAAGCAGTATTTGTTGTACCTGACAAACAGCAGACCATAGAATAGGCTGGCATTTCATTCCTAGGTTGCAGGTCTTAATGGGACAGGATTATTAATTCATTCTTAAGTCTTCAATCCACATTGGCATTTCAGATTTGTTGGCATAGAACTATGGTTTTTAGATATGTTAGTTGTAGAAGAAAACAACTTCAATTCCCTTCTGTTCAAGTTAGTGCAACATGCAGCCTGCCAGTCATCCACCCTCAGTGAAGAAGAGCCATGGAAGGGGAAGTATTCGTCAAACAGATGTCCTGAGCATTATGAAAATATGAGGATTCAGCATTAATACCTGTACTGGGGCCAGCATGGGCATGGGTACCTTCATGAAAGCCATTCTGTCTATTAAAAGAAACATCAATAGCTTGGAAAAGTGGGAAAAATAAACACAGAAGACTTCATGTTGCCACAATACTTATTGATGCCCACCTTGATATGAATGTAGATGTTGTGCTATTGTTCATTTTCTAATTGTTAATTCTAGAATAGCTCCGCTTGTTTCAGCATGAACTCCATAGGTTTATTGGTCTTCACAGTGTCTTTATTGTGGCCTGCATCACAGCATTGTTAGATGGTGTGCATGCTCATTTTCACCTGTTTTTTGTTGGTGCTGAATTTGGTGCAAAGCTGGAAACAGCTAGAGGTACATTTTATTGAATCTGTTTCATACTCCATAATAGTTCAATGCTTATATCCATCATACTTGAATATTTACATCCTTTAGCACTGTTATTTTATTAATTGCTGACAATGAATCAGAACATTGCATAAATACTAAAAGAAAGCACCTCTGTTAATTATACAATGGCTAGAAAACACAGCATTTTTTCTTATCTGTCTTTCTGTTAAAATGGTCTGTGCTGGTATAAACAGAGCAATGTGAGAGCATAACAATTCCTTTAGGGTTTTTTTTCTTCTCTGCTGATAGCATTTGGCTGCTACAAGGATCACCGCTGTTTTAATTGTCACCTTGATGTGATAGTTCTGTCTCAGCCCTGTAGTTAGTTAGCGCTGATTTATTTTTAATTTGTGTACCTGGCATTTGTCAGTATAAATGAGTATCACTGTCTTACCTTACTGGCTTCTGTAGTGTTTCATTTTCTACACAGACTGCAGTTCTATCATTTTCTCCATAGATCAGGACTGTGGGTTTTTATGTATTTTACAGTAGTGCTGAAGAGCAACATGGCTATCATTTTGAAACAAGGCTTGTCATGAGAAAAGAGTACCAGTCATAGACGGCATGTTGTGTGTTGGCAGCACTGTGGTGTTTAGCTGTATGGGCACTATTTCCCATTTTTTAATTCCTGTGGAATTCATACAAATCTGTCCTCCAGAGTCCAGCGTTCAGTAAAAGCTTTGTCCGTGTCCATCTGTAGTCAGAGAAAGGGGATGAGGCCAAGGTGCTTTTCTGGCAGAGACAAAAAGCAAAGTGTTCCTGCTCTTAATAGGGGGATGGAAGAGTGGGTCCTCTCTTCCCCAACGTTTTATGTGTGAATCCGAAGTAAATACTTTTGACATCACTGATGGGCAACAGTTTTGTCAGATAACGGCGTCGTAAAGCAAAGGGTATGGACCTGTCCTAAGCCAGATGCAAAGATAATGGTAGGCAGGGCAAGAATGAGCTATTCCTGTGCTAACTACACCGTATTCTAGAGCAGCTCAGTGCTACAATCAAAACAGTAATCGCTTTTAAAACTGTGATTCCTAATCTTTTCTTTCTGTCTCTAGAAGCTAACTAGGTGTGAGAATTTTGATGAACGCTTCAATGTAATTTTATGTAATTTGATGTTGCCATGTAAATCTCTTTTATAGGTCCCTTTAGATGGAATTTAATGCGGCAAAAACCTTGTCATCAGAAGGATTAATGCCTGCATTAGCATTTCCGCAATAAAATCAGAAGCTAAGTGGTGGAGGCCACAGACACCTCAAACCTGGATTCCTCTGCTCTGCATTAAGTGCTGGAGTTTTTATTACTTGCTGTAGGGAAGCCATTGCCAATGCTTACAAGGAACTGCTTATCCCTGCTTCTCTGGGTCCTGTTTGATGGAGGTCTCCTAACGCCACTGCATCCACAGCCACAACAGACTGTAGAAGCAGAGCCAAGAGAAAATGTTGTCCCAGTGCCAGGGAGGAGGTCATCTGCCCAGCGAGTCAAACGAGGCTGGGTGTGGAATCAATTTTTTGTGCTGGAGGAGTACATGGGCTCCGAACCTCAGTATGTGGGAAAGGTAATTTTTTACTCTTTCTTTAAAAGTTGAAATGACACAGACATACAGTGCGATGTGCTATAAATATGTACCTGTTTCTGATGGGGCAAATCTTCAGCTGACAGTAGTTCTCTCTGTCCACCCCTTCACCATTCAGCCTCTCATAAAGCTGTTATAGACATGATTTTTATTTTTAGTGCGCAAGTTTAGAACATTTACTTTCTGCCTTTGTATGTTTGTCTTATTTCCTTATCCTTGGTTTTGGGATAAAACAAAAAAATCGGGAGTTCTGAGATAAGTTTATGGTGCTTCACAACTAACTTTAATAGAGTCTACTGTAACAGCATACTTGATTTTTAGCAATGAATATCAGACTGATATCAGGGATAAGATTTAAACCCAGAATTCTCTAGCCCAGAATGCACACAGTCATTTCTGTTGTCGATATGGTTACTCCAAATCAGTTTTCAGACAACACAGATACCTGCTTTTTGCTGTGCTATCTTATGCCTCAGTATCCTTTGCTTTTCTTTCTGATTGTTCAGATCATTTTCATGTATTTCTAATGTGATTTATTGCTTCATAATTCAAAGTCTTGCATTATAGCTTTTATACTCTGTGCACAGGCATGCACACTCACACATGCAGAGAATTTATGCAATTCTCTCTCTCATTATATGACCACTGTTTCTATAATAGGGCATAAGTAATTTGATAGCCTGTAGTTTGAGGGGTATTGGCATGAATTTAGATAAGAGCTTTCAGAAAGGATGACTGAAAATGAGACCTTAAAAAATAGTAACACAGTATATAATTTCATGTTATGTATAATCTTCAGTTTAAGTAAGGCCGTTACTCAATGAAAATAAGAGGTCAGCGATTCATTTCCTGGGTCCCTAAATGCCACTTCCCTAAACAATGAGGTTCAGATTCACCTTCCAAAAAAAATGAGGGATCATGTTTCAGTTTTTACTATAATACTGTGTTGTGTTTTTTTTTTTCTTTTTTTTTTAAGGTAAAGTCTGAATTTTTTTTTCAAAATATAAATAAAATTCACAGAAAGTTAATTTTCCCTCCTACCCTTCCAGAAAGCTGTTACAAGTAGAAAGTGTATAAATAGAACAGCATAAGAGTACACGTTGTTCTCTAGGTGTTTGGACAGACCAGACAAAAATGTACTTGGATATTACAGATGTCGGCATTAGTGTTAAGCACTAAAATATATTAGCCAGAAGTATTTGCAAAGCAGTATGACTATTTTGCAAAGACTATGATGAGCTTCATTTACAGTCTGAAGACAATGCGATCACATAATGAAACATTGCATCTTTGTGATGTCCGGTTGCTACAAATTATCCCTTCTCTAACACCTATCTTTGTTCTGGCCGCTAGCTAAAGATGCAGACAAGGACTCTAATCGCATTCAATGCTGTAGCACAGGCAACATGATTGCTGTGCTTTTTACCTCCAAAGACAGAGATACTATCGTTGCACCTCTGTAATTCATTAGTTTTTATCTCTTTATGTAAGATAGTCTGGGTAGTCATTTAGGGTCAGTTCTAAGCTGCCAAAATAATATTATTCTTGCATAAAATTGACTATTATCAATACATTTGAATTTGAGTTCATAAGCAGCTTTAGAATTAATTGAATTAATTGGATATTTCCATTAAAAGTAATGATTATCACATCACAGATATACTTGGCGTGTTTTTAACTCTTAAAACTTTTTTGAACTGTTTCAAGTTGCTGAAAAGATGCTTTTCAAACATGATGAAAGATCGAATTGCAGTGTAGCATACACAATAGTGATGTTTCTTGAAAGCTTGTCATATACCACAAGTAGACGTTCCACTGTTACCTAATAAATAATAAAATAAAATATAGGAGAATGTTGGTGGTGAAACACAAAATACATTAGGATGTTTGGTTAATACATCAATGAGATTGTCAGAAAATCTGCTTTTAGAATATGCAATCCATTCCAGGTGATCATTTTTTGAAACAATGTTCATTATCTGCCAAGCATCCATTTGATGTTTATTCTAGCATATTTTGTGTATATTAAGTATTTGATTCAATGTACCTGAAAAACAACCTGCCATTTTTTGGATGTCTTCATTGTCTAATCTCTTGGGGGAGGGGAGGGGGAGTAAGATGGTGGAGTTGTTAGTATTTTCCCCTTCTTTTCCATACAGCTGTCAAAGAGGCAGAGCACTGAATGGGAGAAGTTATTTAGAGAAATTGTGCTGTTAAATCCACTGAAAATAGTGAAAGTCATGCAAAATATAAATTCAAGCTGTTCTCAGCATTCCAAACTATACTTAACAGTGGCTAATCAATATGTTTATGTCATATGTAATTTTTTAAAATCATGGAAAAAATTTAAAGTATGAAATGGCATCGAGTTCTTGATTGTATAAATGTGTTTGATATTTATCATAACTTGAAATTATTCCACAACCATACATTTTCAAAATAATTCTTTTTGTAATACTACTGTGTTATATTTTAAAGTGATATTCAGTATATTATAGAGTTCAGGATATTTCGTATAACCTGGAATTACAGTTTTTTTATCTTCTTCTTCCAGCCATGATAGCTGGGCACAATATAATGACAGGTGCATAGGCATTCATATTACTTATTATGGAACTGTACTAATAATGTCACAGTAATTTATAAATAGGAGTTTAATGTATCTATTAAATCAGCTGACAATTTCACTGAACAGTTAGGGGTGACTGGTTAATTTTGGAAGCCACCTGGAAGAGCACACGGATTTACAGCAATAATGTCAGCTGTTATCAGCCAACACGCTCAATTCATTTTATGTCTGTTTTTAGAAGACTATCTCAAGAAGTGTCAAGTTGCAAATCAAAATATAGTTTAGAAACTGATGGGGATTAGTCTAGCTCACAGTTACAGATCTTGAAATAGTGCTTCATGTTGACACATTGAAAGCTGACAGTAAAAAAAAAAAAGTTTTAATATACTTTGACATTTAACCTGAATATTAAATCAAAGGTCTGGAAATCCTCTGCTTGCGTAGTACAGAAGTGCCATAAAGATCCAACAGGTTGCCAGGCAAAAGAGAACCCCCTTTATTAGAGATCCATTTAGATCCAAATAGATGAGAGCAGTATAGGTTCTTCATTATCAACATGATACAAACAAAACATCAATTTTCAGTTGTTAAACATGTAGCATACTTCCATTTACACATATAAGCATTACCGGTGTGTTAGTGCATTACATCTTTCTCACATGTTGTGCACCCACACAGTAGCTCTTAGTATTTTTCCTGGCTGTCCTCAAGATTGCAGAGACAGGCACGTGGCAACTTGTACTGAACATAGACTAGGTGCGTAGCAAAATGTAGTAAAGTCCTTTTCAAGGTAATAGCCAGGGGTTTTTTTTGTTTTTTTTTTTCTGTTTTCCAATGTGCAACAACTAAATATTCCCAGCTTGCCAAGCATTTATCTTGCTGATGAAAAACCTGTATGTTTTGAGTCATTTTGTTCTTTTAAACCTCTGTTACAGTGTACATGTTCACATACAAACTGCTTCAGATTTTTTTTTGTTGTGATCCCCACCACCTGAAAAAACTTATAGTCACAACTGCCCTGTGGCTGTATGGGGTGCACATAGCAGTATGGTATTTTTCATCTGACTCAGTCCTGAGAAATCTTCATTGTCTTCAGAGGTTTCCCCATATATCAAGGCAGACGCTGTGCTGATCGGGTAGAAGCAGAGCTCTGTATCTGTGACCAGAAGAAAGTGCTTTTCTGATGCCTAATAATTTATCTTCTGCATCTGAAATATGAACACGGAACTCATTTATGCATTTTATACTGGATAGTTTTTAATATAATAAAATTAATGTTGACCACCTTCCATCAGGCTTAAATCAACACCTCTTTCTGAATGTACACTCAGATCTTACAGTTATTTTCCCTCTTGGGTGCGAGTCTGGATGATAGAGCAGTCTGTGAAGGAAATTTTGCACTGCTTGTGTAGAATCTGTTCTCAGACAAAGAAATCTACAGCACCATGGCTATCATTTTGGTGTTATTCACAAGCACCGAGTTAACTTGAAAGACAAAGTAGAATTAAAGGAAAAGAAATACATGCACTGAATTTGAAAAATACTGCGCTTTGAAGGAGGTAAAAAAAAGAAGGAAAAAGACTAGGTCTCAGTTGATAACTGTACACTAGTTAATTTGATTTTTTTAAGATATATATTTCTACTAGATTTCTGTTAAGACGGTCATGATAGTATTTCATTTAAAGCCGTCAAAAGGGTTTTTCCTAGCTTATCAGATTCTATATCCACAAGTAACAGTAACAAGTAACAGTACTGGAGAGAGACCTGTATATCATTTCCATTAGGCATTTGCACAGTGCCGCCTTCAAGGAGGTGAGAGCTGCTGTTGCAGGGACTGCTACTATAAACGTGTTAATTCCTCCCTGTTACTAATTTGAGTGATTTTAATTTGTAAGATCTTCAGAATAGTAATTATAGGAATGGGCTTGTTCACAACGTCTTTAACCCATAGGAATTCTCATACCCTCCTCTGTCTGCAGACATCACAGGGAAATTCCTGTCCTTAGATGGTAATTTAAAGTGTGATTGGGGAATCACACACGATCATATTAGCCTGGCTTACTGAATGAACTGACTGAATTTATCCCATGCACATTTTCAAGTAAAGACATTATCACAATTTATTACAGGTAAGGAAAGAGATGAAGAGAGATGAAATAGCAAAAAGGTATAAGAGGAGTAAGAACTGGACCAGAGCTCTGGACTTCACATCTCACCATGTTGAGCTGAGACCTTTATCTCCCTTACTTATTGCTGCCTGGTGAAAAAAGTGATGACTTTGAAAGCTTTGCATCCTGCATATTGCATAAAGTATGTGAGACACAAAGCAGTTGTGACAGCTGCATATGAAACTGTGAGATGGAAGTAGAAATGCAAAGCTCCCATGAGCGAGTCAGACTTGCATTTAATGTTTACTTTTGCAAGCTCATCCTTTTATAAGGTGTATAAAGACTCAGTTTTACTGTCATGTGTGGTAGAGATGAGCAACTTGCATACAACAGAATGTTTCTTGTCAATCTAGTGACTTCACTTATTGATTTACTTAGGTAGCTTATAGTGGGAAAATTAGAAGCAAAATACTGATAAAGGCAACACCTTCTGCCTGTGGTTCTTGCATTCATGAAAATTATATGAGGTATTTGGAGATCAAACAGATGAAAACTGTGTTTTCATTGATTGCGTGAGAGAAGGAGTGAATTCAGGTTGAAGAGAGATCCAAATAAAAAGGAAGGATTGACTTCTTGAGCTGTAACCAACATTTTAGGAGTTCTAAAAGGTTGTGATGGTTGTTCTGGATTGCTAAGGAAGTCACAAATAGAAACAGTTGCAACTCTAAAACCCAGCAGACTATCGGCCTTGAATTTGGTGATTGTTATAGGAGACTGAAAAGCTGCAGAGGTGGTCCCGTTAGCATGAAGTCGCCGGCTCTCAAAGGACTTCAGAACACAACTGAGTGGATGGTGCTGATGGTGCTAGCATGTGTCTGAAGTTTATGTTGTCAACGCAGATGGAGAAATACAAATGAGGTTGTTGGAATTAAACTGTTAAGGAAAAGCCTTGTATCTATCGTAGTTCTCTTTTGAGTGTTATTGTATAAATGGCTTCATCTGGACAGAAGGGTCATTGGAATCAGGAAATATATGAAAGGAAAACTTCAGAAAAAGATTTATAAAGTATTTTGGAGGTCCTGGGGGCATGGACAAACCAAAATGTAGTCTGCTTTTGTAATCCAAGTGAATTTGAAGATTTGAAATTTCTTTAATCTAAATCTAGACTTTGGCTGAGAATTGCTGACTCAAGTGGCAGCCAGGTAGTGTTTCCAGTAGTCACCTCGGACACAGACAGACATGTTATGTATGTCAGTAACTCAAAACTGAGTTTATAACTAATGAAACATTAGAACATCAATTACAATTGAACTGAAGGAGAAACTAGCTGAGATCACACAATCTCCTTTAAGGAAGAGCATCACAATGCCAGTTAGGAAAATAAATAGAATTAGCCAGACAGCAAAATGTGGAAAAATATTAAATGCCTGTAGCCATTCCTGTATCTGGAGAACATGTGTAAACCAAAGTAATTAGGAGCTTCAGAAATGGAATAAAATGCATAATCGGTGCAACATGTGAGGTGTTAAATAACAAGGGGATATATACTTTATTCAAACATGCTACAAAACCGTAAATTCTCAATAGGAAAAGTCAAATTATAGAAATACTAATGAAAGAATTGCTAGATGATAGGGGACTAGTTTAAAGCTCACGATTTTGCATCTATGAGAGGTTCATTTTTCAAAGTGTAGACATTTTTGTTTCTTTTGCTTGGTTTGTGGGGGGATGCCAATTTGGTATAGAAACAGTATTTTTAAAAAGTTGCAAACAACAAGTTTCAGAAATACAGATTTATGAAATCTATTTCATAATTCCACTTAACATATAACAATAGGTGTTAAAATGTGAAAATGTGAATATTTACATAATTAAAATTCATTGCTGTAATAAAATACACAGAATAATTTATTTTTTATGAAAACAGCATGAAAAATCACCACTGAAATTCAAAAATAATGTATGGGTATAAAATATAATTAATTAACATAATTCAAACCTAAATTCATTTTTTTTCTAATAAAATGCTGAAACAAAAACATTTTCCCAGCAAAATTCAATCAAATATTAATTAGGCATATTTTTAAAGAAAAACAAAGAAAAATTTTCTAAAGAAGTGTGCAGCACCCAGCCTACAGGAGAAGCAATGAGCGAGATCACCCATTTTTCAGACGCTGAAGTGAATATCCGTGTGTGTAACTTATAAATGGAAATTAAGTTAATTGGGTTGACAGTCTTGTCAGGTGCTGCAGTCATGTCTAGCACTGTTTGTAAGTCAGGGCCCCAAAAGTCTTTTCACAGCAGAAGTCCTAAGGTGTAAAACCCCTGTGCTTCTGAAGTGCATATATCAAACCACAGTTTGTAACTCTATCTGTTACAAAAAGCAAAGGACTGGGCGCAGGCTTTACGGCATGTACAGTTTCCATCTCTGTCACCCACCTCCATGTTGCAGAGGCTGTAAACGACCTGTCTCTCTTCTCCCTCTAGAGATAACCATCCCCTAATCCTTCTTGCTGTCTCCCTGTGCCTGGCATCCACTCTGCTGCAAAAGCCACAATTGCTTTATGCCTTACAGAGGGTCTGTTACATATCCAATTAAATTCTGAGCAAGGAAGCCAACTTATAGGTAACTGTGAACTCTGTAGCTTCTGTTTTGGTTTGAAATAAGCCTTATGTACCCAGAAGCTTGCTTGCTTTTTCCACAAATGTCAGTGGAAGTCTAATGAAAGTAACTACTTCCATAACTGATCCTTGTCTTTGCTCCAGATTAATGTATACATAAAACAGTTTGGATTACATTTTTTTCCACCTGGAAAATAAACTGCAAAAAAACAACATGAATGAAAGGTCAAAAAAGTTCTTAACAGAGAAGAAAAGTGGAATGTGCATCTGTCAGTCCCTGCACAAAGACAAAAAGGAAAGAAAAATATATAAAAATAGATATTGTTCAGGTGTCCTGGTAGTAGAAAATATTTTTATAGGAGCACTATTGCATAGTTCTCTCCCTTTTGACCCTTGTTCCTGAATGTATACTTAATCTAAATATAGCTTATAAAGCACTGTATAATCCAATAGTGTTGTGGAGTCATTTGCAAAACAGAGATTATTGTGTTTCTAGGGCACGAGATGAACTCAGTCATAAAAACAATGTGATGGAAATATGCCTTTCTCTTTTCTCTGCAGGATTATTTTTAAACTGGGATGAATTCCTTGTTTTGGTGTGCTGTGTGGTACCAGAAGCATGTGTACTATGACCACCGCATGGCGGTGATGTACGTAGGCAAGAGTGGAGGACTAAGGAGAAAGGCACATAAGTCGACACACAGCTGGAAGTCTTTTCCATCCCATACCCAGCCCAGGGGCTGTGTTGTGGTTTAGCCCCAGCAGGCAGCTGAGCACCACACAGCTGCTCACTCGCTCTCCCCAGGTGGGATGGGGGAGAGAATCAGAAAGATAAAAGTGCAAGAACTCATGGGTTGACATAAAGACAGGTTACCAGGTAAAGCAAAAGCCATGCACGCAAGCAAAGCACAACAAGGAATCCATTCACTGCTTCCCATGGGCAGGCAGGTGTTCAGCCACTGCCAGGAAGGCAGGGCTCATCACGTGTAATGGTTTCTTGGGAAGACAAACGCCATCACTCCCAACGTCCCCCCCTTTCCTCCTTCTTTACCCCAGCTTTTATTGCTGAGCACGATGCCACATGGTGTGGGACATCCCTTTGGTCAGTCTGGGTCACCTGTCCTGGCCGTGTCCCCTCCCAGCTCCTTGTGCACCCCCAGCCTCCTCGCTGGCAGGGCAGCACGAGGAGCTGAGGAGTCCTTGGCTCTGTGTGAGTGCTGCTCTGCAACAACCATAAACATCACCGCTATTTTCATCAAAAATCCAAAACACAGCATTGTGTGAGCCTCTGCGAAGAAAATTAACTCTGTCCCAGCCAAAACCATGACAGTTATCTCATGAAAGATGAAAAAGGGAGAGGAAAAGCTGAAAGACATAAGTGAAGAGAATGTCTACCAGCATCGACACAGGCTAAAAGTAAACATAATATGGTTTTAGTTATTAGTTACCAGCTTAAATTTCATTTTCTTCTAGAGACGGTTTCATTTCAAAAGTAAATGGAAGAAAAGAAACCTGTTGATTCTTGCCATATGACAAAATATTAAAAGGGCAGGAGAAAAACAGGTTTAACTAGAATAGATGGAATAAGATGAAAAGAAATATTCATGAAGATGGCAAAAGAGAACAATTTTATACACAATCAGAAATTGTAACAGTAAAGCTGTAGATATAAACAGACAGTAATGGAGGAAGTCAAAATCTTGGTCCTTTTAGAACCAGTGGGACTCCTGCCCCTGAGGCAGGAAAGCGGGATTGCAAAGGACTGCCAGTACATGGCATTGCCGTATGCGCGGTAGTCTCTTGCTGCGCTAGTATTGCCCATCAGCTAGTTAAAGCATAACATTTTTCTTCCTCTAGGTACTTTCTAGGTTCCTGTGCTTTGTTGTCTTCTGAAATTATTTGCTCCACTGATGGTAGCCAAAATTTTATGGACTGAGCCATGAAATTGTTAACCTAAACAGCAAATAAAAGCTTTTTGGAAGTTCAATATTTTTGTTTAAACAGCTGTGTGCAGTAGTTGTTCTTGCACTTCAACAAGAGAAATAAGTGTGTGTATAGAGAACAAAGTAGAGCTTGGATTAAAACCCCTGTCTTCTAGCACCAGCTTTAATTACAGAAATGATTTCCTTGTGTACATTGTACTTTTTTAGCTGTCAGTCCCTGCACGTGCAAGCTAGAGGTATTATTGATATGGCTGAACGAGTGCCATTATGACCTGGTTACAGCTTAGTAAAAAAAAAGTAGATATTCAGTGACAGATGTATTATTCACCCCTAGTGTCATGAAAATACTTAACTGATCACTGAAAAAAATTTAATTGCTTTTCATCCTGGACAGTATTGTGTTATATTCAGTATCAGTAAGGATCTAGGCTGGGACCTATGTTGTTTAACATGCTCATAAATGATCTGAAAAAAGGTGTGAGTATCCAGGTGACAGTGTTTGCTGCTGATGCTAAGTTGTTTGAGGTAGTAATGACAAAGGCTGAATGGTAAGAATGAGAAAAAGACCTTATGAAACTGAGGGTTAAAATAATAGATGAAATTTGATATAAAGTGATATATACTGGGGGGAAGGGAATAATTTTAACTTAATTAATAAAATGTTGTGCTCTGAGGCAACTATAATCTCTCTCAAATGAGATCTTGTTTTATAATACTTGTATGCATGTTTGCTCAGTGTGCAGTGACTGCCAAAAAGCAAATAGGATGTTAAGAATTTTTAGCAGCAGCAGCAGAAGAAAATAAATGTCATTAATACAGCTTTGCATCCAAATCTGTAGTGAGCCCGTATCTTCAACATTGGGGGAATTATTTATCTGTGATCTCAAAGAGAACATGTGTCCCAAAGAACTGGGAAGGGTACAGAGAAGGATACAAAGAGAATCAGTACCTTTGGACTGACTCTTTGGTGAGGAATGACTAAGAAGGGATATCTTCGCTTGGAAAAGAGACAAAGAGGAGGAGATGCAATAGGTTTCCGTAACATCTAGAACAGAGTGGTGAGGCTAATGGGGCGGGAATCTCTCCCTCACCAATGCAAGATGGGGGCCATCAAATGAAGCCAAAAGGTGGCACGTTCACAGCAACGAAAAGGCAGTGATTCTTCACTGAACGTATAAATCCAAAATCAGGAGCTCCTTGCCAAAGTGTGTTGTGGATATAAGAATTCTTCACGTCTGTAAGAAGAGAGTGAGGTTCACAAATAATCAGCCTGCTGAGGGCTGGTAGCTAGAGCCACCATCAATGTCTCCACAGACAGCCTGGAGGCTTGGAAGTATTGTGGTGAACTGTGCTTGCTCTAATCTTATACTTTTCTCCAGGTACCCGCTTTTTGCCTTTGCCAGAGACACAGTTCTGTGTTGAAGGCTCCTCGCACGCAGTGCAGCATTGCAGGAAGTACTGGGGTGATAACTGATCACAACAGAAGCTCTCCTCCACCTGGGAGAGAACTCAAGTGGTTATATTGGTCTTGTCCACAAAAGTGACTCCTTTAACTTGAAAGTCCTTTGGACAGTTTGATAGGCAGAGAGATGATTGAGGAACAATACCATTCTAAACAGAAAAAATATATTTACTTGCATATTATTTTTCTTAGTGAAAAATATAAACTTTACTTCTCATATGTGAAAAACATCTGCAGTACTTCACATGGTAATGCACTAGCTGTTTAGTAAACGTGGATCTATTAGTAATGATATTAGATTAGGAAGTTTAAAATGGTAGTGCAGGTCATCATCTAATGTAATGTCGAGAAAAATGTCTAGCTAGCAAGAGTTTTGTGACAGTGTGGCAAATATTTATTTATGCAAATATTCACATGAATATTTGTAGGTAGTAGCTCTCCTACTACCTAGAAAGAAGAAAATAATCCAAATCCTTCTGAAAGCTGGTTTTGCCATAAAACAGAGTAAGGTCAAAGGACCTGCACGGGAGATCCAGTTTTTGGGAATAAAATGGCAAGATGGACGTCGTCAGATCCCGATGGATGTGATCAACAAAATAACAGCTATGTCCCCACCAGCGAGCAAAAAGGAAACACAAGCTTTCTTAGGTGTTGTGGGTTTTTGGAGAATGCATATTCCAAATTATAGTCTGATTGTAAGCCCTCTCTATCAAGTGACCCGGAAGAAGAACAATTTCCAGTAGCAAAAGCAGCGCGCGCAAGCAAAGCAAAACAAGGTAGTAGCTCTCCTACTACCTACCATTTCACACTGTGGTTTTCTAGTCCATATAGTTGAGTGAGGATTGTCCTTAAAAAGCTCGCTGAGCCTTCTGAAGGCAGCCTACAATCCCCTCAGAGGATCCATTAATGCTAAACGTGGCCTGAGTGCTGGACACCGACACTATGCATGACTGCAGCTGTACTTACTGTTAGTTAGCTCAGGGACTGAGCTTGTGCTGCATCTGCACACCCGGTTTTCCATGCTGCCTGTGTGATTCTCCCTCTGCCTTTAGGCGAGAGGGGACCACCTCAATCTGTGCTCAGGCCAGCTTGGGGGACCCAATCAGGTGCAATGATACCTCCCAAGCAGGCTCATCACCTACATGCAGCACGAATGTAACAGTCCTTGAACTGCAGAGGTGCCTGCCCTCAAGCCCAAATTCAAACATAGCTGCAGAAGACAGGTAGATACAAAGCACAGATGTTCCCATGCGTCTTCTTGCTGTGATGGTTTTATCTTTTTATGCAAATCTTACACAGTTTTTAGAAAATGCAGTAGGTCATTTAAAATATTTTGCGATCTGTTTCATGAAACTGAAATGACCTACTGAAGTGGGTAAGAACTGAAGTCATGACATGTTAGTCTGACTTGCCTGATAAGCTGAAAAGCTAGAAGTAAATGAAAAAGAGCTTTTGTTATACCTTCTGCTTTACTTCTGCGGAATAAGTCCTTGTTTACCTTGCAGATTCAAAAACCTTCAGAGTTCTGTGTATGTTTGCATACAGTCTTTGTATACAAAATGAATAACCGCATAAATTTAAGCAGAGCAGATATTTTATGTGCTGGTTGAATAAGAATTTAGACCTGTCAGGAAAGTGCACACCAGCCTTTTGATTTTTCTGCACTTCTCTAGGTCTTCAGAAGTGTTCTTCTAGTGCTCAGTTCCACTTGCCCTTTGGAGAAGCTTAAGGTGAGGCAAGATGAGAGAGAATTTTCTGTTCTAGTATCTCAGAGGATAATGTCAATAAATGTGTTTTAATTAGTAAAACCTTTTCTCCCTGTGACCATGGCAGTGAGTAAACAATATTCCCTGGAGATGACACTGTGCCATTCAGCAGAGGTTTCTCTATTCAAATTTTTCTGGTGTCTTTGCATTTCAGCAGTGCTGTCTAAGTAAGCTGTTAATCTCTAAGCTGATTATAAGTATTTCCTTAGCTTTTTTCTTGATGTTGATGTAGAATTACTCTGTTGAAGACAGTACAGTCTTTTAGAATTTTTTAACACAGAGATGACACAAAGTCGTTTTCTTTGGGACATCAAAATACAGATTTGGAGAGTTAACTTATGCTGTTGTGTCCAAAGAAATCAACCTATAGATATTTAGCCATTATGACTTAATATGAATTAAGGATTACAATAAAAAATGTGGTGCAGAGCAGTCTAGTTGCTCTAACTATGTTTTTCTTGTTGTGAGTACTGAAGCATAAACTGGCAAAGTGCAAGCCAAGAAAAAAAAAAATCTCATTGAAGTTATTAGCGCAATGTTTATCTTCTAGAATCTTAAAGGACTTTTTCAGCACTATAATATAAGCCAGTTAATAGCTCCTGCTTGTCAAATCCAGCTGTATCAGCCCAACAGCAGGTAACTGCTTCTAGTTTAACCCTAATTGATGCCAGTAGTAGAGTCCGAGAAGAAAATCGATGAGTGTTTGCGGAATCAGGAGATTCACACATAAGCCTAATGAATTTTGGCAGACAGCATTTGTGCAGTTTAAGAACTGTAATAAAGATGCTGAAACCTTGAAACACAGACCATCTTTGTGGGGAACTTCTTTTCAGTAAAGGTATGTGTTACTGAGGCATTTAAAAAATGTACAGTATTTAGTTCTTTTGAGTAATTTCTATGCTGATAGAGTAATTTTGTATCATCAGAAGGTTAAAGGGCAATGACAGAGTTGTTACCTGGGTTAGAAACAATAATTCTGTCTTTTCTGTATGGCAAAGCACAGAGCTGAAAGTAAGTTCTTCTTTTATATGGGATACAAACAAGATTGGTTTACTTTATTTACCATTTTGACATGTTCATTGCAACACTTCATTTGCCCTGTCTGGAAGTAATGTAGGCCTGGGTCTGAATTGCCCTTACTGCATCACGCCTGCTTCAGCAAGCTGAGTGTAAAATTCTCAAATGAGCCTGGTAGCAACTACAGCATAATTTTGTTACCCAATGTAGCATAATTAGATATATCATCAACCAGAAAATAAAGGAATGTGTAACTTATTCTTTTGTTTTGGAGGAACTGTTTTTTTGGTTGTTTTTTTTTTTTTTTTTTTAACTGTAATTGATCCTATACAAAATAGATTGTTCTGTCCTCTACACTTATTCCCATCTCTATAAAATACTGTAATTCAGAGGGGTGCTTTTATGGGCCTCATCACTAAGGCATCTGAACATTGCAGTGATTATCCTTACAGCAGCTTTGTGAGGCAGGAAAGTATTAGCTCCCTTCCATAAATAGGGGATTGAAGCAAAGGAAAGACTGAATTGTCAGAATAATTATCAAAATTATATTGAAACCTTAGAGATGAGAAAGGTAAAATCCTTCTGATTTTATTTTATTTTTACTTTTTTTAAGAAAAAAAAAAACAGTCTACAGTCTGATACTGTCTGAATTGATAAGTTTGGAGTTCTGTCTACACTGAACAACAGAGTGACTGAAAGCTGGGCAGATCTGCCTACCTGGAAATGAAATAAAGGATTACTGATTAAATTTCTCTACATCCAGCCACCGCAATGCTCTTTAGATTAAATACTTAGCTTCCAAGTCCATTCCTAGTCTTGACATTAATAATGTCAAATTTGTAACTGCAAGGTGAAGTAAGCTCAAGGGAAAAAGGGAAGGGGAGAAAAGGGCAATGCTGTCAATTCCTTGCTAGCCTACCACATTTATGGATCATCAGACTAGATGACAAAAGTATTTGAATAACAGAGAAAACAGGCAATGAAAAGTATTGTGCTGTTAAACTTGTAATACTCCATTTGCTTTTCTGCTTTATGCTTCTTTACTTGTGTTCTTGGAATAGATTTTTAACTTGTTTCTTTGGGGAATCCAGCTCCAGAGAATGCTTATGAAGTAATGATTTTCTCAGTGTATTAAATAATTCTGACATGCTGCTCATTTTCTTAATTACCTCAAAGTATCAGTAGTTAAAAACTTGTAAAAAATAATGGTATAAGTAATTAGCCTATTGGCAGTACTTTTTATGGACTAAACAAGATAACAAGACGTGTGTTGAATTTGAACACATTTGGTGTATTTCACAGATCAATTTTGTTTACACTAAAGGGGAAAAAAAAATAAGCCTGCTACCCCTCTGCCCAATATCCACCAGACAGGAACCAAAGATTCTTTCATACTGTGTGTTTGTATGGGCTCTATTGCCGTGCTTGTTACTGGTGGATAGTTGGCATGCTATGAATAATATAAATATGCAGAAGTTACTTGCTTCAGCAGTTTATTTCCAATGTTGCTATCCAGCAACATAGCTCAAACTGCAGGAAAAAAGTAAGTTAAAAAGATAAGTACATGTAAAATTATGCAAGGACTTTGCAAAGCCATTGACATTATATCACGATCATGTATTTAAATAGCTGCAAGTCATTTATAGTCTTAATATTCATGGTTGTTATGAACTGAAAGATAGGCTGAACAAGGGTCTAAAACAATGCATACAAAGAAAGGTAACAATGACATTTGTCTAAGTGTTGCCAATATCCCACACATTTTGACTTTATTAATGTAAATGCTTTTCAGAAAAATGAGCTTTAGATTCAGGGAGTTAAAAATAAACTTTCATTTTTTCATGTTAAATTCCAATTCACTTCATGTTATGCCACCACTGGTTTTGTAACCAGCTACGAAGAGTTGTAAATCTCTACTTAAAGAGAATTTTCTTAGTTTACAATACAAACATAAACTAAAACCCACTTCTATTTTGAGCTGTGTCCAAAAATAAATAGGACTTTTCTTTAAAAACAAATCTTTTTGAGTCTTTCAAAATAAATAGGTGAATATTATCTTTCTTACCTACTGAAGCCCTGACCATGTTTCAAAATCCTGGCATTTGTGCAATAGCTGATGGTTGGTGAATCTCCATGAGCATTTTCGCTCTGATCTGAAGTGCACTTTTGAAGCAAATCTCCTGATCATTCAGACTTACTGCACTTTTATTCACGTTAAGAGAGGTCTTAGTACAAGCTAGATCACTTCTGGATAAAAGTAAGCTGAGGATGAACTACATGAATTGTCACGTAGTCCATCCAACCAGATGAGATCTTGTCTGAAGCAAAAATCCTTGATTTAGTGTGGTCATTGGTTCCTCAGCGTCAGCTGGTGCGTTCTACAGATCCACTAGTACAGATTCAATTTACTTGCTAACATAGATTTAACTCATGTCCCCAGGCTGATCAAAACAAGATATGGAGAAACTATCAAACGCTAGGTGGGTGCTGCCGTGTTTAGTCAGCTTTTTTCCCCAAATTTTAGTTAAACTGTCCAGCCCTTATAAAAATAGCTGCTGAGCAGAAGTGATTTATGCAGTCAGGTGTCCAAAGGCAAGGAAGAAATTATGCAGAATGGTAGTGTGAAGTATGAGAGGATGATCTCAGTTTTGGAGTAGCTCTTTGTGATATTTCTATTGGTTTATATTTATAGTATTTATATGGCATAAATATGCCACATTCTTTGCTTGTTATGAACATGTCTCATAGTCTACAATCCTTGAAAAGTCTAAATACTAGAAAATAAGTCTTTACATAATTAGAACAAAATCAGGGCAGAGACATGCTATAGAAGAAATGAGCTACCAAGGAGCAGATGCAAAAGAGAGAGGTATCTGAGTAAAAATTTCAGTTGCATGCACATCTGTATGTCCTGCTGTGTTGTTGAATCGTTTTTGAACAAATAACCCCCAAATTATATTGATGGAGTCTAGTATATCGCTGTGTGTATATGTATATGTACATGAATATGTACGTAAAACCTTCATGTGGGGCCTACAGGAGAACTATGATTACAAAGCAAAGCCTGAATAAAAGTTGCATTCTCCCATACACCCTTTTTTTTGTATGTAACTGTGTCTTCACGTTAGAACACGTTCGGCTATCACTTGTTGCTGTGAAAAAACAAAGAACAAAGAAATGATGACAGATCGAATATCTGTTGAAGTCACATTTAAGTTAATAAATTTTGATGTGATCAAAAGTGATAGATAAGGCATGAAACAGGCGATGCAAAGTTATAAGAATCATGACAGAGAAATGAAAAATTATTTGTTAATGCATTTGGTTTATGAAATATGGTCAATTTAAGTAGATTTATCACTGCAATAATGAAAGATAGCATGAAGTCCTGTTAAAAATTTTTGAAGAGCAAAGAAAATGATAAAATTTTAACTCAATAATGAATTTTTCAAGAGAAAAATTTTGGTGTGAAAAGGGGTTAAAGGAGTTAACAAGAACAGAAGTAATTTTCTCCATATTGGTTTACACTCTTAACAGTATATTTATTCCTGTGAAGGCCAGTACTTTCTCCTGAATATATGATCATGAAAATATTCACTATAATTTTGTCTAAACTAAAAAAAATTAATATTTCAAAACATTTTATATGCGAAAGAGTTGAGAAAGGATGCCTACATTATTCATAATCTGAGATAGAGAAATCTTGTATGTAGAATGCAGCCTAAAATTCCACCTGTTTTTTCCTTCAAGATTCCCATTAAATGTGTATTTTTAAAATACTTGGCTATGTAAAATTCACTTGCCCTTTCTTTTGGAAACATTTGCTAGCTGTTTTGCAGCGTCCGTTAGTAATGCATGTGATTTACACGTTTAATCATGTAGTTTTTTATTTGTTTGTTTGTTTTGTTTTATTTTGTTTTATGTCCTCCCTGTCTCACCAGGAAAAGAATGACTCTAAAACAGGCATATGGAAAACATGTGGGTGTATGCTTGTATTTAAAACCAGCAGCTAGGGGGGCTTCATTTGATTATATACTTGTGCACTGATAAATGATCCAGATTTTCTTCTCATATGCACTCTGATTCCTGTGTCTTGACCTTTGGTGTTTTCATCTTTCAACCTTCATTGAGCTGACCCAGTTTCATATGGAAGGAGGTCACCTTTGCTTTAGTGCTGTTCTCTGTTGAGATCACCAACTGCTCTTCTTCAGGATCAGCTGGAGTTACTGAGACCAATCATTTCTTAGGTGTTCCCAGTTTATAAAGTGAGATGATTCTGGTTCACTTCCCTGATCTTTGTTTGAGGTTCTGTGGCTTGAATGAAAAACAAACTTAATGCTCATCTACAGCTGCTGTTGTGCTGCAAAGCAGCTAAAACATGGAGTACTGCCATTAAAGTTGCTACATTGACTGGATACTGTTTACAAATTGTACTAGTGAGGTACTTTGTACCAGTTTATTTTTTTGTCTATTTCCTTTCCTCTAAGTAGGTGTGATAATGCCCTCTATGAATTGATGTAGAGTTATCATCTGCAGCTCTTCTATGAACATGGTTTTGCAGAATCATAGTATCATTAACTTTCCTGTGTCAAAGTCCATAGTACTTCCAGGACAGGCAGTGTGTTGCTACTCAAATCCTATATACACCCCGCAGTGCTGATATGAGTTGCTAACATGGTGTTGCCATGACTAGATTACTGCTTTGCTTGTCCACAAAGAAAGTACTTCTCCATCATTTTCACAGCAGGCAGTTCTGCTCAGCAAGGGAATGTAGGAGTTCTCATGGACCAAGCAGAGAAAGAACTGGTATCTGCTGACCTGATGTAGCACGGCACATTTCCTTCTCCTGTGGGAGAAAGATAGTTGTAGCAGCGGGATCAGTCCACAAAATGTAGTCAGTAATGTTGGGAGTACAACAGTTTATTGGCACTTTTGGGGAGTTATCTGGTGGCACCTTGCAACCGTCCCTCAGTGGTTCTGGTGTGTCTGTGCTGTTGTGCTGAGGAGGGGTATGTGTTAGAGCACTGCACTGCCGTGACCGGGAGAAATATCCTCCAGCTGAGGTGGGTAACCGCATCTTTGTAACCTGTTGTGGCGGTTTTACCCAGCTAAACAGCCAAACTCTACCACAACCACTCTCTCACTCCCCCTCCTCAAAGGAAGAGGGGGAGAAAACATGATAGACAAGGGCTCAAGGGTTGAGATAAGGACAAGAAGGTTGCTCTTTAATTACAGTAATGGGCAAAACAGACTAAATGTAGGTAGATTAATATAATTTATTAATTAGTCTGCCTATCACTAGCAAACTAGAGCAGTGAGAAACTAAAAGCAAACTAAAAACACCTTCCCCCCACCCACCTTCTTCTACCTCCTCCCCCCGAGGAGCGCAGGGGAACGGGGAATGGGGGCTGCGGTCAGCCCATGTCACTTCGTCTCCGCCGCTCCTTCATGGTCACTCTCTGCCCCTGCTCCAGCGTGGGGTCCCTCCCACGGGATGCCGTCCTTCCCGAACGGGTCCTGCATGGGCTTCCCACAGGCTGCAGCTCTTCAAGAGCTGCTCCAATGCGGGTCCGTACCACGGGGTCCATCCTTCAGGAGCAAACTGCTCCAGCACGGGTCCCCCACGGGTGGCAGCTCCCACCGGATCACCTGCTCCTGCTTCGGCTCCTCTCCACGGGCTGCAGCTCCAGCCCGGAGCCTGCTCCTGTGGGGGCTCACCATGGGCTGCAGCCTCCTTCAGGCCACATCCAGCTGCTCCTCCGTGGGCTCCTCCACGGGCTGCAGCATGGAGATCTGCTCCATGTGGTACCCCATGGGCTGCAGGGGGACAGCCTGCTCCACCATGGGCCTCACCACGGGCCGCAGGGGAACTTCTGCTCTGGTGCCTGGAGCACCTCCTCCCCTCCTTCTTCACTGACCTTGGTGTCTGCAGGGCTGTTCCTCACTCCTCTGTCTCCCAGCTGCTGTTGCACAGCAGTTTTCCCCCTTTCTTAAATCTGCTCTCAGAGGCACAAACAACATCTCTCACTGGCTCAGCTCTGGCCAGCAGCAGGTCCCTTTTGGAGCCGGCTGGAGCTGGCTCTTATCTGACATGGGGCAGCTTCTGGAATCTTCTCACAGAAGCCACCCCTGTGGTCCCTCTGCTACCAAAGCCTTACCACGTAAACTCAATACACCTGTCTCTAGATAGGTATGTACCTTTTGTTATTTGTGCTTTGTACAGCTCAGTCTGGCTGGAACACGTATTCATCTGTTGATCAAAGTTTATCTTTACTATCTTTACTAGATCAGAGTTTTTACTAAAAAAGAAAAATCCCAAGGAATACCATATTCCATGGTCACTTCCATGGAGCTGTTAATAATCGAGACACAAGCTCCAATGTTTTCACCAGAGGTCCACAGTATTAGCACAGCTGGCTACAAAATAGATGCTATAGGATGTCAGAAGTGCTACACTACTACTAGTTGCAGCCGGTATATCAAATTACAAAGAAAGTAAATTACTGTTGCTCCAGGTACCAGCAGTTCCAGTAATGAAAACTCCACTACGTCAAAGTACTGGTTAAAACTAATCTTAAGATTATTTTTATCTTACGGGAGATCGATGTTCTAATGTCTTGTCAATTATGCTGGCTAAGACCAGTCTAAGTAGGTCATTAAGTTAATGAACAAATTAGCAAGGAAATCTTGATGTATTTATGAATTTTAAAATCTTTAGCAGGAGTGTATCACTAATTCTGTCCTTTTTAAAAGAATGTTTATAGCAAATTTAGTATTCAGCTGAATTCTTAAAAAATGTCATCCTGATAAGGTTTTAAGTGTGCTGGGATGCATTTTATTCATGATTTCATTGCAAGAAATTTCATTCTGTGACAGGTGTTTGGCATCCCACAACACCAATTCATGCTTCCTGAGAGTATATCATTAAAATGAAAAATATGCACTTTTAAGGCAAACATATAGTAAATCAAAAGCTCGTTTTTACTTAAATATTTTCCTTTGTCTGTGCTGGATGATTTTTCAAAGCATATTTTGCAGCACTCAAAACAAGGCCAGCTGGATGCCAGCAAGGGATGAATCCATTCTGAAAGCTTAAAAAGGTCCACTATAAGTGAATGCCTTATTCTTTTCGTACCCCTTAGCCAGCCTCCCAAAAGTCTTAGTTTTAGAGTAAAAGATGTAGCTCTAAATCGGGTCTCTTAGCAGCTCAACAAGGATAGCTATTTCCTTGTGCAAGTGTGGAAGGTGAGAGTAGGAATGGGAAGCTCAGTACACAAAGCCTTTTTCTTTTCCTGTTCTTATTGAGTCAAACTCCCTATTGTTCTTTTAATGGAACAAGCTCTATGGGACAGGTGACTGGTACAAATAGACATGTGCCCTGCTGTGGATATGGGTTTTGACAGTTACTTGTCGCCTATACATAAATAAAATGCAGTACTACAGAGCGCAGCCTTGTAAGTCTTTCCACAGGTGGCTTGCACACTGTGTTTGCAGAGGCTGTATATGCCATGTTCATATATTCACATGCCATGTTCGTACATTCATATGCTATGATCATTGTCCAGAAAGTAGATCTTGCCTCCTGATCAAGACAGGAAAATATACCTTGTCCTAGTGCTTGGTGCTTGCACTATTTGCATGGTGCAGTATTTGCACAGTGAGAACACTCTTGTGAAGCAGTTTTCACAGCGTTGAAGCTATACAATACATGTCTGTGGAAGATAAATCACCTTCAGACATCCTTGAAAGAAGTGAGATTTTGTAACAACTCACTTGACACTGGAAATAAGTATCTTAATAATTGGTGTTTTGCTAGAATTTGAAACACTACCTTTCCACAGATTCAGTAATTTTTATATCTAGAGTATTTTCCCCTCTAAAAAGATGAGTAACACAAATAACTCCTGTTTTCTGACTTACTCATTTTTTGGCAAATTCATTAGTCAGTAGGTGTAATTACCTGTTCATTCTTTGATTTGGTTTAAGCAAAAACACTCTGTTTATACATTATGTTCCTGAATGAATTGGATTCTTGCAGTAATTGACTTATTGTCCTAGGTAAATTAGACTACATTATTCTTTATTGTTAAATACAGTTCAATTTATGGTGCAAACATTGCTAGAGTAAGAGCTTCATTAACAAACAAATGCTAATTAGTTTAGGACTAACTGATCTAACTCTGGATAGATATCATTGTTCTGTGATCTTACTAAAGAACATTTTGTTTCTACAAGTATGCCTTTCAAGTATAGTTAAAATTCATTGTCTTTCACTGGGTTGTGTTTTCTTAAAGTGACATATTCACAGCAGAGATTCTGTATTATTCAGCGAGTGAAAATGTTTTTGTCATAACAAAGTAGAAATGTGGTCTTTATCATTAGTCATAAGTGTTTACATTGTCTTTTTAGAGAGGCACAAACATGTTTCTCAAGCCTGGTTTCTATATTTGGAGCAAGTGTCATAAGATGATGAACTTGACAATTATGTTGCAAATCCGTGAAAACATAACGGCAGACTGCAAAGGAAATAGATGATGTTTGATGCCTAGGAGGTCTACAGCCAATGAATTTATTATTATTTAAAAGCCAAGTCTGTTCTTACATTCAAAAAGGGCATGTGCAAATTAACTGTCATGCCAGAAGAATATTCTTTAGGAAAATTGCTAAAAAATACTTCCTTTTTTTGAAAATGACTTCCTTCATTATAATCAGCAGCTACTGCAAATCCAGGTGAATTTAGCTGTTAATAGCTGCAACATTTACTGGTGAAAGGAGCCTTATTTCTGTGAACCTCAATAAATAGACAAAACCCCTCTCACATATCAAGTAACTCCGGCGCCAGTAGAAGGATTTCACAGTAATTTTTGTCTAATTGAAGGCTTATTGTTAAAGTTGCAAAAAGCATTATTTGAACGAGCTTAGCCCACCTCTTGAATCTTGAAGTAATCAAAGAGTATTATTTGAGGCTCTGGAAAATCATATATATATATGATATATATATATATATACGGTGAATGATTTCCATGCAAGAAAAAACTTTTGTTGTTTCTGTTCTGATGTCTTTGGTTTGTTAAAACTTAAAAGTGGAAAGAAAACTTACCTAAGTGTGTGAATTGAAATAAAAGAAATGTTTACTCTCACTCTGCAGGAGAGTACCATGCTAGTACTCTGCAGGAGAGTACTCTGCTAGTATTTGCAAGGCCCTAATTATTATTGAATTTTATTGGAGACAATGGGAGTTTTGCCATTGACTTCCTTGAGGCCCAGATTTAACCTTTATAGACACAGTTAGGTTCCTCTGGAGCCTAGAGAGATTTTTGCCTTTGTAAATTATTTTCCCCAGGACTTCTGGAAGAACCATGTGCAGAAGGATTAGGAACAAATTAACACCTCTGTTATTTCACTGAGCAGCTCTATCAGAAAAGAGATGGAATATAAACCCACCCAGACGTAGCTCCTCCAGCCCACTTGTCGCCTTCTTCCCTCTTCAAAGTCTCTGTAGCAATAACCTTGCTGCCCTCTTTCTCTGGGGTAGAATGACTGTGCACTTCACCTCCTTCTCCATCCCAGGTAGCAGCAGCAGAGGTGGCTATTGCTTCATCTCATCAGTAATAAAACATAAGTAGGGCTGCAGTTACAGAGAACCAAGACCTTACTGCAGCCATACAATCATTTCTGTTCCAAATTACAAAGCTCTTTAATTTCTTTATCTATTGGACTGTATTCTCCACTGATTCTTATGAACATCTTTCTTTATCTGTGAAAAACATGAGTAAATCTTGCAAGTAAATGCTATAGCTAGAAGACAACTACTTGTAAACTCAACACATTTTTTAACTAATTGCATTGGGACAATCCAGCAGAAACAATCAACATTCAGATTTATGATTAAACTGCTCCATTTGAGCAGAAATGATTTAGGCTTGAGCTGTGGAAAATATTTTTCTTTTGCTTGTTGGTACATAGGTGTGAAATTTTTATTAAAAAGAAGGCATACCAATATTCCAATATTCTTACGCAGTGCAGCTTAATGGTATGTGAAATACGAATGTATCCATAGCTTACAACACATACAGGATTTCTGTGATTTGATTAATTCTGCATAGAGCTGGATAAATGCTGCTTGTTTAAAATAATCCAAGCCTGAAGAACAAATTCTGTCTGAGACTTTACCTATGTCTTAAGAACCTACTTTTATCCCATCCAGAGACTGGTTAATTAAAAGACTCTACTGAGAAAGACATTTTCTTATGTTTGCAAAACTGCTGAACAATTTTTCAGTAAGTCAAGAGAGATGAAAATACAAACTATGCAGTGCGTCACTTATCAGTAGAGTGCCAATTTACTTGTTTTGTTTATTATGCTATCTAACTTACTATGCTTCAATATCATAAATACCACTTCATGTATAATCTATTGAAATGACTGGTACTATTCCTGAAGACCTAGATTATATTCTATATACATAGTTGAGTAAAGAATTGCAGATTTGACCCCTTTGTTATTATTTTTAATGCTCCAAAATTGGAAATAAATGTCATATCCCTGACAACTATATCCATAATTTTTTTCTGATTCTAATGGAGCTTGAAGTTAATACTTCTTTCTCAAACACGCCTTCTCCCTCTTCCAGTATGCCTCTACTTCCACCACCGATTTTAGTCATCATTCTGCATACGAAATGGTGTCAGGTTGAAGTACTGACACCATGGTGCAGGAGATGGTGTGCAAGCAGGCCAGCAAGGCATGCACTCCTTAGGCACTTTCATTCCTCTTCCTCCAGAATCACTACATCAAACCAGCCACCTCAAAATGTCTTTCTGTTCCTCTTTCTGTACTATCTCTTAATTTCATTCTCTTTTTTTCTTTGTTGAACCTACTTACATACAGGCCACAAAATTTTGTAAATTGCTACTCTGCTGTTCAGTAATCACTTCCAATACTGTATTTACTAGACTTTCTGTTGGTCCCAGAAACAAAGAATGGAAGTTGATCAGACCAGAAACAAGCTTCAGCCAGTAGTTTGTTTTTTTTTTAAAAAAAGGTAAATTGCTGTCTATTTGACTGTTATTTGAATTATACCTAGACCTCAGAGCAGAGTTGCGGGAAGTTTCAGTCAAGCACTGTAGCAAATGCACACCAAGATACAGTTTCATGCCCAAATAATATTTAACCTGAAACCATTCTGAATGTTTCAGCAACATGAAAGAAATATGTACAGCACAACCCTCTCCTATGCTTCTTCTGAAACCGGAGGAAAATCAACAGTTACTGTGTGAAAAGGTGATGTCATTAATACGGCTTTTTAAAAGATTTTTCTGAGGAAATCTTGCAACTAGAACCTGATTGTACTTTCCTGGAATTGAGACATCTGTGCACTGGGTACAGAGGAAGTCTTACAGCTTCTCTGCTGCACCATCCATTGCTATATCTCGTACACATTAAGCGATATTGATTTTGTGACTGCTAGATTATTTTGCATTTTGTTTTGTGTTGTGGTGTGTTTGCTTGTTTGCATTTTTTGGGCCAAGGTAAATTAAGACAAAGAGATTAAAAATTCAGAAGATACTCTGTTCCACTCATAAAATTCAATACCTGTAAAGGTCTGAAAATTATGCCTGTAATACATGTGTTAAAATTAATATTTTTTTACCTCTGTGATAAAAACTAAGATGATGATTTTTTTCCTATTTAGAAAGAGAGGTGGTTAAATAGCTTATGATAGTATGCTGTGTCACAGTGATAGACAGGTTGAGGCAGAATCTTTCTACTCTGTCATTCCCTACCTGCTCCAAAGTGTCACTATCAAACAAAAAGAGACACCTTAACTGACAGTGCTTTACAGCAAGTGTAATTTACAGAACAAGTATTTTGTATTTAACATAGCATTACATTTAAATACATGAGGCAGAGAGTTTTTTATATTCATTTGCAATGCAGTCAGTGAAGAGAAATATTTGAAATTAAAAAAATGTATTAAGAAGATGAAAAAGAAGAAAGCTTCATCAGCACCAACAGAATTTAATAGGCCCTTCTTGCTCTAAACCCCTCCCAAGATCAGATGGGAATTGAAGAGCATACTGAAATAAATAAAAAATGAAACAGCAGAAGATTTATTTGCTACTTAAAGTTCCAATCAATGTCAAATTAAGCATAAGCTTGCATAATCGGTTTAGAATCTTTGACCTCTCCAAATGCAATGGACTTAAACTGGTACTATTTCAGCATGTGTTTCCAACAATATGTCTTTACTCAAAAAGGAAGAGACCCAACAGCTCTAGTCTTTCTTTTTGTTTTCTAACTACAGGAACTGCTTCTTTTTGATTTATGATAGAGCTTCTGTTAAGGACACTTGCAAGTTGTGTATTTATTGTCAGTGATTCTTAGTAATTATTATTATCTTTTGGATGTACACACAAGAAAGATTTCAGCATAGGTGGACTGCTGGGTAGTACAACAGGAGTCTGTATGGTGCTCTGTGTCCTTCTGTGTCTCTGCACGTCAGAGAGCTGTGGCTGCCTAAATTAGGGTAAACCTAATTTAGGGTAAACCTAATTTAGGGAGTCTTACAGAGGGTGTGCTTCTAAGTGCCATACTGTGCCTTTGACTTTCAGGAGAAGCTGCCTCTGGATACTTTGCACAGGTGAGTCAGGGAGCCAGAGTCAGGTTTGGGATTCACTTTGTGCATGGCCAGGTTCACCGTTTTTTTTGAACTGCTACCACTATGGAAGTCAGCAAACCCCTAACCTCAGTTTTCTGTGCTGGGGATGGCTTAACAGCAGGAGATAATTGGCTTCATGACTACTATGCCTTTAAGTGTTTATGGGTACTTGGTTGAAGACAAATTTATTCTCCAAGATCCAGTTGTGGTTTGGAAGTGAATATTACTCCCCAGCTACTCCTCACTGTCCCGCATACAGGTCACTGCCTTCTCAGAAGAGCAACTCCAGCAGGAAATTTGAGTTTTTCATCATTTCAAAAGGGCTGGGCTAACAAGGACCAGCTATTCAACTGCTTTACCTAGGTGGGAATTATGACAGGGAGAAGTTTAAGGGAATTCAGTTGGCTCCGGTTGGCTGTTTGGAGCAGAGATGTGAATGCCACCTTGGGAAGGAGTGGGAGGGTGCTCGGGGCCGTGATCCCCTCCTGCAGTGAGCATTATTCCAGAGCCCACCTCTTTGCTGTGGTGGCCGTCAACAGGCAGCTGTCTTTTTGCCTGTCACTTCAGAAGCAGAGTGGCATATGATACACTGTCTTCCCTGTGACATATTCATAGCTAATCCTACAGCCTACATGAAGGTATTCTCACTGGCATCAGTTGGGCAACTCCTGTGAGGAAAAAAAAATGGCCCTGGCATTGAGCAGCTGTAGCTATAGTTTCCGTGGGAAATTGAATCTCAAGAAAGACATGGTCCATAATGCCATGGCCCATTGTTAGATGATATGAGGAATCTCATATATCAATCGCATTGGATTTGGTATTCAAGCATGTGCCTCCTGTGGCTGAAGGTGTTTTTCAGTGTAAAGCCAAAGTAAATAACATACAAGGAATAAGGAGAATAAACCGTATGATTTTATACCCTGCAGCATAAGACATCATGTAGTAGAATTCTACAGAAAATGGATTACCTTCACACACCCTTGAAAGAAAATAGTTTATTTCACTTTGCAAGCACAAACACCTTATTTTACACTGAAAACACCTAACCTTGCCAACAGCTTAATTTCAGTGGTGCTTTGCAATACAACATTCCTATTTGTTCTTAACTTCAACAGTGGTTATGTGGTGATCTTCAGAGAAACTGTCTTTGTAGGTACAGTCAGGCAGTCCATAGAGATTATAAACTCTCTGCTAATAGGTGTCTTAGAAATTGTTATAGATATAGCATGTTTCATGTAACATCATCATAAGTCACTAGTATCTTTTTGTTATATTTATTCATACAGCATAATTCATATTTTTATGCATTGATCTCTTATATATTTTATGGAAGGTGTACAGCAGGGAACATAATGCAAAATAATATATTCCAGTCAGTATGTAGTATCCAGAGGGATGCCGATCTTCTTGCTATGCGTACAGCGATTCCTATTTCAAAAGGGAAATGCTACAGTCATATATACTACCTAAAAAGAGCACCACACCTTTGTACTTACCATTTTAATTAATTACAGGAATGCCATTGGGTGTTTTGCAGATCTTGCACAATTAAATAGCAAGATTATAGAATTTGGTTGCAATGTTGTCTTAATTCAGTTTTCAGAATTAAAAAGTAAGTATTGCCTTGAAGAGAAATACTATTACTAGAAATACTGCTGCTTAAAGCTGTGACGATTTTTCCCCAGACCCTTGCTCATGGCAGCTTCCTTTTCCTCATTTCTCAGTTTCAGGCATCAGCGTTATGCTCCCATGTAGCCACCGGGATTCCAGCCAGGTGCTGGTATGGAGGGCGGATCAGCACTTTCGTAGGTGTAAATCAAACCAGCTCCACTGGTGCTGACCAAAATGCATTCATTCATGAAAGGTGATGTATTGCACAGATTCCTTTGAACCAGAAGATAGTTTACCACAAATTTCAAGCACTTGGTAGTAAAAAGTAAGAAAAAGGCGACATCTGTTCATGGGGATATGTGGCACAACCTCACCTTTCCCATCTGATGCATTGAGGTCTTTGGACCTCAGGGTTTCAGATTCAATCCCCTGCTCTGTTTCTGTTAAATATTTTGCAAAATTCTGAAATTATGAAAATGTAATGAGATGGAGAAATCATTTTCCATTGAGCTGCCACCAGCAGCTGCACACTTCATTGTAGCTAATATTACTTCAGCAAGATGAAGTAATTTAATTGGAGTAATTGCGTTGGAGAAATGAGAAATTAGAATTTGTTATATTTCCTCAAATTTTGTCATCTGCTATCATCTAATGACCAATACTGGAATTTGGTGTTGGAAACTGTGATTGTGTTGCTACTGTACTGTGGTAGTATCTAGAGGCCTCAATGGATTCATGGTCCCATCAGCTGTTCCCATTCTGCAGAACAGCGGTGCTTTGTAAAACATCCCACCTTTCCAAGCAGGAGCAAAAGAGTGTGAGCACCACAGCAGAGAATGCTGCAGAAAGCGTCTGTGTCCTCATCTCGACACAACCATACCCGTCCCCAAAAGCTGGAAGTCTGAAATTCACAAGGCAGGTATGACAATATGGAAATTTATGATGAGAACAAGAGAGAGGACATCTCTGGTTATACACTGAGATGTTTCTAAAAATCAGGAAAAAAAACTGTATCCAATACCTGACACAGTTCTTTTGGCAAGATCTCTACTGAAGACATGTCTATTTCATAAAATAATATCCTGTTGAGATAGTTTACATAATTAAGTGAATAGGTGCAGTGATTCTGGCAGGAAAACAAAACAAAACAGACAAAAACTTTTACTCTAGTGTATACTATATCTCTAGTAGCAGTCTGTACTGGTCCAGATGAAGTCTCAGAAACTGAAATTTAAGAGAGAGGTCAGGTACTGTTTTTGTTCCTCACTAATGACTTATGTGCCATCAATATTACTAACTGGCAACCACAGTCATTATTGGAAAAGTCTGGTCTGACTTAGTATGCTTAAACTAAATCCCTGTGACAGAAGGAGATAATGTTTTTATTTAATTGGATAATCAGTGATTTAATTTAAATGAAACTGAGCTTTGTTTGCCAAACAAATCATTACAAAAAGGGTAGAAAACCTTATTTAATTCCTCTTGAATAGGAAAGTGTTCTACTCTAAATTGGACAGTATACCAAAGGTACTTCAAAATGCAGAACCATGTTGTTTATTAACATTTTTATAAAAATTAGACAGAAAAGAATGCCGATTCTTGGAAGTAGATACTTTACAAAACATAGGAAAAGAAGCTATATCAATATGTCCCTAAGAAAATCAGTCATGGTGATAAGATATGCACAGCTTGCTAACTCAAATAATTATTTATTCATCTTGATTTATTATACATATGTATATCTATATATCCTTTAATTGAAGTATTTAATTATTGTTTAATATTATCATAGAACTAGGAAAGCCTGTTCATGGATGGACATCTCTTCTAAAAGTCCTATACAAAACTAGTCTAAAGACACCCCTTCTTATTGCAGATAGTTTTCAGTCTTACAAGAAAACAAAACCGTCTTTTCCAAATGACCTTTATAAACTGTTATTATTTTCCTTTTTTGTTCATCTTTCTTTTACCCCATCATTTTAGTTGCTGTTTCTTTCCATATGCCTATTTTGTAGTAGTGTCCTAACTCCTCTTGACATAGGCTTTAGTCTGCGATCTTCCCTGATTAATGCATGTTAACTGAGTATTCAGAAGGTGCCTTTGGTAATCCAAACTTTTTGGTTCAAGAAACATTTACACTGAGTGTGTCATGAGCAGATTTTGCCTTGTCTCTAAATGTGCTCTGGAGGGTGTGTCTGTGTGTGCGTGTGGTGGAGACAGGAGGAAAGAAAAAATATTTGATTTGATTAGCAGCAATTGCATTGTTGTTTTCATTAGTTGATTTCCTGAATTAAAGTTTATGACCCCACCACCCTGTATCCTGGGAAAAAATTCAGCTTGTTTGTATTTTCAGTGGGAAGAAAAAATTGCATTTGTATAAAAGCCATAAATGAGAGTCTAATGAACAGTTTTTAAATGAAGCCATGAAATCTTGTGTGCAGTTCTGGGCTCCTCAGTACAAGAGGGACGTGCAACTACTAGAGAGGGTCCAGCGCAGAGCTGCAAAGATGATTAAAGGACTGGAGCATCTACCTTGTGAGGAAAGACTAAGCGAGCTGGGCCCGTTTAGCCTATAGAAGAGAAGATTGAGAGGGGATCTTATCAACCTGTACAAATACCTGAGGGGACAAGGTAAAGAGGACGGGGCCAAACTCTTCTCAGTGGTGGCCAGCGATAGGACAAGGGGTAATGGGTACAAACTGAAACAGAGGAAGTTTCATCTCCATATGAGGAAGAACTCCTTTAATGTTAGGGTGACAGAGCACTGGAACAGGCTGCCCACAGAGGTCGTGGAGTCTTCTTCTCTGGAGACATTCAAAACCCGCCTGGATGCCGTCCTGTGTAACGTGCTCTAGGTGAACCTGCTTGAGCCGGCGGGTTGTACTAGATGATCTCTGGAGGTCCCTTCCAACCTCAACCATTCTGTGATCCTGTGATTCTGTGATAATCTGTGTATGTAGAATGCTTGCCAAATAGAAAATATGTTATGTAAGTACAATACATATCTTTACAAATAAGTATCTTTAAAAAGGGCAGTGTTCCAAATAGAGAGTCTTCCTAAGTGGTTGGTATCAAAGGTTTCTCTAGGCTCATTTACAGCCTCCTCTCCTGTAGTGGCCATCCCTGCTCCACCACACAGACTTTTGCTGTACAGGATTGCCACAGTAGCTTTGCTTGCATCTGTCTTTTCCATACAACAATGATGTTTTTTCCTTTCCTCAGTTCAGACTGTCATTCCATGTTTGCAGTCTTAGGTGATATTGGAGCTTGAGACTGTTGGTTTTTTGTTTGTTTGTTTGTTTGTTTGTTTGTTTGTTTGTTTTTTGACTTCTTGAGCAGAAGAAGTCTTTCATTGCACATTCTATGCAAGAAAGGGAGGGGGAGAGCTGGTGGCTACAGAGCAAATGGAAACACTTAGAAGTAGGTACAGGCAGAAGAAATAATGGAATAAGGTCCTAAAACATATTGCATAATGAAAAGTATTGTAAAGATATAGGTATAGGATTTGTAACTAGTACCATAGTGTGTTCAAAGAAGGGTTAATATCTTGGAACATTCAGCAATGTTTTGTAGTCCAGCTATGCAATGCAGTATAACACTTAAATAGATCTACTAGCAATAAATGAATTGAAGAAAGATTTTTTTTTTTCAGCCTGTGAAATTGGCAATGCAATAAAACTTAGAATCTCAGAGTGTATCACTGGGTGAATATATCAGTTTGGGAATGTTCAACATTCCTTGACTTTTAAAACTTTTTTATTTCCTCCTCTTTTCTTTCCTTACTTTTTCTTTCTTTCTTTCTTTCTTTCTTTCTTTCTTTCTTTCTTTCTTTCTTTCTTTCTTTCTTTCTTTCTTTCTTTCTTTCTTTTTTTTTTTTTGATTGCATACAGAGTGGAAATTCTGAAAGTCCATTCATGCGTCCATTCATGAAACAAATTTTCAAAATCTGTATTGCTGTCAAATTAATATCACAGCAATCCAAGTGAATGTCATAGCCCTTTTTCTTTCATACCCTGTATGGTTATAGTGATTACTTAATTTTAAGTCTAGAATATCTTACAATTTAAGTATTTGGTTTGGGGGTTTGTTGTTGTTTTGTTTGTTTCTTTGTTTTTGTTTTGCTTCTGCCTTCTTTACCAATAACTGTGAATTTACAAAGTATTTTAACTTTCCAAAACACTGTATGTTCACTAATGCAAGTCATTGAAGTGTTTAAGAAAAGAGAAGACGTACAGTTGAGGATCAGGTGCATAGGATTCTGAGGAACAAGTACTTCTGATCCATACTACTGCCATGTTGAATTTAGCTAGGACAGTACAGCAGCTCTTGAAATATGTCAAGCTAATGCATTTCTTGATCTTTCATGTGTTTTCAGAAGTCATATAAAATCTTTTGTGCATCTGTGTAAATTCTTGAAGTGACACAGAGCTAGTAACACCGAGTTATTGAAGTAGTAAGGTCTTAATTCGGTGAAGTACCTACTTGTTTTAAAATGGTGATAAAATATGCTTCTAACAAAATGTATTTGTCTTACTGAGTTCAGTTAGCTGTCAGGACATGCTTAGTTCACTATTAGTAATCAATAAAAGTTCTTAGAGACCACCACAAGCTACCTTCGTGTTCTGAAGTTCCTTACAAAAACAATGACCTTGCACATCATCTGTTTCTCTGATTCTAGGACAGCCTTTGCTACTTCAAAATTAATCTGCCATAGACCACTATGCCATTTAGAACAGTGCAACTTTTTTGTGGAAAAGGGGGGAAAAGTAGGTCTGAAGGATTTAAATTGCTACGTCACAAAAGAAAGTCTTAGGCAAACATATAGCTGTTAGTGGTCACATGGACTTATGTACCACAGTAGTTTTTCTTTTTCTTGCCTTATTTTTTCTTTACCGCTATAGTTCTGAACCTCCTTAGGTAGATCTCTTTCTGTGTTAGGATAACAGCAATTTACTTCCAGAGAAAATATCTTCAGTGGATTGATTTTGAAAATATCGTACTAAAATACTGGGGATTTTTTGTGGTTTTCTTTTTTTTTATATCCTACTTCTTTTTTTATAAGAATTTTAGGAGAATTTGACTTCCTGCAGAATTAATTCCAGAGGTACGTTGTAAACACTTGTAAGAGTTTACCAAAACAAATAAATTGGCTTTGTTTTTAAAAGTGGAAGTAAGGAAGGAGAGTAATTGTTATGGCCTGCCATAACATTTATTGCTAAAATACGAATAATCATACTGCTTGCTAGGAATTAGACATAACTGCCTGAAGAACTTAAAAAATAATTTCTCTGATATGCTTGTGGTAAGTTGTGTTACCAACTTTTTCCTTCTCTCTGAAGCAAACTAGCTTTCAGCTACTTACAGGCTGAAGCAGATTGCTAGATCACATGGACTAGCAGACTGACTCAGTCTGGCATCTGGTATTGGATGTGATTCAAGAACACTGTCATAGTTTCTGCATAGATTTACACAATGTTTTTCACAATAGTCTCCATCTTATTATTCAGACTTGATTTTTTATCAATTTCCTTTGCCATATGTTTGCACACATTAGCAAGAAATATGGATAATGTGTCTTTATCTGCCATCACAGAAAAATATCCATGATTTTCTGCACCAACAGAGTTTGCTGCAATAAATCATCAATTTTACACTTGGGGAAGATTTGCCCAAAGACCTGACACTAAAAATTGTCCCTGTGTTACTTAGGTAGAGAAAATAACAGATTTGAGCAATGCTAGAAACGAATCCTTTGCATTTTCAAACCTTTGTGGCATTTTTAGCATTCAGGATTTACAGAAAAAAAAAAAAACACAGTAGAAGGGAAAATCCGTGTGAGTACAATCATTTGTACCACAATGTTACAGTAAATTCAAGTAATTCTGAAATGTAAACATACTAGGTGGGGTTGGATAAGATTTGAGTACTTATTCTCTTGCCCTGTAGTTTTGCTCAAATAGCAAAGAGCAGGAATTAGAAAATAAGTACAAGCAACAAGGAAAAATGGGATACCAGAACAAAACTACTGCTGCACGCAGTGTCAGAAAAAGCAGTCTCTTGCGAATCTTCCATATGTTTTTCAGCACAAAAAGTCTTTTCTTCCACTGCAATACAGCTTGTAGCACATAAATCCAAGACACACTAGCAGGCAGTTATTCTTTAGCCTAAACTGCTTTCTTGAAAATTTTAAACATTGAAAGTCAAAACTAGTGCTATGCAAGTCCAACCAGTGCTAGTTCCTCTCTGTCTGTCCTTGCATCTGAATGTCAATATTGCATGCCTTTTTGTTGCTGGAGAATTTAGTTCAATTTAAATTAAAGCAATCAACTATTTAACTACTGTAATTAGACACTTTGTAATGTTGAATTGCCCCACAAATTGCGTAGCTCAATGTGGATTACAAATAAGTATGCATTTGCCCATTGTCCAGCAATGGCATCCGAGGAGCCTATAACAAAATCAACAGATTAGCGTGGTTTGATGAAATAAACACAATGTGACAGATCCCAGCTAACGCAAAGCAAGAGAATTCTGGTTAAATCAATGAAATAGTTCCTAGGTTATACCAGCTGAGTGATATTTCTGAAGCACAGCAAACACATCTATAATTGTAGAATTGCTAATGCTGCCAATTATAAAGTTTTTTTTTACTCCAGTACATTTAAAAAGATATGCCTGTGCTTGTATTCTTATTTCCCTCTTCATTTCTCTTAGGAGTTGTTGTTTTGCTTTTTTCTTGTTTTTCTTTTTACTTTTTTCCCCAGCTAGGAGAAACAACTATAATTATTTCTCTGTAGTATAATGCAAACATTCAGGTAACACACGCAATGCAGCTTGATTTGTTACTAGTTGAACATAAACCCTTCAGCTGGCAATCAGAAAGACACTCAACCATCTCAGCTTTAGTGCCAAGTCTGATGACAGGAGACGGGAGTAGAGACAATATTCTTGGTATGCTTCCCTGTTTACAAATCCCTGCTTAGATACCACGTTCTTTTGCTCTGTGATATTCCTGCTTCCAGTAGTATGGAACAAGGTGGACTTCACAATAAAGCCCAGACTTATTTTGTTTAAGACAGTGACACAAGTGAGAAAATGGTGAGATTCCCTTTGTAAAATTACATTTGTCTTTGATCTTTCTCAGCATCTTTTTGATTTATTATTTTGTTTCACTCCATGTGTGTCTGTAAGCCTCTATCTGATAATGGAAGGAAAATACCAAGTTTAAACTGAGCAAGGTATAATGGAACAGCAGGATGCTTGTGAGCCACTTAAATTAAAATGATGAGGAAGAAATAGACATTAATTATCTCAGGCTGCATTATCTTTTCATTTCACAAGTAAGGAATATTTAACTCCCCAGGAGAAAAAGAATTAACTTCCTTTGAGTTTTTCCACAGTGAACCAGTGCTCAAGAAGCAAAATGCTTTACTTCAGACTGGAGAGATAATTTAAAATCCCATGTAGGGGGCAACTAGATGAAAGATCAAAATCCAGTATATTCACTGAGCAGGAATGATGAGATGAACAGGTAGACAAAGAAGAGACTATGTTCATGTTCACTCTGTCCCACAAACCGTGACCTCCTCCACAGTCACAAGGACCTATTTTCAATTTCAAGGCAATAGCTATAAATGTTAATAATTGCCTTTACCTCTTTCTCTGTAGCTTAGCTTCTTGCCCCATTACCAAAACCATTTAGTTTCTCAGTAATTCATTTTCTACATAATCTCATTTCATGTCCCATGTTTCCTCTATTGTGTTTCACCTTGGGCAGTACATCATGTAAATAAAGCCTATATCCATAATCTCTTCGCTACACTGCTTAAGGGAATTCACTCTTGAAAACTCCATTCCAACCTGTGTCCATTATAGCAGATCTCTTTAGTCCTCATTAGATGGGACAAGCGGGTGAATATTTTAAAAGCTATTTCAGCATCAGTGATGTAACCTTGAGTATATATTCAGAACTTCCAGTTGTATTTAAAGGATGAGCATGAAACAGATAAAGGCGTGTGAGAAAGAAGTTCATCAGACTGTATTTCTGTTACAAAAATTCCTACATTTAAATAGCATTAAAGACCACATAGAGAATGATCAAAAGGAAAAAGTGTCCAAGAACTTGTATTCAAGTATTTTCTCAAAAAAAAAATAGAGATTTAATGTTCAAATAGGCTGGAAAGTGTGCATATTGGTATTGCAGGTGGAAATGGTTGAGTTAGAACTGACATTTTTTTTCTATATTTTTCCAATGAGGAAGAGAATGCTTAGCTTCACACTGTCCTCTGAGTGTCTCGGAAAGGACAGAAACAAATGATCAAATATTTGTGGAAAAGAGGTAATATTTTTAAGTTCTGTTTAGTATAAACTGTGATTGAGGAGGAGTATATTGTCCTTTTTAAACCAGGTTCGACTTTGGGTTTGAGTTTAGGATTTCAACAAGCTCTTATATGTGAAATGAAAATCAGCTGATTCCCTTCTACTTCTGTGAAAGCCAAATGCCTCTGAAGGCTTTTGACACCCTCTCATGTCATCTCACATTTGTTTGATGTGATTATTGCTGTTTTTCCATTATGTGGTCTTGAATTTCAGTTTCTAACAAATCTGAAGCCCTGCTACATTGCAGTTCTAGTAGTGAGCAGTGTTCATGGGAGAAAGCAGGTAGAATTTTGAAATAATCTCTCTCCTAGATACCAGATGGAAATAAAAATATTAATTAACATTCTACCCACATTTTTGTGTGCACTTAGAGGCAGTTAAGAACTTAGGAAATTGGCTCCTCTAATCTCTTTTATTTTACATAAGAGAAAAAATAAAAATAATAACTGCCTTCCAGCCTAGAAAAAGCCATTAATGTTCCTTTCCTCTCTTTTCTCTTTTTGTTCTCAAGCTTCATTCTGACTTGGACAAGGGAGTGGGCACTGTTAAATATACCCTCTCAGGAGATGGTGCTGGCACTGTTTTTACCATTGATGAGACCACAGGAGACATTCATGCCATAAGGAGCCTAGATCGAGAAGAAAAACCTTTCTACACACTCCGGGCTCAGGCTGTGGATGTTGACACCAAGAAACCACTAGAGCCTGAATCAGAGTTCATCATCAAAGTGCAGGACATTAATGATAATGAACCAAAATTCCTGGATGGGCCTTATGTTGCCAGTGTCCCAGAAATGTCTCCAGTGGGTGAGTAAGAATCTTTAAACGCTTGATAACTAATTGCATATTACTTGTCTCAATATGCATTTCCTGCTAAAGAAAGAAAGAGAAGCCTGAAATGAAAATATAACTTCTAAAAGTTATTAGAAATGTCTCACTCCATATGTAGAAGTAAGTAAATTACAGTTTTATTTTAGCTTTATTTGCTTATTTAGAAACTCATTGTCCTGAATAAATGAGTGCTTTTAATTTTTAATCCCTGAAGACATGAGAAGAAAAAAAAAAAGATATTCAAGGCAGGTACTCTAAGGTCCAGGGATTCTGTATATTCCCGAACCTGGTATTTCACATGATGAAGTGCATTCCCCGCTTTTCATAGTTCATGTTCACTGTTTTTTATAGAGAATTAGATGGTACAACATCTTGCCATTTATTGTTCCTGTATATGCTGCTGTTAAATTTACAGCACTTGCATGATCCCATAGTTATGATCTGGGGGAGAATTCTTTATCCTGCTACATTGTGGGTGCTGAAAGTAATGATTGCCCTTTCCTGGCTCTCCACAATGCAAGAACAATCTCAGCAAGACTTGCCCGAGGACTCAAAAACCTATTGTCCAAGAAAACATTGAGTGCACTGGATTCCTAAGTCAGAAAAAAAGAGATTGACTGGAAACATGGTAACCTTCCAAATCCATAAAGGTTACTGTACAGAGGAGAGAATCCTTTACTCTCCAAAGAAAGGTGGGCTGTAGTAAGGATACCGAAGCACTGGAATAGAGTTTTGTTTGGGGAATTTTCACAACACAGCAGACAGTTTTCAGGACAGACACAAACAGCATTGACACTGCTTTGGAGTAGGAGAATAGAGTAAATGGGTCTTTTGGGTTTCTGCCTGATGGCTGATTCTGCAGTGGTCCTAAGCAGTGCATTTGCAGCACAAGTACACCGCTTGTGTCCTGCTACCAGATGGCACTTTGGGCTTCCTTGTGGGCAGCAGAAACTAATTCCATGCTAGGTTGGGAAAACGAGTACTGGTTTCAGCTTTTTCTTGCCATTTCCTTTCCTAAGCTAAGCTGTCTTTTCCCAGTACTTCAGAAGCCATTATAAGTCATTTAATGCTCCATTGCTAACCGTTTCGGAAGTTTTCTGACCGTGAAATGTGCAGAGGGGTTCTGTTGGCCCTTCAGCTGTGCAGCTCAGGTGGTGATGTCTTGAAAGACAATCCTGAAGGCAACTGGCTATCTACACAAGTTGCTATATGGAATTAATGGGGTAGTATTTTAAATTTCGTGATAAAGAGTCATAAAAGTGATAAAATGTGATATAAGTAGACATGTAGAGATGTTCACGTTAATCTCATACATGTGTAGAGATGAGTTCAATATCGTCACCTACAGAGATGCATCTATAGATTCACGGTATAGGTGCACTATTGTTGTTGCCCCTGTAAGAAATGCCTAATAATAATATTTACAGTTATTTATAGATGGAAAACATTTGTTATATTTTCAAGTCTCATTTAAAATAGAATTTGCTCAATAGTGGGTGTATGTTTGGTTGTTAAATTGTTTTTAAGACTTAGTCAGAGAGAAATGAGAAAAATAATAATGAATAATGCTATTTACACAGTGGAACCCACTTTGTCTTCCTTTTAAAAAAAAATAAATATATGTATGCAGTATCAGGCAAAATGCTGACAGTGGTTTTATTTCATGGGGAGTTCTTTTCAAGGTGTGCCATGCACTGTGGCTTTTACATTGACTGGGAGTTGCATGACTGAGATGCAGCCTACTGTTATGCACCATGCATACAGCTATTTAAAAGAAATACTTTTCGATGTATTCTTCCTTGTAAAAACAACAGTAAATGCCATGGCAAAAATGCATCTTCTTGATCTCTACATTATTCAGGCACATTCACTACTTCTAAAAGATGTTTTCAAAACAGTTCTTATTTTGCTTGATAGCAAAAATTAAAGATGGACAAAAATTGATGAGAAAAGTCAAGGCAAGGAAATAGAGCTCTGAATGGAGAGCTAAACTCCAATTAGTGGTTACTAAAGCAGATAACAAATTTTGCTGTTGTGTTGTCTTGCAGCAAAAATATCCAAAAAATGCCTTCTGCCATCTGTGATATGCAAGGAGACAGTGCCTTCTCAGATATAGGTCTCACCATTTCCTTGCTTTCTCTTATCCCTGTTCTTGCTACCTTATGCAAGCACTAATTTCTCAGAGGATCTAATACTACTGCTCCCTATCATTAGTACCATTCGGTTGCACCTATAGAGATGCCTAGACCTACCAGTGCCTGAGTATAGTACACAAAATCACTTTGATTTTTCAGCTGGTGCAGTGTATGTTTGCCTTGGCTTAGGCAAAAACCCTAATAAACTCTTCCTCTCATCTATTTTTTTTACACTTTCATTTTTCAGTTGTCAGTTTTCAATTCCCGAATGTCCTAAATTTCACTTACTATATTTTTGCAACAGTATTTATTATGAACTGCGCTCATGCGCGTTGTTTGACTTTAGTGGGAAATGCATTACAGCATGATTATTTTTACCTCTTACTAGTTATTTCTTTGAGTCTGACAGGCTCTTGTGACCAGTGGCTTGTTGTCTTCTGTTACTGCATGACACTCACATGCAAAGATTAACTGCATTTTGTAGAAGCTTGTCATAAGTTGATTGGTAATGATGAGCAGAATATAGACATCAGAATTCATATTGAAAGGGTTATAGAGGGACAGAGAAGCAGCAAGGAAAATTCCCAAGACAACACCCAATGTAAACACACAGTATGTATTCCATTTGGACACTGCAGTGAAGTGAATTATACAGAAGACCTTGGAAGCACCACACTCTGCAGTTGTGGGAGAGGTCTGCACGGAGCTGGGAGGCCTCGGGAAGCAAGGTGTCCTTCAGACCCCTTACATGCGGTTTAGAAATTTTCATGGCTACACTGTTCTCAGTTTTGTAGCATCTCTGGTCTTCCTACCGATTGCTGTCACTGAAGCTTTGGTGGCTGAAAATATACCTGGGCATTCATTCCCAGATTCAGTGCTCCAGTCCTAAAGCTATAATAAAATTGTGTGTCAGCATTATCCCGGACCCTGCTGACAGCAAAAGGTATAAATTCCTAGGATCCTCAATATCAGATTTTCTGAACATAGATAAGGCTTAGAGATATCTGTAGTATCCACATTTCTCATAGTATATTTTCTGAGAATTTTATTGTTATTATCCATGCATGTTTTAGGCACAAATTCATTTTTTTCCCTTCAAATTTGCTTTGAGGTTCTATTAAAGTTTATTCTACAGTTTCTGCAGACTGGGGTTTTTGTCTGTTTGTTGTTTTGGTTTGGTTTGGTTTGGTTTGGTTTGGTTCGTTGGGTTTCTCTCTAATCAATACTACTCCTTAAAAAGATTATGGTAATGCTAATCCTTTATCTTTTTCTGAAGATGAGGTAATTTTAGGACTGCCATTTTTACTTAATGGTTCATTCCGCACTGGGAGCCAAATTTCTTTATGTGCTTTTTACTCAGGAAAAAAAAAAAAAAAAAAAGGTAGCATTAGCAGGATGTTTACTATGCTCTTAAACTCTAATTTAAGACCACTACAAACCAGGACGCCTACCTATTTTATGTCAAGGGCTTGAATGGCCAATTAGCCTCGCTCCTTCCACACATGCACTCTGATCTGCTCATGTATGGAGGAGATACCAACAGATCTATCACAGATACAAACAAAAAAAATGTTGTCTTGAAAAGCCCGTTGGTTACAGACTAGTGTAACATGCAGGCTACTGTACCCATGGATGACTTCCATTATTTTGGATACTTTCTAAGTGTGTATAGTTTCTATGTTAGACTGGAAGGATATTGGTACCACTGAAGCCGACACTGTGTTGGTCATATAACCATTAGGGTGGGGGGCTACAGAATACTGAATGGCGAAGAATTTGTTTTGGAAGGCACAATAATGTGAAGTTCCCTACAGGGAAACTCAGCAGGTGGAGTCAGACTACAAAGTAGAACTAATATTTTAAGAACACATATTGCTATGCTGTTATCCTATGCCTAATAAGAGACTTATAAAAGCTTAAGGGCTGAACTTCCGATTTCTTTCTGGTATTGGATTGTTTAACCAATATCTTTATCTGAAAATATTGTCTTGATTTAATATGAGTTCCAAGATGCAGCACAAGCCAGCAATGGAAATCTCCATGATGAAGACTGAGAAGGGGGTTGTAATTTCACCATCTGTGAGTTAGTGTTAGCAAAATGTGCTCCCCTTAAGTACAGTTTAATCAACTATGTTGTTGCTTCTGGCAGCTATGCCAGCTTCTTTTGCAACATAGCTCATGCAAGCATGCAAATACGTGATGAGTTTAAACCAAGGCTATCCCTTTATTGAAACTATCAGTCCAGATGACTGAGAGTTGGGGCATACCAGCATTAAATACACATTCAAGGAAAGATCTGATTATGTATTTTGTATATATTTACACATAAAAATGTGCACAGAAATATATCTGCATTTCTCATGCATTTCTTGCACTGAATATGCTTGTTTTAATTGATCATATTATTAACAATGTGTTGCATGTGACAAATTTATAACTTCTAGTGCCGCAATTTGCTGGTTGTTTTCTAAGGTGTTGCCATTATTACTCTATGCTTATACACAGGCCAGCTATGGCTGTCCTAAACCCATCAATTCCCCAACACATAGATACCATATGTTCTTTCCTAGACAATTTCATTTCATACCTTTCCGCTAGATTAGCTCTTTATTGCTTTGGGGGACTCTACAAACTCCAGGTGACCATGGCAATTATTCTGCCTTTTTGGTTATTAATTAAATAGTAATGGAATATGTTCACATTAAATAGCTCTATTGCTAATTACAGTTGAATTCTATTCGAAATGACCTCGATTGTAACACTACATTGTAACACTAAAATACTCTGTGATACTAGAAAGTTGGTGTCAGGTTATTTTTGCTGGGTGTCCTCCATGGTGCCAGGCAGCTACTAGAAGTGTGTTATGGATATGCTTCCCAAGGTACTGTCTCTACAAATTTTCTGGCAGTTTTCCTTCTGAAGTGATTGCTTCAGTATGGCTTGCATTTAAACATCAACAAAGGCTTATGTTTAAACATTACCGAATTGTACATATCTTTAATGTATCCAATAGTTTCATGTAAAAGGATCACAATCTGCAGAAAACTAACCTGATGAGCTGGTGGGCAGGTAGAAATTCAGGAACCTGCACACTGGTTCAACATCGCCTAGTGCCGCCTGCCTGCGTATAACCAGGAGCTTACACGCTTTCATGGGGAGATATCTGGTGGTATAATCTGTGCAGCCTCTGCCTACAGCCCTTCGATGTTCACCCTGATCTCCACACTTTTTTCTGGTGTTGTCAAGTCCTCAAAGACAATGATGGGAATTAGATGTAATATTCAAGATACAAACGCACTCAATTTGTATGGTGGGGTAATGATGGCTCTTGTTTATTCTCTTTTCCATATCTAATTCCAATCAATCATTTTCCCTCCTTTGTCCACGGATGATCATTGAGATGATAGCTCTGGAGGTTTTTCCTCAGTGGTTCCACAATCGAGACTTGATAGGTAACTGAGCTACAGGCCATCCCTGTGAATGTACTGATGAAGTAGTTTTTTCCCAGGTGTGCTACTTTGTATTTCTTAGTGTGAAATCCCCTGTCCCCAGTTACTTTGTACCTTAAGATTCTCCTGCAACACTTTGCAGTCAAGTGTTTCATTTTGTCAAGCTGTGACCTGCTTATATATTCTCTTTACTGGCAATCTATGAGTTCAGATTCAAGTGAGATGCCAATGGCAGCCTCTCCCTGGTATACAAACTGACCATTTTTTCCTAGAATTTGATTTCTACATTTTATTTGGGTGTTAAAAGGCTATTCTGTCTTATGGANTTTGAGCCTTTGGTTAGAAACCTTGCTAAAAGCTTTTTGGAAATGTAGATACTGTTTATCCATGCAAATAATCTAGAGCTATATACTCAGTGATTCACCCAACAGTTGTAGTAGGTTTTATAAAGATCCCTTCACAACACCGTGCTGGCTTCTCCCTCACGGTGTTGTATACACGTTCTCTGATGCAGTGCTTTGTTATGCCAGTCTGCCCAGCACCTGGGTCAGGCCTGGTGACCTCATCATGCCGACCACTTTTCAGAGGAATTCTTGTCACATAGCCATGTTTCAGTTCCCCATTCTGGGACAACGTCAAATGGCAGTTTGCTCACCACAGTTGATGTGTCAAGAGTGTCTCATTTAGAACTGATTTGTTAATTGCAAATCTTGTCTTTTTGATTCTTTTTTTTTTAATTGTGGATTAAAAAAACTACTGCACTGATCATCAGACTAGGTTCTATAGCCTTTGTAGACAAAAGTGACTTTTAAGAAAGGAGCAGAAGGAAAGGCAGATTATGGCTACTTGTCCTTTTGTCAAAGAGTCTTTCCTATGTAGAAGGGGCATTATGCGCACGCACACACATGCAAGCACACACACACAAAAAAACAACAACAAAAAGAGAAACACACTGAGATGCTGAGAGAAAATTACAAGTAGGCAGTAAAAGCTTTTGAAACAAAAGTGTTTCTTGACATTATGATAGATCACTAGGCAACCTAGGCAGCTTCAACTACTGTGAAAACCCTTACAGACAAAACCTTTTTAGATCAAAAGGAAGAAAGAAAACAATGCAGAGAATCAAGGCTTGCAAGGTTAAAGGATTGTGGCTATTGTCATACTGGCTGTGAGTTTTATTTCACATACCCTGGCTGCTGGAAATCATCAGCAAAACAAGGAAATTTGGCAGATATTTTTAGCTGGGATAATCTTTGTAAAATGAAAGCTATGACGGACCCTACAAATACGCACACAGCAAAATGTCTGAGAAGCTTTTGCTGTTAAAAGGGTGAGACGCTAAATAAATGTTTTCTGCAAGCTGGTTTCATAGTCCCTAAGTGTCGGTGTCAGTGATGAATTCATGCAAAGCATTTGAGTCTTACTTCATGTATATCCAGACATACTTTATTCTGTTTAACTGGATGTGGGCAAAGTTAAAAACTCATGTCCCAGCAGATGAAACCAGTACATTGCTATCCATACTCTGACTTTGCTCCAGTTCAGTAGCTTAAGTAAATAACAGTTGATCACAGCAAAGTCATCTGATGCAGAAGACCCCCTATCAGGTTAACCAGCCAATACTTTTATTATTATTATTTTATTATTGAAATTCAGGTATTTGGTTTTACTCTGAATGTGTATGTTGGTTATTTTTATGATGCTGATTATTGGTTCCTTTAGTATATGCTGAGAAGCTTTGTAATTATTGGTACTGCATTGTGGTTTGCATAATCCTCTCTAGGTTCATTCTATATTGCATTAGAGTTGTTAGGATTATGAGTTAATTTTTGTCAATGACGCTATTGCTGAGAGGAAGGTGTTTTAGTGTACTGTTGAGAGATGCAGGAATTGTTTCTAGACAGGCACATGTTTAGACAGCATGTCTAAACGTAAAATATGGTGTATTGATAGTTATTTTAGTAGACACTAATCAGCTGTAAATGTTAGAAATTAACAATAAGTTGCTCTTTCCTTACCGCAAAATGACTCTAAACATTAAATATCTTTTCAGCAAGAGCTGTTCTTTTGGCCACCAAGTGGTTTTAAACATTAAAGATATTTTAAAAGTATTACTTTTCTCAGCCACTGAGTGACTGTAAACCTTAAATATGTTTTATAAAAGCTGCTTTTCAAGTTACTGCCTGCATGACTATGAACATCATTTTTCTTTAAAGTTGCTTTCCAGCCACTGAGCTATTTTTTTCTTATAAGCTCAGTCCTATTTATAATTTTTCACAGAAGAAACAAGTGCAAAACTTCATTGGCACAAGGTAGCTCTTCATTTATGACAAGCAATCATTTATGACTAGCAACTCTAGCCGTCATCTCAGAAAGACACTGCAGGTAATGAGAACAAGCCAAAATTTAAATGGCTTTTCTTAATATTTTGCATGGACAGCTTGTGTGTATCCAGTGTTCTTCTCCCCCATTTTGGTATATAAAACTGCAGTAAGTCAAAATAATAAAAGCAGACGTGAATGATATTCTATACTAAGATAACTGGTCTAAAAAATCAGTCACTGATGGATTGTGTGAATCAATCAAGTCATTGTCAGCCCTAGAGGAGGACAAAACAGAAGGCAAAATAGTCTCAAGATTGCTAAGCAAATGGGAGTCACTAAACCAAATAAGATTAAGGGCTTTAATTCTGTGTGCAGAAATAACTCCATGTGGCAAATTAGATGTAATCCTAGGAAGGCCTGGAGTGATAAGAAAAGTGTTCATGAGAATCTAGCTTTACAAGAGCAAAGAGAAAAAAATGCTGATCACAAATATTTCGTTAAGGACAAATTATTTTCTGTTTAGAGAACTCCATAAGGTTTAAAGTCTACAGTAAAGACACTGCAGATAAAAATAATACATTAGGAAAAAAAATCTACATAGAACAGGGGTATAAAAATATCTGTATAGTGAGGAACAGCACATACTGGAGTATCTTTAAGTGGCACGTCAACCAATTAAGCAAGTGTATCTGTCTGCTGACCTTAAAATGCAGTGAATCCTAGATTTCTTTAATCTAACATTTCTTCTTGGTTGTAGTAAGGACAGCATAGGTGGGCAATCCAACACAATGTCTATCCCGTATACCTTAGGTTTTTCCCAATTAAAGAACCATTAAAGGTCTTACGGGAACATGAGCTTAGTGTTCCTCCAGCCTCTGATCCACATGGGTCTCAACAGAGCTGGTTGAAACCTTTCTGCAGGAGCCGTTTTCACTAAGCTTTTGCAGAACCGAAAGAGGAAGACATGCAATTCTGTCAAAATGTTTTCTGAAAAAACAAATGTCTGGCTGGTGAGTCAACCCTCAGGTTAGCTGGTGACTCACATATTAAACAGGTTGCTCCCAAATTAGTAGAGAAGCATTCTTTATACCAACCTGAGAAGCCAAGCGTGGAGTAGACCCTTACCCCAAAACTGTCTGGCAAGCAACCTGTAAACCAGGCAATCTTCTCTGAAGCTGGAAACCTGTCTGGTCTGTGTGTTGCTTCATTTCTGTGCCACACAGTTGATTACGAGGAAGGTTGCCATGCTTCCCAGAGAACCTAGTCAGCCTGCAAGCTAAACAGGTCCTAATTAAGTACGAGGAAGACCAATGGAAATGAAACAAACTGTCCTCTTTGCTGAAAACTGAGCAGTGTCAATATTATTTTCTGGCATGTGCCAGTAATTTTTTTCTGGTATGAAACCAGATGAAGTGAAAAAGCAAAACTACCTGAAAAATCCCAATAAAGCAATATTCCACTGTCCAGGCAGCCTTACTTGCCAGTTATGTCTGGGGACCTTTTGTGCAGAAGCCAGCATTAAAAGTGAAATCATTGAGGGTTAGAGAGGAGAAGACTAGAAACAGAGGAGGTGCTGATTTCAGACAGGTGTGAAGGTAAAGAATGATAGCTGAGGAAGAGGAAAAACTTTACCAGCTGTATAGATTTCATTTCACAGGAGCTACTGGAGAGAAATCTAACACCTTTAATACTGTCTTGGACTTGACTCAGAATGGCACTCCTAAAGAGACTACTGTGGATTTTGCTAACAATCCTCAGGACCATCTTTGTATTTTTATAAGAAGATTAAAGGATATAATTCATAAATAAATGACAGTCACACTACGAGTATTCCTATGGAGCAGTCTTGAGGGATCAGGGAAACAGCATGAAGCAGACAAAGGAACCTCCCACAAAGACTGCTGGACACACCAATCTGCACCTGTCATTGAGTGAGAATGCTGTTGCAGATGCCCTCAGAGGTGTAATTTCAACTGACCATTTTCATCTTAGCACACAGTTGTTCACAACTGATGATTTTCCCTGGAACTAATTTGTTGACCAGTTGTCATCCCATTGAGGCCAGCATGATGTCTTGGAGATAGAGATTCTAACTGAACAGGATAATATGAATCCCAACAGTCAATCAGCTAGGTCAGGAAATCTGCAGCTGAAGAGTATCTCCTCTATCATATCCTTCATGTTCCAGCTGTATTTATTCCTGTTAGTAAAGCAAGCATCAATTTTACCTGCTCTAAAGGAGTATCCTAATTTATTTGAAACATGAGATAATTATGTAGCTAGGTTTTCTATACTGTAGGACCATAGGAACATCACATTAGAAGCCTATTACCATCCTATCTCTGTAAATGACCATAACTAGAGTCTAGGGGAAAGTTAAACACGTATTTAGGCAGATTACCATGTCACAGTCTGTAAAGGGGCAGGTTTTACCCAAACACATCTTATTTATTTTTTAACTCTGTTAAAAAAAGGGTTATTGTTAAGGTTTGCGTGCATGTCAGATACTTCTCCAATCTCCATTTTGTTAGGTCTAGTGACTGTACACTCTCTAAACTGATCATGTCATTCTACAAAGCATTCCCTTTTCCTATTTCTAACATGTCTGACTTTCAGACTGGAAGATAAAAGATGAATAGGAATAGTGTATTAGTTTTGTTATAGTCCTAACTACTGTATACATCTCTATCATGCCCTGTCTTTTTGTTTCATTTCTAAATAAAACAGATGAAATCTTTAAAATTCTAAGTAGAAAACTTCTCTTGTCTCAATTACTTCCACTGCTCGCCTCTGAGCCGCCTTTATTTCTGCTGACCTTTTAGCAATAGGACAACAATAATCAATATTTTCAACAGTTTTGAGGGAATTCAGATGAGAAAGATGCCTGAAGGGCAGGTTCAGATGCTCAAGACTGCAATTTATAGTCTTGCAAGAGATAATAGAGATACAGATGCTCGAATTGTCAGCCCCACTTGCTTCTTCTCTGGTTCAGTAACTCCAAATTCATCCACTTTTTCTTGCTGCTTCTACTCCATATCACCTCATGCCTGAACACAAAACCAAACCCTTTCAAACAGTTTTCAGCAGATGTTTGGTAATCCTGGGGTTCTTTCATGGCTCTTGTGTGTGATTCTGAATGAATCCTCTGTTCACAGGTTTTAAGTCCTAACCCAATATTAATCATTGAGCACAATCCAGTGAGACATAGCACCTCAGAGTTTAAACAGGATGATCCTGTGTGCCTTCAAAAGATCATCCAGTTGCTACCACAGCAGAAAAAAAAAAAAAATCTTTCCCTAATTGAGTAGAAAAAAGTAGCTTTAGCATGATATATTAAAGAACTGTGTTAGATAGTTGCAATACTGGTGGGGGAATAAGGAGGGGAAGTGTTTATATTTATGGAGGAGGGGGAGTGCCTGAAGATATGTAAATTACTGCTTTTATTTGCCACAACCCCGATTCAGACACTAGTGTGTTGGAACTGCTACAACATAAAGTAAAAGATAATGAGTTCCTACATCAGCTTTTCTTTATAACAAATAAACAAAATCAAATTCTATTCTTTTCTGCTGAAGAAGGTCTTTCATAAATGACCTAAAAGGTGCCATGATGTTGGACTACCTGCCGGAATGAAAAGATGGCAGTGAGGCATCAGCTCCTTGAATTCCTAAATCCATATAAAGCTGGTAATTGAACTGGCGAGTTGTAAAAAAGGAGTCCTTCCTCTGGGCCACTGTACAGCAATAATAGATCTCTGAACCGCAGGTTTAAAGGAAAGATATGGGATATCCGCACCAGCACATCCTACTGATTTACTGCAGGGCTGAAATTGTGGCAGTTCCTTAATACCGATACTGCAATCTGGATACTTTATATTTTAGCCACCTTTATCAATTTGCTTTGGGTAGTGCAAGGGGACAGTAACGGTGATGACAGGGTAGGTTTTACGGCAGCGTAGTGCGGGGGACTTCAGGACACTAACTCAACTGCTGCCTTGTATGGATGTCCTGATGGTTCATTTCCATTGTTACCCTCACCGAGACTGGTGACATTAAAGCCAACATGAGACTCCCTACACATATTGCAAATGTGTTTTATGGTTTGAGTATTTACTGACTTGTGGACACAGTGTGCATTGTGTCTGTAGTGCTCTCATCAGCAGTAGAGTTCTTGGACTTGCTAGTAAGATCTCATTAATGAATATATTTCAACAGCACATTCTCAGGAAAGATTTGTAAAGGTATTTTGGCGCTGAAAGAGTTTTATGGGCATCTTGTTTTCTTTTTCTTGATTTCAGTAAGTGCTGGCCATGTAAATGATTTTGAAAACCCTAGTCAGAGTCCCAAATAGCAATTAAAAACTTGAGCCTTACCACCAAGCCTAAAGCAATACTGAGCATCTCTAACATGTAAACTAAAATTTGCTGGCATATATTATAGATGTGAACCAAAATGTTTTCGAAATTTGGCCAGGTAGTTGGAGCAATATCTCTAGAGCCCAACCAGATCAGACATAGATCAAATTCTGCACTACTGCAGTAGGTGATCTGGGGTGTGCCATGCAGGGTTAGATGTCCACATGGATTTATATGTCTGATTCAAAATGTAGTTTCTTAGTATCTGCCTGAACCTGGGGAAAAAAAAAAAAAAAAACATATGAAATTTTTCCATGGGTT
>VXAL01005906.1:119765-212874 GCA_013399475.1 Chauna torquata | reverse complement strand
TTTTTGACCAATGGTGCCAGCTTAAGCATTGGTTTTCATCTGGTCTCCAGAGAAGAGTGATTTTGATCATCAAAATAGAGAGAGAAATGCAAATGAGAGGAAAATCCCAGAGCAGGCTCAGAATAACAAGTAAATGATTCAAACTTCTAGCTGTTAAGAATGAGGAGCTTCTACCTTGATCATTTCAACAGCATGAAGTATAGAGCTAGGCTTTTTGTATCATTCTTAGCTAGAATTTTCTGGGTTATAGCTGTGCCATACATATTGAAATATTGAAACACCTGTATTTTTGCTTGTATGTGTGGCCACAATTCATTTGCATGTTGTGCTGGTCTTTTTTTGTCTTCTGTTTTGTTTAAAAAAACATAATGCACTGCAATAAAATCGAGGTATTAAAGAGACCTGCGAATAATCTGTAAGAGCTTAGAATTAAAATGAAAAGAATGTGCAGCTTTGCTACAGAGCGGAAGAACACATGAGGCAGTAGAAATGCTTTAGATTTTGAAAACAACTGAATTTGGTGTCAGTGTCTGATTTTACACTTTTTTTCAAAGTTCAGGTATTTTAGTTAGGGAAATAACCATTTTTCAATGTGTTTCCTTCTAAAACCAGACTACACGTGAAATATTTGGAGGGTATATATAGAGCCATGTATGCCTTGACTGCCATGAGGAGAAGGCTTTGTTGTAGTCATTGGTGTTCATAAGGTGTTAGCTTACTAAGTGGAGTGATGCCCCAGAATTCTCAAATAAGAGAAAGTCTTCTCAAGGAAGAATTGTTTAAATGTTGTTGTAAAAAGGATTTGCCTGTCCACATTGCAGTGATAGCAGAGGAAGGCAAATATTTTGTGCTTACATTTTACAGCTGGAGAAATCAGCAAGTAAGAACAACTATTGTTATAGTTTAGATTTTTTCCTCAGAACTTGCTGGTTACCAGTTCTGCCCCTAAATTTTTGGCTACAGATAAGGAACAGAAGAAGACAACAAAGGAATGACTGTGCATAAGGGAAATGAAACTACCTACTATATTACCATATATCCTTCAATCATTCCAATGATAAATCCTATTTATTCTTTTGTAATGTATGTTTAATTATTAGGTCTCATTGGCTTCAGTAGTTTTACAAGGGTTCTTTAAATTATCCGTATGCCTAAGTGTTTTGTCGAATGGTCATGTTCTTAAAATTTTTGCTTGAAACCAGGTGTTCAGTCAGTTTGGATGGCTCCAAGTTTATGCTTACCTAAAAGATTTGGGCCATGGAGCAGTGTAACAGGATCCATGAGGGGAAATGCTCACCTGGACTGTTATTTGTCATTTTACCTATCGATAACTCTCCATGAAGAGAGAAGTACTTCCACTGCCACTTTTTGGTCAGTGTAAGCTTTTTACACCACTAGAAGGGCAGGGAGAGCCCCGCTTAGGGGGGCATGAGGAATTAAGGTCAGAGAGGAAAAAGTTGGAAGGACATTCCAGAAAAAGCTATCCTGAAGCCCTAGTGCAGGCCAAGCTCAGTGCAGACCCCCTGCTGAAACTGGTCAGAAGTACCCTGCCAAAACATTTCAGAGAGTAAGATGTTTAGGGTATATATTGTCTCTTTACTGAAATTGTTGGAATACTGCATTCATGATGACCATGTACTTGTGAAGTGAGAATATCATGTAGACTTTCTGAAAGGTGTGTTTCAATATTACCTTCTAAACACTCAGATAATAAGGCAGAAATTCACAAACTCGGGTGGTGTTTTTGGCATAACCTAGAGCTGATGTGCCCCTAAGTTTCTGATATTGCAGCCACATCTGTCTCAGCACAGATCATCTCCTCCAAGTGGTAAAAGGCAGATGTACGTACAGGAGTGTGACAGCCCTCCTTTGTGTCTGGCACGAAATTTCAGAAGTCACTCACACTCCAACCTTTCCCTTCACACATTATGCTAGCAAGTAATTAATCCCTGTCATTAAGTTTATCTGATAGAGAACAAAAAATACTGTTTTCACTGTTAGAAATACCTTCATTTTTATCATCAAGAAGATAAAACACTGGCATACTTCTAAAATGTGATCTGTATTATATGATCATCTATACTGTATTCTGCCTCATTCAAACTAGAGATATAAAATGTCATATTGAATTATTACTGTTGGTACCAACATTTAATCTTAACTATTTGATACCCCAATAAGCATTTGCTTTCTAACATTTGAAAAAAATGGAGCTCCTGGTCATTTGATTTCTTTGTTTTTTTCATAGATACCTGAGCTACCCTGTATTTTTACAGCTCAGCAGGTGAAGGGTCTGACAATGTGTTCCAGTTTGCAGAACACCAAATATTATCTGCTGAAAGACAACTGTGGTGAATTAATATTTTTCCATGGTAATTTTAATATTTTTCATTCTAAGCAGAAACTGACGGGATTTCAGTTTTCAGGTAAAAAAACATCAGAGTTACAGAACTGCAGCTGTACTCCCACATGCAGAAATAGATAAACTCAAGCTCTTGGATAGATTTATGAATCCAGGAAACTCAGAACCTCATTCTTCTCCATGGCTGTTTTTCTTCCTAGTCTCCCATGCACATTTAGGGACTCTCTTTCGACAATGAAGTAGTACTGCAATATGAGAGATGGAGACTAGCCAGAACTTCAAGGCCCATATTAATTTTGTTTATTTTGTTTGCTGTTCTGTATTCTGTTTCTCCAAATCCATAAGAAATAAGACGTTACCTGTGTATATTAGTAAATATATCTCTTTTTTGTCTATCCTTGGGAAACAAAAAGAAATCTTATTTTCTAAAAAAGCTCTCCATATTTTTAGGAGGGATGGGATTCTTTTCACTTATGAGAATTTTGTGAGACTAGCTGTTGTAAAATCAAGAGGAGTACTGCATGTAGTGGAACATTGTGAAAGTACAACTGGAAAAATTATGAAGAGTATGTATTTCACTAGGTTGGTGAGTTCCCATGAACTTTTATTGTTACAGATGTTCACATCAATTCTGAAATTTTTTCCACTGTCTTTGTAAATTAGATATATGTTTCACCAAATTCCCAAGTATTCCTACAAAGCTTATACAGCAATTCTACAAAGCATGTTAGCTTTTAATCATAGCATGAATTTCAAGCATATTGAAATACATCTTTAAAATATGCATCTTTTAATTTTAAACTACTGTTTGCCTAAACTGTCCGTACTACATGCAGAATAGCAGATGACCTGTACTGATTACATGCTTATTAAACTTAGAATGCTAAGGCAAATTCTGCTAGTAGTGTTTAGGAGAAGAGAGAAATAATATAAGGATGTCAGACATTTCCTGTCAGAGCTGTTTGTCTTGAGGGATATTTTCTCACCTGTATTTAATACAATGTAATTTTAAATTGCACATTATGGTGACATACAACATTCAGTGTTGTTCTTTTTTTTGCCTGTAGGCCATATGAAAGGCTAATGACCTTTACAGATGCTTTTTTTCCATACACTTGTTGTTGTTGTTGTTGTTTTTTTTAAGAAAAACAGGTACTTATTGTACCTTTCTTTTACATTTTTACAATATATTCCCTTTTGTCATTGGTCCCTTTCCTAAATAAGATCTTTAACTTGGGAACAGAACTTTTATTTTTTGTTCTTGTCCATTTTTCTGGGGACCACACTGTGACATTGAATTTCTTTTGTTTCACAAGATCTGTGCTCACATTGTGAAATACATATGCTGATGCCCTGGAGAGTCATCAGGATCTAATCTTATCAGGGAGTCAGAATGCATGTAAAAACTATTTCCCTTTCTTTTAATATTTCTTGATATTTCTTAATATTTCTTTTAATTTGCTGTGCGAATAAAAAGAATTATGACATGCAAGTAGGTCTGTGCAAGTAACTGGCTTTTCTTAGCTCACTGACCTGTAAGATTAGGTTGACCAAAAAAAAATTAGTCATTTTGGAACCAAAGCATGAAAGTTTCAAAACAAAATCCTTTCGCATTTCTAATTATTATTTCTGAGAATTTTGGAAATATCTGTGATTAACCTGAACCTCAGTTTTTCAGTGACTTATCTAGCCTTCAAAATTCAAATGTTATTTAGGATTGTGTTCACAAGGTCAAAAAGCATTACAAAGCCTTTTTCAGACTTCTTAATATTTGAAATGTTTATAATGACAATCTTAGCTGAAGATCAATTCTCTTAGTAACAAGGCTATTGCCAACTCTGTGGAGATTCAGTAGTGCTCTAAAAACTACACATGAGAATGACTTGGAGACTGCATGATACGTGTTGTCCGTATCAAGATATTTTTGACAGTTGAGTTCCCAGCAGAAGTGTAAACAGCCATTTATCCCAGGTGTCAGTGTGCAAGAGGTATGTCATTGCAGATCTGTAAATATAGTGAAAATGTTCATAAATGTTAAATATTTCTAGGAATATTTATTTTTGCATAGACATTTCCAGTATTTTTAGCCTCTCTGACATGACAAATATCAGCAGAGAAAGTAGGGTTTCTTTTCCTTTAGAAAAGCTATAGAATTACATCCCTTTTTCCAGCCACCTCGAGTATTCTAAAAGTACAACAAAGTGGTTGGCAAGTCCCTCGCTATTTCATCTATATGCCTCAAGTCCCAGCTGGCATAATGCATTCCTGTACTTGTCATCAGACTGCTGAGCTCTGATCACCCTCCTGATGTTGGATGAATGCACTGTACAGTCAAAGCTCAGGATACTGATCTTCAGCCATCTAAAGATTTACGCACTACAGTGGCTTTCACTAATTCACAATTTTATGAAGCTACCACTAAGAACGTGACAAATCACTGTTCTATGCCTGAAAACCTCACTGAGCCTGTAAAAGGCAGGTGATAATACTGAGAAGCTGTATTGAATTCTAATTGAAATTAGCCTAAACTGGAGGAGGAATGTATTTTTCTTCCTAAGAATATAGTTAATTTTGCCATTGTAAAAACATCATCCAAAATTTACATTTCCAAAATGGATTGTATTACACTGTGCTCAGATGACCTCTTACAAAGGAAAATTATGATGCTTGAATACAAAGGATTGAAGTAACATGAAGTGAGAGACTCTTTGACTGAGGGGACTGCAAGTAGCCACAGCTCCTCCAGGTGTTTACAGAGGACCTGTTCAGCTGTTCACTTCTGGTGTCAGGCCAGGAGTTCGGTATCTGCAATTGTCTGTTTACAGCAGACTCCAGACGCTGGACTGGCTGTACGGAGGCCACAGAGCAGAAATATTTGGGATCCAGGCTGCGAAGCACCTCACAGCCAGGTCCCCCCGGGCTTCGTTCCCCCAGCTGTGCAAAGTGGAGACAGGCCCGAGTGAGGAACCTGGGGGACACAGCATAATCTGAAAGACCCATGCAACGGCAGGTGTTTTGTTAGCAAAACATAACTGAAAGAGCCCATAGATGTAAACTTTGTGACAAACGTTGTGCCTACTGTGGTTTGTGTTTTTAAAGGCATGACCATGCTTTAACACAATGACAGGGCTGGTGGTGACTGCTCTGAGGACAGCAGTGGAGCTGAACAGACAGCTCTGCGGTTGGCACTGTGCATGAGCCATGAGGCAGTCCGTGCCACGTGCGTGGCTGGCCCAAGTGGGGCTCCAACAGACAACAGTTCTTTCTCTGCTGCTGCAAATCCTACAAACTGAAGGGATTTTAGAGTCAGTGTCAATATCAATAGGTTAAAAAAAAGGAATCTAGCTCTCTGAGTACAGTGGTTTTGCATCATTGCATCTCCAAGAAAACTGAAGTTGCTTCTGGCTTTCACCAGTGTGAGTTGTCTAAAGATGCTGAGTGTTGTATTTCAGTCTGTGGAAAGCCCTAAGTGCTATGCTAGACAAGAGTGATACTTGTAGGGGAAAGAAAAGCTAGCAAACAGGAAAAATAACATTTTTTCCCCTGATGTTGTACTGTAATTTGTTTAACCTTTGAAAATTATCTTTAAAAGGATTTTTTTGGCAGGAGTGTGGGAAACTAAACAGATAAGTTCTGTGTTAAGTTTCAGCCAAATATGATTTGAAAGGGAGGTGATATTAAAACCTGAAAATAATATAATATGGAAAAAAAAAAAAAGGGAAGGAAGGAAGGAAAGGAAAGGAAAGGAGAGGAAAGGAAAGGAGAGGAGAGAAAAGGAGAGGAAAGGAAAGGAAAGGAAAGGAAAGGAAAGGAAAGGAGAAAGGAAAGAAATCTTAACGCATCAGTCTAAACCGTAATGCATCAGAAGTATCAGTATGGGACTGCATGTGTTTATTACATCTCAGTGTGTTGTTTCACTGGCTTTGTACTAGCTAGTCTGTGCAATCATCACTCCCTGTTGGATTTCATGTAAATTCCAAGTGCAAGTGATACTTCACTCTTTTGGAAGCATTTTGTTGTACCAAACCACCACGAGGTGATACAATATTCCCATTGCTCAGTGGTCCCCTTGCTCTTGCAGCCTTATCTTTCAGCCCTTAGGGACAGAAGCTGCATCTGCTGAGGAGCTGTTTGTGTAATAGCTCTCTGAGAGCCTATTGCAGGTAGTCTCTAATTAGGCACACCCAGATGGCGGGCACTGAGCAGATGTACTGCCAGCTTGGGGTATATATGGAAGAAAGTTTTCTTTTGGCTCCCCATAGTTTGTCTTTCTAGTGTTTCTTCTTGATTTTTGTTCACAGTGAGTATTTGAAATGTTTGTTCACAATTTCTGAATTATGGAACAAGCTCAAGCACTATAATTTTTATTGCAGCTTTAATCTGTGGTGCTAAGCATTCATAGTGCTTGATGTAGTCTGACACCTAGATGTATTGAACGCATGTTACCCAAATGCTGCCATGAACAAAACTGCTCACCTGTGCTTTGATGCAGAATCTTTATCAACAATTAAGATTTTGTTCTTGGAAACTAATTAACCGTTATGTTCATGCTGCCAGAGCCGTAGGTAAGCATACTCAATCATGTCTATGTAGCCAGCCTTGCAGATCAAACGAATGTAACTATCTGGAATACAGGTTGTTTTCAGTCACATGAGTAAACACAGGAAGTGGATCTCTAGAGTGAGAAACACTTATTTTCTGACAGATTCTTTCCAACATAGAGCATATTTTACATGTCTAACTACGTCTGACATTGAAAAAACTTAAAGGCAGACTACTTACCCAGCAACCCAACCATCATGTTTTCAGTGCTGTATTCCATGCTTCATGTCCCATATATGTTGCTGCATTTTTCACAGCATTCCAGACAATGACAACTTTAATTTAAAAGTTCCGATAGTACTTCTCCACCTTTCTAAGCCACACAGAATAAAGAAAAATAATCAGTTTTGCAGTGCAGCATCCTGTAATCACCCATGTTTCAAGTGTTTTAACAAACAAATCTGATCTTCAGGTATCATCTTTCTACTGTATTGTCATTTTTTGAATACAATGATTTAATTTATTTAAAAGCAATGCTCAGAAAATGGCTATGCACCAAACTAAGAATGTATAATGTAAGAATTTATGAAGTATGTAACTTGAGAACTGAGGAGAAATTTAAAACCTTTAAGGCAACCTTTGTGAACCAGAATGCTATTCCTTGTGGAGGTTTTGAACACATCCTTACTACCTAACTATCAAGAGATATAACTAAAACATGATTAAGTCATTATTTATGTCAGCTTGAATGATAGTAGACTCACAATCCATGTGAGGCTTAGTATGTTCCTTCCTGTACATTGCTCTGTTTTGGCATTCCCTGGAAGGAAGTCTTTCAGGTTGTGTTATCATTAAATATCTAGTATGAGAGAGAATTAAACTAGTTGTTAATTGGTGAATATGTAGGATGTCCACTAAGGTGCTGCTTAGTCATGCTGCAGCCAGCTGAAAAGCAAGAAAGTAACAGAGTTCTGTGGCAGGGGAGTGCTATTTATGTCTCATGCTTGAAAAACAAAACAAAACAAAACAAAATACAGACAATCATTTGCAAGTATTAGATTTTAGAAGGTAAACAGCAAGAACCTTTTCCATTTTTTCATCATTTGACCATTATGGAACTGCTGAGACCACCTGACAAGATACATGCAGCCACTTTAAAAGCAATTTTTTCAGTAACTATGTTGTATTTATCTATACTTTAAAATTAGGTAAAGACGGACCTCTTCACTGAAGAATAAGCATCTTTTTAACACATTTCTAGAAACAATCCAACTGTAAAAATTCAGAGATGCTCTGTAATTCATCTTTATTTCCCATTATTTCATCATTTTCATATATATCTTCACCTCTGACTTTCTAATGGAGAGTGGCATCAAAAATCCTGAGAAATCGTAAGCAAAAGTGCTTTGCAATTTTTACTGGCCAATTGCATGCAGAGTATTAGAAACCTACTTGAAAGAGTAGCTTCTCATGGGTTTTTAAATTTAATTTTACAGACTACAGATTTAGAAAAAAAAAAATTGGATGAGCTTTCAGACTCCCAAGTCTTTATCTGATCAAAATTAGAACTCTGAAATCCTTGAAATTCACCTATGCCTAGGGACAAATATATTATTATACAGAGTTCCAATATGTATTGCAAAAAGCTTTTAAAGTTTTTAGTCTTAATGTACAGTGAAGCCAGGCACTACTGAAAATACAGCTTAGTAAACTTTGTATGAATTGGCAATGTTTTAATATATTCTGGTCAGCTAATACAGTTTTGCTTCTCATAGCATTTTTCAAATGTTTGTTTTAAGGCCATAATCAGCTAATTGCTGCAAAAATAATTATGGTGATTCAAAATGTTACTGTCCCTCATATCTGAGCAAGCAGAAAGAATCTCACAAACACTTCTAATCTGTTTTAGGGGCAAATCATCTATCTGTCTTGGCTAGAGCTGCTACTAAAGGTTGCTCAAGCTAGGCTGGAGCACATCATGCCAGGTTCAGGTGCAGAGAGCCTGCATCCAATATTTTGGCAACTTGGCTGTGCAAGATTTGACCTAGAGAAAGTGATAAATAGAGGTATGGCAGTACATGGGTGGGAGCAGCTAGGGGTGCTACATTTCCCGATTACAGGGTGCAGCACAGCTGTGCTGCCTGTGCTATTTGCGCTGTACCTGCTGTTAACCTGCTAATAAGGGGCTGCAGGGGAGTGAGGGAAGCTTTATGTCTGGCCGCAGTATAAGACAACATTAAGAAGCTAGTATAGACATTAAAAGCAGTTTAACCAAAGCTGCATGCTCTCTGCCTGGGGTAGTTTATGTTGGTATTGTGGCTTTTTGGCTTTACCAACCCAACCATGCTCTCTTTCATCTCAACACAGCTTGACGTTAAGCTGTATGGACCTAACAAAGTAATTTTAGATAGCTTAGTTCAGGAAGAGAGATTATACTAGCAATGCTTTGAGCGGTCTGCATCACTACTTCTACTGCTACTTCTACTGTTGGTGGTGTTCACATCTCTAGGGTTTGGGGCTTCAGCCTGTTTTGTGTTTTTACTGACTTTTCATCCCTCTGAGATTATTTTATACCTTCCGCAGTTTGCAGTTGTGAAAACTTGAAAACCAGCATGGTCTTTGTAAATGTAATTACAATTAAGCACAAATTTCCCTTTGTCTTTTAAATGAAACTGACAGAACTTGTACATCAGTGATCTAATACAAATGTTAACTCACAAAATCAGAAGAAGAATAAGCGAATATTCACATTCAGTCTCAGTTATGTCTTTATTATTTAATTATCTCTGTTAGTCTGCCTGTTATTTAGTGCTCTGAATCCTTTCTTTTCCTGCTCTTGCTCTCACGGTTATCTTCTTTCCCTATGAATAAGTTATTTATCTGATGAAATGGTAATTAGTTACTTTAGTGGGGCCACATGTGTGTAACTGAGAACAGGATTTTGCCTAAAGAATTTTTAAAATCAAATGTGTAATAATAAAAGGAAACTGAAGTGGTGTATGGCTTTTAATATAATGACCTAAAAATCCAAGGAGTTGACAACAAGCTTTCTGGAAAAAAAATCTTTGGTAGAACAGGAAGAAGGCAGAGAAATTGGGCATAGCACATGTCGTATTTGGTAGATTGTCCTTTCATATTTACTTTTAATTTGATAAAATCCAGATATACGCAGATTAAAGAGAAAGTAAAAATGAAGTCAAGTGCAGGAGTAAAGTACCTTCAAATTTATTATAAAATTGTACACACACACACGGTATTCTTTTTAAATGAAACCTTAAAATACATGCATCATACAACTATTTTAATGTAATGTTTAAGTTGTACAGTATTTATTTTATTGGTTAATTAGTGCAGAGGGCTTGGAAGGAAGAAAAGACCTGCCTGTTTAGTTCCTGGATAAAATCAGAGGAGGCTGTATCTGTTCAGTTGTTTTGCAGGTAGCCAGCTGCTTATATGTCCTGCAAGTTGAATTCCTGGGTTGTGGGTGCAGGTGTCACCCTCTAAAGCACACAGAGAAACGAGACAGGATGGACACTGCAGACCAAATGGGTAGCGGGCACAGGAGGCTGCAGGCCATGACTGTCACTCCTTGTGCTGCTGTCCCTGAGCAGCTGCCTGTTTTTCTGTCCCTGAAGTGGCTCTGTAATAACATGCTAATAGCTACCTGTCAGCTGTCCCAGAGCCTCATCCCTTGGAAGCCAATGGGAATAATTGGGAATTAGATCTAGGTACATACTGAAAAGGAGGGACAAAAGACTTCCCAGCCTTGCTGCAGTCCTGATACCTCTTACAGAAGCTTTTTTTTTTTTTCCCCTGTGGTAGAAGAAGATGGAAGTGTGGTGCTAAATATATAAAGGTGAGATTGGATAACTCTTTCTCATATCCAGAGAGTCATTATGTGCCACATTGTGACATACCAGTAGCTTGTCAAAGATAAACCAGTAACTTTCTCTTCTGTGCACCATGCAAAATAAAGCAACTGTGCCAGCAATTGATTGTGGAGATAATTGCATAAGTTTTGACTTTACCAAAGCCTGTGCCCAGAGAAACCACAATAAATTATCTAGAACAGAACATCTGACTTCATGTCCAGTGAAGAAGGATTGCTTCTGTAGAAAAAAACCTTAATTGTATCAAAAGGAAGAAATCTGTATGTTGCTTGTTCTACTAACATGCAATTAAATTGGTATGGATTGCACTGCATTCACAAAGATGGCAGTGGGATTTACAGGGTTTGTGTTGGAGCAAGACCTTGTTCCTTAGTGCTGCTGCCTCTGAGTAGTGGTATTTGTAATTTCTAATCTTGCAAAAAAATAATGGTGAGCATCCCTTTGTAGTTTAATAAATAACAGTACAGTGTGTTAAGTACCTGTCATTCCTATTTAAGGAACCAGGGGTTTTGAAAGCTCATCATTTCATGCTTCTCTTCTCAAAATTTTCCATCTAGCATATGACTTAAATAGTAAAAATGAGAACACACCAGTAATTTTCATTTCTATCCTTTTGTGAGCTTGCCCATAAGGAGGTCTGTCCTAGTGTTACAAAGATTTCTTGTTTGCTATACCAAAAAAGAGATAATTTAATCTATTCCATAGATTCTTATGCAGGAGATTACAAATTTCTTATTGTAAGGGGATGAGAGCACAAAAAGGAGAAATTATTTTGTGCTTGTTCCAGTATTTCCTTATAATGATGGGAATACAAAAGCTTCTTTTAGTGCCTTATAATCAGAAAGTGAAAGGGATGAAAAATGAGACATCATTAGAATGATGTTGTTTTAATGGCCACACATTGTTGAAGCCAAGTAAGAACATAAAGTGTACAAATATTGGAAAAAAGAGATTAAATAATCATGTAATTTCAGATATCTATTTGCAATACTGTTGGAGGATGTATCCCTTTAAGTAAGTCCTGCCCCAGATCATCACTAACTTCTCTATGGAGTCCTTAATGTATGTGGCATGCTGTCAGAAGAATTCCTTGGTGGTTCATGCCACAATCCCTATAAACATCACTCATTAATTATAGCCAATAAGTCACACAGTAGAAAAAAAGCAAAAATAGGTAACTTGAATGGTTTTATTTTAGTTTAAAACACAGAATTTTCTTTTGCTTATTCAAGGAACTCTGCAAAAACTGATTATCATGACACAAAGGCATTGGTATACATGAAACAAAGGATTTGCCACAGTTATAGAGTATGGTTCACTATATTATAAAGACCACAGTTTCTAGATGTCTGTCAAGATATCTGACATCTTTCATTCCTCTTGTGTTGACAAAGAACTTACTTCAAGGGTGATCTTGCTTAATCTTTCTTGCACTGGCACTGTTCTTTAATTAAATGCGTTCCCCCCACTGAAAAGGAGGAATAATGAATGACATACAAGTCAGCCCTTGCATCACAGTCTAGGAGCAGCAACAAATTACACCAAAGGCCTATTTAAATAAATGTTTTATTCTTTGAATGCATACATACTTCCCATTATCTGAGATATGGAAAAGAACCACAGTCAGGAAGAACAAACATGCTGGAGTCAGCAGTCAGTCTTTCCAATTTTGAATTAATGCCATAATACCTGTATCAGTTTTTCAACACTGTTTTGGCTACCATCATTTTAGTTTGATTGCAGAAGACAACAGTTGTTTTAGAAATATTAGAAATATACTAGTAGAAACCAGCTCTGTCCTGGAAAAAAATAAAATAAAAATAAAAATCAGTCGGATTCAGCAGACCTGGCCAATTAAAATTACCTCTTGCAAAGTGAGCTTCCTATTGTTACCAGCACTTCTGTGGTGGTTTTACCCAGCTAAACAGCCGACCTCCACCACAACCGCTCGCTCACTCCCCCTCCTCAAAGAAACAGGGGGAGAAAATACAATGGACAAGGGCTTAAGGGTTGAGATAAGGACAAGCAGGTTACTCACTAATTATCGTCACGGGCAAAACAGACTCAACATAGGGAGATTAGTATAATTTATTACTATAACTAGCAACCTAGAGCAGTGAGAAACTAAAAGCAAACTAAAAACACCTTCCCCCCATCCACCCTCTTCTACCTCCTCCCCCCGAGCGGCGCAGGGGAACGGGGAATGGGGGCTGCGGTCAGCCCATATCGCTGCGTCTCTGCCGCTCCTTCATGGTCGCTCTCTGTTCCCCTGCTCCAACGTGGGGTCCCTCCCACGGGATGCCGTCCTTCCCGAACGGGTCCTGCGTGGGCTTCCCACAGGCTGCAGCTCTTCAAGAGCTGCTCCAATATGGGTCCGTACCACGGGGTCCATCCTTCAGGAGCAAACTGCTCCAGCATGGGTCCCCCACGGGTGGCAGCTCCCACCGGATCACCTGCTCCTGCGTGGGCTCCTCTCCACGGGCTACAGGTCCGGCCCGGAGCCTGCTCCTGCGGGGGCTCTCCATGGGCTGCAGCCTCCTTCAGGCCACATCCACCTGCTCCACCGTGGGCTCCTCCACGGGCTGCAGTGTGGAGATCTGCTCCATGTGGTACCCCATGGGCTGCAGGGGGACAGCCTGCTCCACCATGGTCCTCACCACGGGCCGCAGGGGAACTTCTGCTCCGGCGCCTGGAGCACCTCCTCCCCCTCCTTCTTCACTGACCTTGGTGTCTGCAGGGCTGTTCCTCACTCCTCTCACTCCCAGCTGCTGTTGCACAGCAGTTTTTTCCCCTTCTTAAATCTGCTCTCACAGAGGCGCAAACAACATCGCTCATTGGTTCAGGTCTGGCCAGCGGTGCGTCCCTTTTGGAGCTGGCTGGAGCTGGCTCTTATCTGACATGGGGCAGCTTCTGGAATCTTCTCACAGAAGCCACCCCTATGGCCCCCCTGCTACCAAACCTTTACCACGTAAACCCAATACAACTTCTTATGAGATCTTCTTATCATTCAAGGTTGGATGGGGCTTTTGAGCAACCTGGTCTACAGAGGGTTGGAACTAGGTGATCCTTAAGGTCCCTTCCAACCCAAACCATTCTGTGATTCTATGATTCTGTGATCTGCCCAGTGGGAGCTGTGGGTGGCTCTTCCTGTCCCTCTCCAGACACACTGATAGGAAAAGTCCTTGCCCTCCAGTCACTCTGTGCTCAGGGAACTAAGTTTTACTTAGTGCCAAGTGCTGGCAGAAGGAACATTACAAAAGCAATCACTGGAGACATAAAGATATTAGTACAATTTTCAGTAAACTCTTACTCTTTTGTTCTTGGCACACCTTTAATTCTGAAGGTCTAGGATTTTCTTGATCCCCCTTGGGGATCAGCATAGGAACTAGCACGACTGATCGTTCTTAACAGTTTTACTTGTTTAAATTTCAACTTTGAAGGTTTATCAATCTTTCTTTTTCTTACTAAGGAATCATTAGCCTAAAGAAAGCTGAGAAACTGTTACCAAGTGCTTTTCTAGTAGTTGTATAATTCACCATATACAGTCTTGGCAGTGTGTAGTTTACATATGAAAGCCTGTTACTACCACTGTAAGTTCTTTTTAAAAAAGTACCTTACTTTACAGTATGAAACCCTGCAAAGTATAAATGTGACTAGATTTAACTTTCTCAGGTCAGTAATGCAAGACATACATAAATATCTATATTATATTCATGCCACAAACCCCATTTGTGTCTATATATATATGTGCAAAAGTAGGATGTCTATGTCTGGAAACAAGTTGGTCTATATTTGACAGCAGAAAGGATATTTAGTTTAAGAAGAAATCTGTAGAATAACAAACTGAGAACTGGTTGTGAGAAAGTAAAAGCTGTGGTGTTCCAAGAATACATCAGGCAGAGCGGATGTTTATAAAGATGCGAGTCCTGCCAAAACCCATTAGTGTTGTCCTGAGTAAAGTGTGAGAGACTGCAAGTTTAAGTGGGAAAGTCATTTTGAGAAAGAAGGCACTTGGATTCCTCAGAGGACTCTGCTTAAAGGGCTTTCCAGAGTTGTGAAGAAACTGAAACCAGGCATTAAATAAAGGTGTTTGTTTTCTTGTCTCCGTCTATATATTTATTGCATTAAGTAGAGGTGCATTTGTTTTGTATGTATGCAAGCAACCAAGCAGAGGTAGTTGCGCAATGTCACCATCTCCTTCCTGAGCACCCAGCGTAAGAGACAGCTTTGGTCCCAAGGCTGTTCATCCTCATTAGCTCTCATTTGTGCAGAGACTAATCTGTCCTGTATATCAGGTGGCTAGATTAGCAATATTATGCCTATGTGGCTTTCAGCCCTGTGTTGGCTTGTAGCCATACAGGAAAGCGTCCAGAATTAGCACCAAACTGTGTAGCCTGTTTTGTCTGTGCTTTCTCTGCAAGTACAGTGTTTATGCCTGCATATGTGCCTCATTCCTCAGCACCTCAAACTAATATGCTGTCAGCTCCAAGTGCGTTTGGTCTACTGACGCTTCTGGATACTGCATGAACTCACATTAAGATAGGGTATGAATATAAAAAGAAGGTACGGTTCTTGCTAAAATGAGAATCTGGTCTTATTTTCAGTATCTCAGTCCTAAAGGACTGATAATGAAATGATAGGTGCAGAATGATACTTCTCTGAGAAGAATTATAACTAATTTAAAGTGATCGCTTAAAATAAATACGAATATGCATGTGAGTTTTTTATTTAACGGACAGATCCAGCTCAAGTTTGTGTCAAAATTAAGTGCATATATATATTTATATTAGAAATATATTAGTCCATGTTAAGACATTCCTAGTAGTTTTGTAAATGGTAAACTTAAACAGGGATACAGAGGGAAAAAAGTAAGGGACTGAGGTGTAGGGTTTTGCTTTTCTCTTTGCCGTTTTTGTTCCTTGATTGCGTGCAGGTTTTACATCAGAATGTAAGGAAATAAAAGGTAGGAATTTACGAGTAAATGATGTCAGTAGACAACTCTACTATTGAGCAACATGCTGAGTCGTCTCCTTGCATCTACCCTTTCTTGAGAAACATGCTCTGACAAGTTTAGGTCTTTACATAAAAGTAAACATAGCCTTCATAAATGCATAGGACATAGATAAAATGGTGAAAAAGTAGGTATTGGTTATTAAACAGAATCTATGAATAAGAATTTGAGAGCTTTCATGGACCAAATTCTGTATCCTGTTAGGAGAACGGCACCATCTGGTGGATCTTCTCTTTGGAAAACTCCTAATGGAAATTGTAATCATAATTCAGAGGCTGTTCACCTACTATAAAACTGAATATTGTGTAAGAATTGCTGACAATTAAATAAGAGGACAAAAATGGTAATAGTGACTGATAACATAATTGTCACAATTGTCAGTTGTGGAATCCTGTGGTTATTTCTTGCACAATAAATGCTATGTGAATATTTAAAAGAACAAAGAAAATTACCCAAAAACTAAAATGCCTATTTCTTGCTTACTTGTACTATCTACTCAGAGCTATGAGCAGCTAGTAAAGAAATAAGGTGTTCTGAACACAACAATAGAGTTCTATAGATCAAAATAATATATAAATGTGGGGGATGGAGGTGGATACAAGTGCCCTTATTTACTGTTTCATTATAGACCAACTCTTTGATTTGAGGACTTCTGTAATAGTAATTTTTGGCTTTCAAACACGATGACCGTCATTGCTAAACGCATTCAGTAGGCTAGCAGTGATGTGCAAGTCTCAGGTAATCAGTCAGTTCTCCCCTACGAATGACACAAGTCACAATATACACAGGAGTCTTTGAAGACAGCATATTCTGGTGTCTTCTGCCCAACTTCATATTTGCCCTGCTACATTGCATTACTGTAGCTTATCCAGTAACTGGATGGACTGGATATATTCCCAGAGCTCATTTCTGTCTAAACCACATACATTCCCTATGATGCCTTGCTATTGCATGCTGGTCTATGAGAAGGAAAGTTTGAGAACCTGTACTTAATGAAAATTTTCATCCACATCATCTGTATTATACTGTAGAGGAAAGTATTCCAGAGGCCTTTTCCAAAAAGTTTTGCTTATCTATCCTAAATAAATAAATAGTATTCTAAGTAATGTAAAAAATTAGTGTAGTCAAGCAGGATTTTTATTTGTGTGACCACAATCAGCAACTGATGTGTGCCTAGGAGATTTCAGTGAGAAAATGCTTAGAACTTCTTAAGGACAGTAATTTACAGCTTCAAAATTCAATCATTCTTGGGAACCCCAATAGTTCCAAACATGTAATAGAAATATATTGAAACCAACAAAGAAAAATTAATTAGACATTTTTGCATAATGGTCAAAGAGTGCACTCCTTCATTCAATGCAACCTTCACATGCCTACTGAATTTCAAGGAAACCAGTGTGTATTCTGCATTAGATTTAGCTGCTATAACAAAGAAGTGAAAAAGCCTGTTTTCTCCACGGTCTTCCTATAAATTTCTCCTCAACTATCCCCAGTTCATGAATTATTATTAATTTCTCTTTTTTTTTGCTTTTGATAATAAAAAAGCATAGACGCCCATAGAGAAATTCAAATGAATAAATTAAAACCAGACAATGAGAAGTGGCCTGACACTGCTTAGATTTCTCATTAAAATTCTATATTGTTTAGATAGATGTGACATACACTCATTTTTGCCAGCCTCTTGACATAAAGTCTGTTGTTGGCACTAGATGTGACAGGGCCATAGAAAAGCTAGTTGTGGAGCAGCGTCAATCATTTGATATGCAATGCATTTCTGGAAAACACAATCTCTTATTTATCCCATAATTGATTAAATGATTGAAGTGTGTCAAAAGAGCTATTTCAAATACCACCATAAAATAAAATTAAACAGAAGGTGAAAACAAGAGAGTCGGGCTGGTTAGTGTTGAAAGATGAAGAACGGATGAGCAGTTGAATGTCAACATCCAGTAGTATTGCTCTCTGGGAAGGAGACAGACTATAAAAGAGGATTTTTTTTTCCTGTAGGGAGAAATGTAGGGAAAGGGGACATTTTACTGAGCAGGGCTTGGGCAAGGATTGGGAGTGGAAGTCCCAGAGGAGAAAGAGTCAGGTGGACAAGGGAATTGGTTGCAGAACAGACACAGTAGGCCATGTGGCAGGATAAGCAAGCATGGTAACCAAAAGTACTACGTAAGCATGGGACAGTGCAGACTAGATCAGTTGAATTTGGAGCAGAAAACCACTTCACTTCCTATGGTGCTCCAATTGGAGTCAACGGGAATGGGAGTAGGGCAGCCGAATATTTACACTTCTGGAAATTGCAAAAGGTGCAAGCATACCTCTGCAGCCATGGAGAAGACCTGCAATTACTCTAGGTAAAGTATCACTGTTCTCTAAAGAGGAGACAATACTTTTAGCAGCTGGATGGAAGACTTGTCACTTTTATTATTTTGGTATTGGTTTTGCTCTTAGACAGTAACTTTTCCTATGGTCAGAAGCCTAAATAGCTTTGAGAGGAAAATTGAGAACTTACTGCACTCAAATGCCAGAGGTTTTAGCACTTCTTCCTGTGGCTTCTATGTAAACTTGCAAATGCACGTGCTCCACATCATCTAAGGGATTCCTGAGTTGTAAAAACAAAAGAATAGTTAGGATTGTTCAAATGAACTACAGTATCCTGCACATCTTGTACAGTATCTGGAATCATCTCATTTGCCATAGGTCTCCAGTAGTTAATAAAATGAAAATGGATGCTAAAAACAATATCTGCCTTATGCCTGAGGCTTGTTACTAATTTTATCACACAGTTGAATAATTTGGATCTCATTTTGGGGATCAGTTAAGTTGACACATGATTGTGACTCATCGAGAAGAAATTGATGTTAGAAAATGTTTAGATTTAGGATATAAATAATAATTTATTAAAGGGGATATTTTCTGTCTGCTCTAGCATCTGTGATAAACTTACAGGTTGGGGTACTTTTCACAGTTGTCTGAGTCAGTTTCAACAGAATTTCAAAAAAGAGCCCTGAGTACCATGTTTTAGAAAATGCTGAAATCATCACACTGACCTAGTAAGTTAGATAAATGACTCCTGTAAAAAGAAAACACACACAAAATCTTCTTGAATGCTTCAGAATCAAAACAGATTTTTTTTTTTAAATGTTACTTCTCAAAGGCATACCACTTTGCAAAAGGAACCGAAATGTGTTGGAATGGGATAATTTCTTGTATATATTAATAATGAGATGCATCTGTGGCAGGTAATATGAGCTTCTGTATTTGAAGAGTTCCGAGAGAGTTCAGTCAGCCATTTTGGATAGAGAATATCTGTGTAGTTAATGATTTGAAGGAAAGAATGTTTGGAGAATCATCCAAGCCAAGTTTCGAGTCTACATCTCCACCAGAAAGGCTGCTCAAAATCAATCTGTAACTCAGTATTGAGTTTGAAAATTTGAAACTTAATCTCATTTCTGGATGAGTATCAACATGACAGAAAAAATCTGGTTTTATCTGAAGTGATAGATCTAGATGTGTTTGGGATATCTAAATGCATGGTCTTTCGCGATCCAAAGTAATGAGAGCTCTGTTACTAATTTTAGGATGAACACCCTTCCCAAACAGGGCTTTACAATGGGAAGTGCAGAATAATATGAGCTGAAACTGCAGAAATAGTTGTGAAAAGATAAAGAACATAATTGCATTTTGCCAGAAGACGCACACTGTTATGCTAGCGGTGAATACAGTTCTGTTTGCCAGTCTTATCTAAAAGAAGGAGTTTGAGAGTGGAGGTCTGAGATTTTGGTTCACCTCTAACGCATAAGCAAAAGTGGCCCCTACGTAATTATAGCTTTTAATATCACCTAGAAAAACCCCAGGACTGGTGGCTAACTCATCACCAGATCTACCGTAATTCTATTTTGAAGTTTTTCAGCCACAGCCCACTCAGTCAATAACACAGACTATTCCATGAGTATTCCAGCATTTATTTTTAGATACAGGATGAATAAAGATAAATGAACAATGTCTGCATTTTGGGGTGGGTAGGTACATTAACTTTTAGAGTGCTGAGATTGAAGTTTTGAGTGCCTGAAGTTAAATCATAAAACTTCAGCACTTACAATTAAGACACACTGATGAAAACAGTACTCTTTTTAAGATAGAGCTATTAGAGTAATAGTCTTTATCAAGCAGAAGAGTATGGTGTTTTTTGTCCAGTACTTGAAATCTCCGTCTCCCCCACACACTACATCATGTTTCCTACTTGCCACAGTAGTAGTTTATGCTGGAATCACAGCACTGGCTTAAGTCTCTTCAGAGATGATAACTGAGCTGCAAAGAACTGTAGTGTTACTACAGCTTGTTTTTGTATTAGTGAAGAGTTTATTCACTTAAAAATTCAATTCCAGATATCTTGAAACTATTTACCAGCTAGCTGGTTATGCACATAGAAATGCCCTAGGATAGGTTTTAATGCAACAGTCCAATTTATATAGAAGAGCCATCTTCTTTCTGTTTCCCTAAGAAAAGGTTGTATTGTAACTATTTAGGGTATGCGGTTGTCTTTCAGTCTCGCTTGTTAATGTTGCTCCATGTTGCTGAAAATATGTAGGTTTTCACTGATCAGGAGCGTTCATATGAAAGAAACTGAGAAGAAAAAAATGAAAGAGTGACATTCCATGAGTCAGGCAGCTGTCTTCAAAAAAGACATGTAACCCCTGTTCCTGTGAATAATTAAATATATGAAATGTATAAGTTTATAAACAGTCTGACTTATGAAATTTTCCTGAAAGGTGGACAGTACAGATTTGAACATCCCTAGGTCAAAAAAGGAAAAAAAAAAAAGGCTGTTGAATCTCCCACAGCATCTATGAATGTCTCTTCTGCTTCTTCATGAAGTTCTGGAAATAGAGGCTTTCTTGTTCTGGCCTGTTTACAAGTGCTCCAAATGTTTTGTGTGGATTACAATGTTTGAGGTTAACTTAGTATCATGTTGTTGTTGTTGTTGTTGTGTTTGTTTTTTGTTTTGTTTTGTTTTAAGAGCCACACTTTATCTTTCAGTTTTCAATAAGGCAAACAAACCAAAAGAAAACCAGATATTTGTACAACCATAAGTTACAAGGTGCCTTCTAAAATATTGTAAAATATTATCCAAAATAAGCAGTATTTTGTAGTTCTGTCAGCTGTTGTGATTGTCATTTGACTGCTTCTTGACTGTAGTCCATAATTCTTTCTAAGGTATTCCTTTAAGGAACTTGAAGAATGTGATATAATGCTTTATGTTGCTTAGATTGGTACAGTTTGGTGTTGTGCCCAATGCTACCTTTCTGAGTTATGTATATTGTTCTGTCATTACCAGTGATATAGTAGAAGACTTCTCTGTTATCACCATAATACAGAGCACCAAAAATCACCACACATCAAATCGTCTTAGAATAGCATCCACCACTTCAAGTGTTGTAGATTTTATCGTTGTAGATCTAAGGAGTACTGGAATGCTTTGTTGACCAACAGTATGGTACAGAAGTGAGAAAAGGACCAGATCTCTCTGTTCCAGTCTTCTGCCTCAGTCACTGTCTTTCCTGATGCTGAGAACATGATGCTGAGAAAACCTCTGCTTGCAGAATCCTGAAGCAAAAACATGCTTATTAAAGTAGAAAAGAGTGAAAAGCACATTTCTGTGACCCTTTGGCAAAGAATGTCATTCTAGTTATGCCTGGGAAGTGCATTCCTGCAATGAAACACTGACATTTTCTTTGTCTCACTGGGCTTTTCTTAAGAAAACTGCTTGTCAGTCTCTAGTCTGGTAGCATACAGTCCAGAAATTTGTCTCTTGTGAAGGTGCTTGAGGTTTTGTTTAATAATACCATATTGTCAAAGAATTATACTGATCCAACTTAGAAAGTAAATGTAAAATTGGATTTACTGTTAGATCAATAACAAATCAGACTGCTACAATGGAGGGTTCTAATATCATTTTAGAAAAAAAATAAAAACCAGAGTGCAGACACATGAAAAGAAGGGAATTGTCACACTAAGAGAAGATATTTGAGACAAGAGAGCCATGCTCATGGCTAATTTTGAGTGGGTTTATTTAAAACTTCCATATGTTTAATAGGACCTTGTGGTTTGAATTTCTCCTCTCACTTAATCAGTAAGTATTCTATTTTCAGTGCTATGAAATGGGCTGAATATGCATGGTAGCATTACCATGACATCTTCCGTCTTCAGTTAAGACTTAACAGACTTTTTGCGAATTAATTTCCAGTTGTCCCTTTTGTGGAATAGCAAAGGTACCTATGTGTTCTTATGGTAATATCTAAAGGCTCTGAAAAGGATTGGAGATCCATTCGTACTGATGCTGTACAAACAAAAGAGTGCTGCCTATGTCATACTAGACAGTAGTGTGATGCAATAGAAACAGATTTGTGTGGTAAAGCACACAGTGAGTGCTGAGGACTTGACATCCAGACTACATCTACTTATGGTTGCAAGTAAACTCTAACCTGATCCCTTGCACTGAACACAGTTCAGTTTCCTATTAACAGCTGCATTGCATCAAGTGCACACCTACAGCACACCTTGCAGCTTAGCTTCACGCTCTTAAAATCCAGCTTGCACACTTAAAGAGTGATTCACGTATTAACCAGAGCATAGTAAGTGGGGACAGCTGAAAGATTTTCTTCAGAAGAGCACTCCTGAGCCAAATTAAAATGGTAATGCAGAGGCACTTCTATCTAATCCACAAGGGCAAGTGTATAGTGATTTTCTGAGGGGGACATGTCTGTTTATACACTGTATAGAAACATAAAGTTGGGGTTCGAAGGGATCTCAGAGTTACTTAATGTGTTTGCATTAGGATCAGCCAGCCACACGTATGTCATTCCTAATAAGCGAGTGTCTAGACTATTCTCAAGAGATCCCAAAGATAGTGCCTCTGAGTCCCTCTAGTCAAAAAAAAAAAATTTTTTTTTTTTTAAATTTAATTATGTGCTTACTATTAGCATTAGGCCTCAGTATGAAGACTGGACACTCTTAACCTGAATGCCTGCACTGTATTCTGCTGCCAGCTCTTCGCTCCACCCCTCTCTCAGGATTTTCTGCTGCAAGGATGATTCAGCTGTCTGTGCGAAGTCCACTAAACTGCTGCAAATTATCAAGGAAATCCAAAGTTAACATAACTTTGTACCTTTATATGGGGATGGGTCATTCCTACAACAGGGATGGGATTTTTGAGAGGGAACAGAAAGCCTGGCTAAGAAAAGAGTCACCACAGTCAGCCCTGTGCAAGCTGTCTCTGCTCATCCACCAAAAACCTCTGTGTCCCTTGCTATATGCTCAGTTCATTACTCCTTACCCTGTAGAAAGGGAAATTAGTCCATTACCTCTATTTTAGGAAGACCTATTGTATTATATTAAGCTTTTATACTGAAAGATAAGTTTGGAAGGGGTATGATTGCCTGTGTTTCAGGATTTAAACCAATCTCTGCTAGGAATCATATCAGGACCTTACATAGGGGTATGTTATCCTGAATGTTTTCAAATGCTGGATTTCTTCCATCTTTTTTTTCTGGAATACTGTTTGTGATAGAAGCTGACCGTGATGTCACTTAGATTAGCAATTCCTCTTTTACCATTTTTCTTGCTCTTACAAATGAGTTTTCACGAGGGAAACCCTTTGTGGGGCCTGACGACATCCATGCCATTCCAAGGTCTGCAGCCCCTCTAGGCAGACCCCTGTTCTTTAGTACCATAGGTTTGTGGGGTTCCTGTCCCCTGTCACTGCTGAAGGTTAGTGTAGTTGGGCATTGATGTTGGAGGCTATGTAGAATATTGTAGAAATGATGAGTTAAATCACTGAGTGGATCAGATGACATTTTAAATTTTAATGCAAGTAAATGTGTAGAGTAAAATTCTATAGATCCTTTGACCTTGAAGTAGCAGGAAAGCCTTCAAAGCATTATTCAGATTAAATGAAAGGAAAATCAGCACCTTTTGCACAATATCACATTGCATACTAGATTGTGTACAAGTCAGTGTTGCGTTCTGAGGTTATTTTTGCATGTTATCATGTCTCAATCTAATCCAAGTTTAGGAGATTTGTAGATTTTAACTAGTAAAAAAAAGAAAAAAAAAAGAAAAAGAAAAGATCTAAAGGTAAACACATAAAAACCCAAAGGTAAATATCAACATATTTGACAGTTATATGGAAGGCTGCTCTGCATCCTTCTTGAGAGATTTGGCCACATCACTGTAAGTAGGTAGGAAGAGATCTGATGCAGGCAAAACAAACTTTAAAAGTACTCAGTCATCATCCTCTACAAATCTCTTTTCTTTGAGATGTCACCATGTTAGCATGAAATTTTGTTACAAAAATTTGATTCTAAGTGCATAACTCTATTAAAATATAACTGGCCAAAAGATTCTGACAAACTTTTTTCTGTCATTCAAAACCCAAATGATTTTTCACTCAGTTCTAGTATACAACTGAACTTTATTCATGTAAAGACGCCTGGGTGAACACTGAATTAAATTATTTCTAACCACGTCCAACATCTTGTAAAAATAAATTAAACAAACCAGCCTCCATATACCACCCAAACATTTACTGAGAATGAAACTGAAGTCCCTTTAACTGACATTCAATATGAACGACATTTATTACACACTAATTTTTCTTCTGTCCTGGATAAAGCTGAAATTATCCTATTACTACATTCTGAATAAATCATTTGACATTTGAAAAATTGATGTGAGAAATTCCAGCTCCTGAAAAACTTCAAACAGTAAAATAATGGAAGTATGTTACAAAAGATGTCTTCCTAAATTCTTTGTGTGATGTCCACCATTTTTGACACAGATTTTTTTGGGCCATTTCAAGACCCTTGCCACACCTTAAGAATCTCCTAGGAGCTCTTTAATGGGAAAAATGAACACCATTTCCTGGATTGCTTCTTTTCATGGTACTCCTTCAACTGGCACCAGAATGGTGGTATGCTGTTGAAAGGCATGCAGCTGATAATAACAAGTGCTGTACACGTCGTGACAACCATCAAGTTTCATTAGCATTAAAAAGCTAGGAATCGATTCCAGTATATCACTGTCCTCATTCAAACTGAGCATAATAATTAGCCTTTCTTTGAATATTTATATCTGGAAAATATTTTGATCACACTGAAACCACTTTACAGATTAATAAATGAACAACAACTCTTTGTGCTATTATTCTGGGGTTGACTATTTTTCCTGAAGCCCTTAGGATTTCAGTGCACCAGATATGGCTAACGTCTATTGTTTCATAAGTCCATAAAAGCAAATATTTACTTCCCAGGGCACACACCTAAACTCATACAGTGTTGTTGAAGTCCTGTGGTTCAGATATAGTATTTTGATATCAGAAAGGTTCTTTCTCTTATACAGCTAACACCACCTCCCTGCCAAACACAAACTAACCCAACCAAAATATGGTTTTACCAGCACAGAATCATCTACTGTAGTAGTTCTCCCAGCATGGCTCTCACGATTAGAGGGTCTACTGGTTATTTTTATCTCCCACATCCTAGCCATGATGGGAGTACTGGCAGCATTAAGTCCCTGTTAAGTCATGGCCTAGAAAGTTACCAAATAGTCAAAATAATAAAAGCAAAAGTCAAAACTAAGTTTTCTGTTTGCTGGATTTCATATGAGAGGAACTTCTGTCATACTGGTAAGAGAAAAACAATTCACGGACTTGAAAATGGAAGGAAAAAATCGCTCTCAAGAGATGTATTTCTCAAATGGATGTATATTAAGCTTGCTGTTTGCTAATTGGGTCTTGTGCTGCTCTCCTTCTGCATTATTTCCAGCAGTTGCTTTACCAGGCTACTCCTTTATGTGCATATTGGGTATAGCCTATTAGCTGCTATTTCAAGCTCCTCATTTGCTTCAGAAGCGCAAACTCTGTAAACATTATCACAGCCCTGGGACTGTGTAAGCAGCTGGATGTCTTTATAAATAAATAAATAGCCTAAATTAATAAAAATAAATAAATTAAATAAATATGCAATGATAACAGAGTCATTATTAGCTTAGCCAGATTGTCTGCTCTTAGTGGCTTAACTCTGGCCGACCCCAGCAGATGAGGGTAGGGAAAAAAGGGAAAAGAAAATAATTGCTTTGCTGATTTCCAAGCTAAATAATTATCTGAAAAACCCACAGCTGTAGGTTTCCCCTGCTTACCCTCATCATCCATGAAGGAGACAGGGATGGCCTGGAGAACGGGACCTTTTAATTAATTTGCAAAAAAGACTTAGAGAGACAAAAACATTGTGGTCAACAAAATGTGCTGACTCTTTCTAAATCCTTATTTCTACTTTATAAAGCATTTACTGTATAACGAAGAAGAAACAAAAAAATCTTTCTCCACAAGATCATATCTTCCAATTTGCCATGAATAAAACACCTCAACACTTAAAACATCGTTTCCAGATGAAATCAGAATATGTATGTGGTTCAGCCTAACAAAGACTATCCTGAAAGGCAGCTTCCATACTACCTGGACTGTTGGTACTGTAAATCAAATAATGTTATTCTAGGGATACTAGAAATAGGCTTGATTATTCACTAAATGCTGAGACTTGCAACAGCTTTTAGCTGTCAGCACAGCAAGCGTATTAGCAAAAAGCTTCTATTCATCAATTACAACAGGGAACAGTAGTATTGCTTTTGTGGACATGGCTACTTCTGGCAGCTGAGAGAAATACATATATATGTTCAATGTGGTGTCTGGACTACAAAACATGAAAAAAGTGTGCTTCCCTGATTGTGTCTAGTATTCAAGATATTGATGGAGCCAGCAAGCTTATGTTATTATCAGGGTTGCACAGCCATGAATACATAAACTGGAAAGCGGCCTTTCCAGGTAAAATATGCCCCCCTCACATTACTTTTGTGGGAGTCAGCTTCAGGAGTTTATCTTCAAAACACATTATTGGTAGTTTTTTCTATAAGAGATAAGACCCAAAAGGGCAATGTCAGCATCTCTCTTTACAGATGCGCGTGTTCTCCTAGTGCTGGAGCTTTGCTAACACTACCAGTGGCAGGTAAGGGAAACATTTTGAGACAAGGGATCTCCTGATCTGAATTGCAACGTAGTGAGTTACAAATTCCCTTTTCAGATCTTTTTCTGATAAGAAGAAAACACAAGATTGATGTTGATGAGGTTTTTACTTGAATTCTGAAAAGAGGATGGACGTTGTTTGGGTGGCCAAGGTGCTATTCTGGGAATTGTTAGGGAGAATATTGTGCAAAGCAGTGAGTTTCTGTGCCGGCAGGTATGCTCCTCATGCTTCCTGCCCATATATAAAATGTTTGCACATTCATCTGATTTCATTCAAAAGTACTAATCACCAACAACTCCCAGCAGAGTGACAAAACCACGGAATCGTACATGTGTTAGGGGGTAGGCTGTACAGCAAGATTATGACAGATCTTCTAATTTTATAAGTAAACCAGATTGAAAAGGAGCTAGATCCAGGAAAATGGGAGATACCATTACTTATAATAAATAGAGTCCATTACAAAAAATAAATTCTATGAAAGCAAGTCTTTTCACTTTTGATGTCTCATACTCACTTTTTACTAAGAAAAGCCCGTAAAAAAAGGTTATCAAGACAAATAGTGAAATCACAGCCCTGTACTTCAAAAAAACCAAGACTTTGTCTCATTCAGGAATCTGCTTGGCATGATTCTGTAGGAGACCTGAAGAGGTTGTGGGACCTCTGCTGTTGGAGACACTCAAAATTTGTTTGGACAAGGCCCTGAGCATCTTGCTCTAACTGCACCCACTCTAGGCAGAAGTTTATTTTGGATAATTTGGATTTGCAGGGGTCCCTTCCTACTTTTATGCCAGCATGGGTGAGGTGGAGGTGATCTGAAGTCCTGCTCTTGCTTGCACTATGCCTTCTCCTCTCAGTTACCCCCAAACTTTACTGCTTCCATCCAGCCTCCTCTTGCCTCTTTAAAGCCTCAAAGCATGGCCCCCCCTCACTTTCTGTGGAAACTAATGCATTGCCATTACATAACTAAATTTTGGCGTTTATTACCAAACTTAATGAGATTTGCAGGCCCAGTGACAGTTGACCATAATGAGAAAAGACTTGATATATCACCAGCTCCTTTTATCTTTGTCTTCGCAATTCTATTGCCTTTATAATATATATATATNCCAAAAGTTAAAGCACATTACTGAGGGCATTGTCCAAGTGCCCTTTGAACACTGACAGGCATGGGGCATCAACCACCTCACTAGGAAGCCTGTTCCAGTGTTTGACCACCCTCACGGTAAAGACATTTTCTCTGATGTCCAGTGTGAACCTCCCCTGGCTCAGCTTTGTGCTGTTCCCACACGTCCTGTCATTGGTGACCAGGCAGCAGAGACCGGCACTTCCCTCTCCACTTCCCCTCCTCAGGAAGCTGTAGAGAGCAACGAGATCCCCTGTCAGCCTCCTCTTCTCCAGACTAGAGAACCCAAGTGTCCTCAGCCTCTCCTCGTGGGACATGCCTTCCAGCTTTGCTGCCCTCCTCTGGACACTTTCAAGGTGTCCTTAACATCCTTTTCATATTGTGGAGCCCAGAACTGTATGCAAAATTCAACATGAGGCTGCACCAACGCTAAATATAATGACGAATTTATCTATTCCCAATTGAGTTTTGTGAATTCTTGGCCATGCTCATCAGTTCAACAAACTAAATATAAGAAATTAAGGTTTCCGATTTGTGTTGTGTTTTGTTTCGTTTTGTTTTTTTGGAAGCCAACAATAACTCCACAGCCAACAAGTTATTCCACTACATTTTGGTGATGGCAAAATTTGTTTCCTGTCAGAAAGAGAACAGAAGGTCAATATTTTAGTCTTTTTTAATAAAAGAATGGGGAAAACATCAATAAATAATATGTTCTGTTTTGAAAATGGGGATGGTCTGAACTTCTGAGTAGAGCAATTGTTTTGAATGAATTTTGACTGGTCATTCATAAACAATTTGAAAATGTCAAACTGAGTATTAGAAAATTTTTAAATTTTTAGTACTTTTTATATGGGAGCTTTAATCAATACTGCTCTTCTTTCACAGATCCTTTTGTTTTTGGCAAAGTAGCCTTTTTACTAAAAAAAGACTGTCAGAAAATTTGGCAGTAGTTCTAGAAGTCAAGTCCTTGCTGCATAGACTTATGTTTTAGTCCTGTGTATTGTCTGTACTATTTGAAAGAAAATACAGTCATTAACATTCCATGCCATTTCCTTGAGCCATGTGAAAGGTTTACCATTATTTTTCTTTCTTTCTAAAAAATAAATAAATAATTGCTTAAGCCCATCATTCCATTCTTCTACATTTTATAATCCCCTACATCAAATATTTGTTGATTGCATATCAAATATTAAAAATCTGTCTTTTTAAATGTTGGCTATCATCTAAGGTATTTCCAAACCATAAAAATTTTTTTTTTGTTCATTTGATTACTCTGTGTAGTAATATAGGTACATATTTTAATTAAAATGTCATGAGCTATAATAAATATGATCCTCTGTCACTATGTTTGTGCATTAAAGATTTACAGCTATAGTGCCCTGTATTATTGCCTGGAAAAAAATAATTAGGTTATGGAGTCTACTTTTAAAAATATATTGGTTTTATGCTTTGCAATAAAATAGAGAGCTTGTTAGATACAATGGGCAATGCTTGATAATACTGAAAGGATGAGAAACCAATTCCAGAAAACCTGTTCAGAAAATTAGATATGTATTTAAGTTAGTAAATGACTGGCGGCACATAAAAAATCCATACTTGACCTCTCATAAAAATATAAGCTTTACATATTATCTGTTTGTTGTAGAAGATCTGGCAGATGAATTAATACAGTTGAAAGTACTATCAATGTGAAACAGATTATTTTTCATATTCAGTGGACACTACTTATCAAGCTAAAAGATGACCTGGAGTGTTTACCTTAATAAAACTTAGTTTATGAATCACCATTTCTTCTTTCTTTTGTATAATAAGGTAGAATTACCTGGAGCATATACAAAAAAATATCTAAACTCATATTTTTAGACAGCTGAGAAATGGCCTCTGGGACCATCAGGCACCTAGGTCAGCTGCAGCATTTTCAGGCAGGCTGATGGCCACTGTTAACTTCCTTCACCTTGCAACATCAACATTTTTATACAGAAATAGATAAAGATTCAGCTGTGTTGTTTCACATGCCTGCCTTTGCATCACTGGTACATGCAGACCTGTGCTACCAGGCTCCATGTGCCCAGCCCCTGGCTGCAAAGGTGCCTGCCATGAAAGTCACTGCCTACACTGTAGAAGTCAAATAATAGGTAGCATGAACTCCACCATATGTAGCTCCATGAAAGCACTCCTTCTGGCTCACACTCAATATATCATTATTTTGGGAAATCATTTCTTGTTTGGAGGAAACTGCTGCTGGTGTAGTGTGAGTAACGAGTCACTTGTGGTCATGGTGGTTTTGGAAAGAGGAGAATCTGGTCACTGCTCTGTAAAAAGGCTGTTGATAGGTTTTAAGGTGCTGTTGCTAAGGGCTTAGCCAACAAATGTTGGGACAGAGGATGAGCTCCAAAATCCATTCCCAGCCATTGTGGCTTTGATTTGAATAAGCAAAAACAGATAAGCTTATTTACTGCTGTTTCTGTTGTTTCAGTCCCCAGACACTGTGTGGATTAAATTTATGAAAAATTACCAACTTTACCTACCAAAAATCCCCCCCCAACACATTCAATACCTCACATGTAAAAATCTTAATTATATGTGAATGCTTGCATCATAACAAGAAAAATAAATGTTGCTTGAATATGTTAATTAGTATTTCTTACATAAACCTGTTTGAACTTAAGAGGAACCAATGAACCTCCTGAGTCTGGAGTTCGTGATTTGTGTTAATTTACTATACTTTGTAATAGTTTCTCTTATTTTGAAGTGTTATTGATACATGCATTCAGTCTTAAGTCAATTACAGTTGTTGGATTTTTTTTTTTTTTTTTTCTGTTTTATTTCACCTGGAGGAAATACATCTATGAATTCCATTTATGCTAGCAGCTAGTGTCATGCTGATGTATCTTATTCATCGCATATGATTTTTTGTTGTGGGTTATCTTTTATTACAGATCTGAATAGAACTTATATACTCTACCATGTGCATAAAAGGTAGGCATAATGAGATAATATATATATATTTATCTGTTAAATACAGATCTTGGTTGGAAAACCTTCTTGGTTTCTTTCATAATGAAAATAATGAAATGACATTTAACTATAAAGAGTCAAAATCAGATTTATCCTTGGTATTGATTTAATGGAGTAAAATAGTATATAAATGAGTTGGTATTTTATCTATAATTCTGCAAATAAATGAATAAATCACACAGCTCATACGAAGACAAAAGGCTCATATAAGTTTTGTATAAGAAAAAGACTGCAGTGATTTTCACACAAACTTTACTAGAGCTAAATCTGTCTTGTAAATGTGACCTAGCATAGCAGACTAACATATCCGACAGTTCACTTCAAAGTGCACTGTAATTATTTTTCCATGAGCTGAACTTCTAAGGATTAAAAGTAGAACTCATACTGATAAATACAGGTGAAGTATTGTAACTGAAACGGATAGAAATTAAGCATTACTACTTAACTAAAAGCTTAAGTACTTAAGAGGCACAATGCTTTCTTCTCAAGTAATTTCCTTAAAATAGAATCACATTTATGATATATTTTGTCTCATTGCAGCTTCAATGTATCAGATAATATTATTTTCAAAACTCAAAATCAATACATCATTAGGTTTAAGAATTCTTCTTTAAGAAGTAATTAAAAAAAAAAAGCTGGCATATAGATTCATGTTATATGTTGTTTTCAATCTGCAAATGAGTTGTCGTGAAGCAGAATTCATGAAGATGGTATATCCTAAAGTCCAAAAGTACTGCAAAAGTATTGGTTAACTGAGATTTTCCTAACCGTCTACCTTTAGTAGCCTTTTAACTGTCTACATTAGTAGTCCAGAGTAAGTCGACATGAAAAGTCAGGGGTAAAGTATGTGACTAGCCCCCATGAGGTGATGGCCAGCAATCTGCGTGACAGATCCACTATTTCTATCAGACAGTCTCAAGTGTTCGAGAGAGCTTCGTTACAGTGTTTGCGAGTTCTCTGTTGATAACCTGTGAGAAGGCAGGTGTTGTGGCTAGCCTTCCAGAAACATTAGGTTTTTAGATCCTGACTGAATTTTGTAGGTTTCTCCATGCTCAGCAGTTTGGAAAGTAAGTGCACTTACAAAGAAGCTTAACTTTCTGCTCTTGTGTTTGTGAGTCTTGGTCTATCTGTCCTGTTCTCTTATGCAGAATGTTGCCTGCTTCAGGGTGCAAAGCAAAGATCTTGGTGACCTGCCAATAAATTTTTGTCAATTCACATTCAGAAGACAAACTAAAATCAGCTCCCTGAAGCAGCAACCTGTGTGGCATCAGAAACACAAGTCCTGGCCTACAGGGAGACTTGGGAAAGTGCGACAGTGTCAGCTTTTTTGGCAAAAGGGCAGGCTGTTGTCTTAAACCAGTCCCAAAGCAGCACACTCACCAGCCAGGGCACACAGTCACCCAGCTCTAGTTCAGACCTCAGCACCTGGGAATCTGATACCTTCCTCCACCACCTGAGAGGAGAGGAAAACTCACCAGCCTAAGGTTAAAACACAGTGAACGGATGAACAATTTGGTAGGAAGGGAAGAAGGCTGCTAGTATGTTAAACAGTAGCATTCCTTTTCAGAGGAAATATTAGACTGAGTTTTTTAGGCTGGAATGATAGTGAGATACTGTAGCAAGGAAGGGAGACCCTTGCTTGAGTTCCAGGGCAGGATGCTGTACTGTGCAGTGAGAGAACTCTGCATGACATGTTTTGTCAGCATAATTGCTCCAAAAGGCACACACCTTGCTTTTTCTTCCACAACAGTAAGGGTCCGTAGGTGGCACATACAGTGCGCTTCTGGTTTTTGAGGGAAGAGGGGAAAAAAACTGAAAGCTACCATTTCCTTCTCCACCTTGGTCCCTGGAGTAGAACTAAGTTATTGTTGTGACTCCCAAAATTTCTGGAGCAGAAGACAGGGCTGAGAGTGTGGGATCCTGTTACATAGATCCTCCTTTTGGACAGGAACAGCTGAAAGCCATCATATGCTCATAGATATTAGATACTGCTATCTGTCATTCCAGTAGGAAAATGTATTTCTCTGGCTGGGCTTGGCTGAACTATTTAGTGCATAGACGATTACAGGTATGTGCTATGTAAAGAAATTTAGGCACAAGTGTGTTGAGCAGGCACTGCTTACACAGCTGTTATACTGAACCTGGACTGCTCTCTTCTCCAACCTGTATCACTCCTCACCCTTCAGAACCAGAAAAGCAAGACAGTAGCCTCAGGCATTTGGTTAACTGAATCCAGCTGATCTTAGTGACATTTTTTTCATTCATTTGTTCACTGTTAATCTTTCTTTCTTTTAGAATTTGACTTTAATGAAACTTGCCCTCAGCTTAAAAACATGATCATCCTATTGGCTTTAAAAATGATTGTTAGTCAAATAACACTTAAATTTCTGTGTCTTCTTCAGAAGATAGAAAGAATACCTCTTAGAATACATTTTGCTTCTCTGTTATTCAATAAACAACTGTAACATGAGCTTTCTTGTATAAGCAGCCATCATGCAGCAAGTATTTTTACTATGTTGGTTGCAGACCCTTGAGAATCACTGTTGATCGTCATGTGGAGAGATGTTGTGGTTTAACCTGGCAGGCAGCTACGCACCACACAGCTGTTCGCTCACCACCACCCCCTCCCCACCCAGTGGGATGGGGGAGAGGATCGGAAGAAATAAAAAGTAAAAGCTCATGGGCTGAGATAAAGACAGTTTAATAGGATGGAATAGGAAGGGAAAATAATAATAATAATAGTAATAATAATAAAAGAATATACAAAGCAAGTGATGCACAATGCAATTGCTCACCACCCGCAGACCAATGCCCAGCCAGACCTTGAGCAGCCAACTCCCCCTGCCCCAGTGAACTCCCTCCAGTTTTATTGTTCAGCACAATTCCACATGGTGTGGGACATCCCTTTGGGTCACCTGTCCTGGTTCTGTCCCCTCCCAGCTCCTTGTGTACCCCCAGCCTCCTCACTGGCAGGGCAGCACAAGAAGCTGAGAAGTCCTTGGCTGTGTGTAAGCACTGCTCTGCAACAACTAAAACATTGGTGTGTTTTCACTGCTATTTTCATCAAAAATCGAAAACACAGCATTATGTGAGCCTCTACAAAGAAAATTAACTCTGTCCCAGTCAAAACCATGACAAGAGACATGGAGAAAAACTGAAAGAAAAGTCCTCAAACATCTACCTTTGTTATGAGTTATCTTTCTGTCCAAGTCATAGGACCTTTCATATGGAGCATCTTTCAATAAGGCACTCCCTGAAATAAACTTTGACAAGTCCATTAGAGTTACTTTTATGTTATGAATATCCTTTGAAACATGCAGTTTTCATTACAGAAAAGTAACAGTCATGAAGCCCTTGCAGTATTCCATGGATATTCTTGAAACAATGTCAGATGATCTCCAAATGTAGAACATTTCTTAAAACAGAAGTATGGAGAACCTTCTTCCCTGTGCTGTTTCTCATGTAGGCTGTCTTACCCCTCACTCACTCAAAATCAGTATTGCAAATTGCAGCCTTCATTTGCACAGAAGATCACAGGAAAACATTAATTCTTCAAAAGTGAAGGGAAAGCCTACATGTGTGGCTGTTTGTTTTGCTGAAGAATATAGTTTGAACACTATTTTCATTTTAGGGCAGTGAGGAAACGTAGGTAAATTGCTTAGCGACCAGCAGGAGGGACAAGAAATTTCCATAGGACAATTGCCACTTATAGTGAGTTTTCTGTCTTCATATGCATGTCTTTTTCTCTATGGCATGAGTCCCCTCTAAGCAGGAGTATAAAGCAAACTGTTCCACTGGGCAGGGTCTGTAACCATGGCTGAAAATAGTGCCTCAAGGGGAGGTTCTGCCTCTATGGTGCTTTTGTTTCCTACTGAGCTGTATTGGAAAGAGAAGAAGACCCAAGTCCAGACTTCAAAGACAGACTGACTATATCTAATAACTGCTTTCATTCTACCATGTGAGTGGGAATTCAACCACTGCAGAGCTAACCTTTAGGAGACTGCATTATAGTTTTTTTAAGGCACCTAGAGGTTGGTTAATAGGCAGATTCAGGAGATGCTTGAGCAAACACTTGTTTCAAAGACAAATCACCTGTTTTACTTGCACAGTTGACTGTACACACATCTGAAGGTATGTCTATCATTTCACAAAACTGTGGGGCATACTGCATTTCAAAATTCAGTACTGTGCTTTCGCAGGTCTCCATCTTGTATGTGTGAGGTAAGAAGTTTCTGTAAATAATGTATGCATCATAAATTGTTTATAAATATCTTCCGATACTGGCCTTCTTCTTTCCTTCCCGTTTTGCCTCAGTCATTACCTAGATGGATGCTAGCATGGAGCTGAACAACTTACTGTTTTATTCTCTGCTTGTTTCCTGTGGAACAAGAATTACAACAGAATCCACTAGCAACAGGACTAATATGTCTGAAATATCCCCCATCACTGCTCTGTATGGAAAGTTTGATTACCTATGTTTCTTTGCAGGTGCATATGTGCTTCAAGTAAAAGCAACAGATGCTGATGATCCCACCTATGGAAACAGTGCTAGAGTGGTCTACAGCATTCTTCAGGGGCAACCCTATTTCTCCATTGATCCGAAGACAGGTAAACTGTTTATCATTTAAACTTTGGATTTCAATTCATGTGGGCAATATCAGTGAATAAAATGGACTGTGCTGATATGGCCAAAAGCCAGTAGAGTATCTTTGCATGTAATTTTGTTTTGATTATTGACTGTTTTTGAATGGATTGCAATCTGTTGTAGAAGCAAAAGAAACATCCTCCTTCAAATAATCCTGGAATATCTGCAGTATGTATATATCAAACAATTTTTTTCTGATGCTTTACCATTTCTTTATAGCTAAAGCTTATCTGCTGCATGCATTCTAGTATTTTTTTTTTTCTGATGATTCAGTTTTCTATGTTGGGTCTTCCTTCTTTTTTTCTCACCATTTTTATTCGCTGAAGTTACAGCCAGAAATTCTGTAGAAATGATTGTTTTACCATATAGAGCTAATTTGAGACTGTGCAACAGTTATAAATCATCTCCTGCCCTCCTTTTTTCCTGGGGCATACTATGTTTGTCTGGGGTTACTGGATGTGCAAGCAGAAAAGGATAATACGTTTAAAGAGACCAAAGTATTTGGGAGGTTGGTAGACCTGTTAATTAGATATCTTGCCCTATATTTTTAAATGTCATTCTTGTTTCTATATTTAGCACTTCAGTTAAGGAACCAAAAACCTACATGGTGAATGCCGCGCATTGTGTCATCCTGAATGTGTTACAGGGATAGATGTCCGTATGCCCCTTTCAGCAAATACAGTTTCTCCTTCCAGTGAAGCTGTACTTGAATGTCAGCTTGTGTGTTAAAGAGCCTTTCTCCCTCATCAATCAATAGTTTGGAGGTGAGAGCCACATAAGGCCATTAGTGCACTATCTCCAACAGGCACATTCCTTTGTCACATGCTCCATTTAGCAGGAGATTTTGTTGCAATTTGCAGTCAGCAACTTTACTTTTAAAACTGAAATGTGACTTGTTCAAGTGTCTTGGGAGAGGGAGAAGTATTTACCTTTATACTTATTTTTTTATTTCTGTCTTATAAAGAATGAAAAGGTATTCAATGACGAGAAAGACCTTCACTGAAGCCACAATTGGAGTTCTAGTACAAGTCTCCTAAGAAAAAAAAGTAATGCTTATTAAGGAAGAACTTTTTTTTCCCCCTGTGGCACTTTAAATGGCTGTATCTTACACTCTCATCTATTACTCAGTAGTGAGTGAAACATAGGTTACAGCCTGCAGCTGACTAGCCCTGGAGCATCATACAAACATAGTGTTTTTGCACCTGTTTATTAATACTTGTCTTACATTAGAAAAGTTACAATATGAGAATTACCTCTGGCTCTAACAATGACTGTAGAGGTACACAGTGAGTGAGTAATAATGTGCAGGATACTGCTTAATAACTTGTTCTCAAATCCAGAAGTCTCAGGCAGCAATATGGATCCTCAGGCATTTCTGATTCTTTATTTTATAACTGGGGAGACAATACAGTATTTTTTATTGCAAAGTCTTACCGCCAGACACCTGCCTTGAGTGTTTTTGACAGGATAGGGGAAGAAAGCTATTTTGATACAAAATGTCAGACCAAACTCAGAATGTCTGGCAAATGGATAAACAATTTTTTGGTTGCTGTTGTTGGCTTTTTTTGCCATCTCTTGCATTTTAGTGACAATATTCAGACGCTTCCTCGCAATTATTTAAAGAACCTAAGAACATCCATACTGGGTCAGACCAAAGGTCCATGCTGCCCTCTATCATGTTTTCAAAAGTGATGGCCTCCTCAGCTCTAGGGAACGATAAAAAAAGAAGGCAAGAATTTAGTGATGCATCCGCTGACTACTGTTGTAGTCTCCAACAATTTCTCCTTCCGTAGTTCTTGGATGATTAGCAGTGTCCATGTAACAGAAAACTCTGAAAGGATTTCTCCTCCATAACTTGTCTACTTTCCAGTAGAGTTGACTTGTCCAGGTGCATCATATCTGCACACTTAGCGTCTAGAAAATTCACAGCAAGTTGTCTTAGATGAAAAACAAGCTCCTCATGCTTCATTGAAACCTGACACCTCTTAAACTGGTTTCATACCTTGCAGTTCTTCCATTGCAAGAGACAGTGAACAGTTAATTCCTATTTATTATTTTGAAGTTTCCCATGACCCCATGACCCATGTCATATTCTCCTCTAGACGTGTCTTTTCCAAAATGAAGAATTCCTTAAACAGAGTCCATTCCATAACATTGATTCTCCTCATCTTCCTCCTCTGGGCTTTCCCCAGTTCTGCTGTATCCTTTTCAAAATCAAAGGATGAGAATGTGCACACAGTGTTCAAGAAGGCTGCTCATATCAATATCTAGAATGGTTTAGTCATCTCTCTTCTGTTCTTCATTCCTTTCCAAACAGTTCCAGACATTGTTTACTTTTTAGCTACTACCACACAAAAGCTGATACATTTGTGGAAATTTGTATTACTACCTCATGATCTATGATTCTACGATTCTAAGATCTCATTGCAAAGTGGTAATGGTCAAAACGCTGACCAAATTTTTATATGTGAAATTAGGACCATGTTTGACTTTACATATGCTCCTTTCTCAAGTAAATCTTGATAGATAGTTTACTCTGATATGAATCTAGAAATAGTCCCTAACCTTCATGGGCCTGAATGTCACAGCTGCCTTTTTACTCATCTATTTTACTGACCTCGTTTTTTGCAGAGCTCTGCTGCAGGTAAGCACGACTACGTGGAAGTGAGAGAGTTAGCTCTTATTGCTCTTGCAGGAAGGTTAAATGCATTACGGCCTCTGCTGAAGAGCAGCTGTTGGAGTGGCATATTCTGAGACCTCAAACCATATACATGGGGGTTACTTTCCAATGCTATGAGATTGCTCACCTAATAGTTAAAGAAACTGTGAGGTTTCTTTAACATAGAGCACTTATCTCAAGACAGATAGCTATCTTTGTTCTGTACTTACTGTTCTGTTACTCAAATGTCCTTTTCAGAACTTTCTTTCCACCCAATTTTCTGGTGTGTTTATAAGGTCAATATTCTTACAAAAATCTGCAGTTCTTTCTTAGGCTCAATCATTCTGGTCCATATTCTGACCTCAGTTACGTTCCTGGAATCCAATATTAGCATTAATATTTATTCAAGAAGTTATGCACAAAACCTGTTTTTTCTCTTCCACATAAGTGAATCATCTCCTGTTGAATTATGGCTCAGTAACTTTGCAGAGTGTATCTTCTAGCTTAGGTCCCATGCTTATTATTTTCAGCTTTCAGCAGCCTCATTGAGATATAATTTTTCTGCAAACTTGATATTAATGATTTTTTCAAAAAGAAAAAGTAAAAGTTATTCAGTTCTGGAGCTGAACAGTCTTTACTGTAAAATCTTAAGATAGAAGGATTTTAAAACACTTAAAACATTGTCACATGCACATAAGACTTCTAAATCAGAATAAGTCTTTAGTTCAAAGTTTAGATATTCTTTGTGATGCTGAACCTGGAATACCAAGTTTTTTAGTCTTTTCTTTCCTATGGATTTTACTTCCGTTCTGTTTTTCTCTTTTGCTCTGGTTAGATAATTTTAAATCATCTTTACCCCATCCATAGGAGCTGATGATTTTGGTAGAAATAGCATTTTCCACTTTTTTTTTGTATGCTTTTGAAATAGAGTAGGTGGAGAAGGGAAAACTGCCTATGAACTGTTAGACATGAAAATTATTCTCATTGATTTTGTTTTTGCTGGAGACAAAGACTTCTTACAGGAAAAATACAGAATACCTTTATACTTCCAAACAGGAATAAATAGTGGGAGACTGGGAACTTTACTGCTAGAACGATAGCCAATTCTTCATTATCTGAAGACCATCAGGAATATTTCTAACTGAGAAATCCACTCAGCTGTACCTAAAACAGGTATAAAAATCAGGTGACCTTCAGCTTCTGCTCACAACACACTATCTGCCCATTTTCAGTGTTTTCTATTTACTGTTACTGTGTTTTGATAGTATAACAAGGAAAGTCTTTAATTCTCATAGTTCTCTGCTCCTTAGATTAGCATACCAAGGGTGTTGTAAAATACTGTGGAATGTACTCTCTCCACAAAATGCAAAAAATATGAATTAAGAGATTCAAGAGACCTAGTAACGTTCATTTTACCTACAAAAATAATTTTTCATGAATATCACTTTCAACCTGAATTCTTAATGGTTCTGCTATTGGCATGATGCCTGTCATGATACCACTAAGTTTTTCAGTATGCTACTCAAATTTTACAAATACATGTGTGAACACATTTTTACAGTTACGGAGTTTTACAGTTCAAGATTTCCATCTCAAACTAACAAAACACTGAACACCACTGATTCAAAAGTATAGAGTTGTTATATCTAATTGTTAAGTATTTGCTAGTTATATTCTGGATCTATGCAGTACAGTAAATGCCATGCTGAGGTGGAAAATAGTAGTTATTATTAACTGTTGTTATTATCATCATCAGAGTTACAAGTGGAGAGAATGGAAATTGTTATACAATTCAATTTAATAGGAATTTGTCATAAGTTCTATGAAGAGCAGATTTGGGTCAAAGTTATTTTTAGACACTGATCAAGTACTGTAAGCTAGCAGTTCCTATTCTTACTTGTTAACACAGCAGCAGTTAGTTTATAGAAAAATAAGAATGAGGCTTCAAGTTTGTTTCTTATCATTCCAGGTCCATTTTAACACCAGGGAGAAAAGACTGCTTTTAAAACCAAACAGGTTAATACTAGAAAATAGTATTTTCTAAAATAATAGTAATATAGAGGAGAAGAATGCTTCCAATTGATATATTTTTAATTGCATATGCTACCTGTACCAATCTGCACCTAGCCATGTTCTGAAAACTATTGCTCAATTCATAGCATTTTGCAATGTAATATGTACTTCTAAAAAAATATCTTCTCCTATACATTTGGTTTTAAGAGAAAGACTCAAGTGCCCAAAACCTTGTAGCTTTTTACAACCTCATAAGCTAATCCTATGATCAGTATTACCTCTTTCTCTCTACAATTCTTTCTTTTATTTTATATTTTCTTAACACAGAAGGGAGTCTATGGCATATGTATTGAGATATCAGCTATCCAAAGTCACTAAAGATTAAGAGTCGTCTAGGTAATGCCTTCCCATGATATTTTGATTACATTTCTTTAAGGAAACTCCTAAAGTTTTCACTGCATCTATGTGCTGTTTCAAGAAAGCTTTCTCAAGAAAAGGAGAGTCTTCTAATAAGGACCTCCTTTTGTACAGAAGGAATATAGTCTTGGCTTACAGTAGCTGGCAGATGGCAAGCGACTGGTTTGAAACAATGGAAGATGCATTGGCATCTCTTCCTACACTGCCCTACCCTGCACACTACAGCGTTCTTTGGTCCTGATGTGATGAACGTTCACTCAGACCATTCACATCACTATTAAATATCCACTATTCTCTTTGGCCACTTATGCCCTGCTCAAAATGGCACAGGAGTAATTTTGAATGGTTGAATAGGTTATGAGCACACCTTTGAAATGCCTGCATGATTTGCGTGTTTCTTTGTGAACTGCTCTCATATCAACTCTTTAGGAAGAGAGCCATTCCTGGTCTAAGAGATACAGTATTAAAATGTAGTAGTAGACAATCACAGCCCTTTGTTTACTTGTTCTTTCTCTTTCCCATTTCTTCTCATAGGTGTAATAAGAACAGCTTTGCCAAATATGGACAGAGAAGTGAAAGAACAATATCAAGTTCTTATCCAAGCCAAGGACATGGGAGGACAGCTGGGAGGACTAGCTGGTACCACCACTGTAAATATAACTCTCACGGATGTCAATGACAACCCACCCAGATTTCCTAAGAGTATGTTGTATTCCAAATGCATTAATTTTCAGATAAGCATGAATGAAAGTATTAATGTGAAAAACCCTTTAGATAAGGACTTGCAATGCAGGAAGAACAGTATATGACAAAAAAAATCAGAATATACTGTTGTTTTTTAAATAACATAAAGTTAAATTTGAAAGTATGAGTTTTGAATGTTTAAGAGGAAATATATCATTCCACAGGATCGGACTCAGTCTGAGAGTTCATTTCATTTACACTTAGAAGAGATTTGGAAAGTAATATTTTGTCAAGGGAAACTGGATTATCCCCTTCAAATGACAGAAGGTTATAACCTGACACTGCCATGTACAAAAGACAGAGCAGAATAGGCTCTTGCTAAGCATTGCTATTATGATAAACAAGTACAAATTTTTCACACATCTTGGCCCAGAAGATTATATCTGTCCTTGAAAATACATACACTCTCAAAACAGCAGTCTTGCATGGCAATTTATAACATTTCATATCAATTACTTTAAATGAGGCTTTTCAGAAATATGCTAATTTAGAGAGTTCATAGTCTGTGTGTAATTAGCAAAAGGATTGTCACTTACTGCTCTCCTTCAATTCACTGAAGTTTTGTGTGTTCTGTATCTTTGAAATGCAGACACTAATCAAGCATAAACTTTGATAACTATACCAAAACAATTAGCTGCAACATGTTGTTAGTAAGGCAATAATGTTAGAACCATTAGCGTGAATTTACAGTAAGATCAAGGCAGCTTTTTACTTTGTACCTCTTTTCTTGCACATGAATTGTTATCCCACTTAATGTATTACAAATGCTTCTTGGGTACCAAACCATACCCGAAACTTCACAGTTTTCTTTCATATAAAAAATTTTCTCCTTCCTTTCCTCATTATGAAAATATACTGCACTTCTGCAGGAACATAAGAATGATAATGCTAAGAAGAAGATCCATTTGACCTTGTCTTCAGTCTCTTACAAGGACATCTGGAGGATATACATAAGAACATGACAAGCACATAATAATAATCCTGAAAATCTCCTCAGTTTCTAATGTTTTTTAGCCCAGGTGATGTCTTTGCTTTTAACAACCCTCAATGGATTTTTCTTACAGCAACTTGCCCAGTTGCTTCGTAACTTGTGTAAAACTTCAGACATCCTGTGCTAGCGAGTTCCACAGATTAAGCATATACTCCACAACAAACAGTTTCCACATCTACCTGCATGTTGACCTCTTCAAAGAATTCAGAAAGTATTGCAAAACATGACCTTTATTTAGAACAGCTGTGTTGAGTTTTCTTCAGTAAGGGTTATTATCCATGAGTCTGTTAATTCTGGTCCTATTGTTTTGCCCTGTGCATGTCAGGCATATCCATCTTCAGTTCCCCAGAACTCCCTGAAAATCTTTGGAAAAAAATCAGTGTTATGTTAGCACCTCCAAGTCTTCATGTGCCACAGTGGTTTGAAGCAAGATATTAGACATCATAATAGGTCACTTATTTCATCCCTCAGGCTCTTAGGCATGTAGCAGTGAATCCCAATGATTTGTAACTGTTGTGTATGTTTCACAACTGCTTCTATAGCTAATTTAACCTTCTCTCATGTGTCTTCCCTAAAGAAGGGTTCCAGGATGGAAAAAATTCCCCAGCTTTTCTACACTGAACACAAAGAAAAAAATGTATTAAGTTTTACATTTGTGATCTTATCTTCTCTGAGTGCTTCTTCTGTATCTTGATTTTGGGCTGGCTTTACACAGTTCCTCTCTGGCTTTTGCTTCCAGTTGTCTTTAAAAGACATTAATATTAGCTTGTTTGCCAGAGATTTATTTAAACTTGTTTGTGGTTTTCTTTGTTGTATTTTTATAGATAAAGAAGATTTTATGGCTTTCTATTGTCCTCCCTAAGACACAACTTCATTTCTTTGAAAGATGTGTTCTTGGTTTTATTAGCTATGTTGTTTATCCTTACTGACTTGCTTTTTAATAGGTGCTGTGCATTTGCTGTAGGTCTTCAAAATGTTGTCCCTAAATAGCATCCATACCACCTGCAGTGATTTAACTCTCTCAGCTCTCGCATTCAGATTTGTTATAGCAATATCTCTTCATTTTATTTACATCCCCCCATCCCCCTTTCTTTTATTTAACTGAGGACAACCATCATGTAATTTTGGCTCTTATTGCTCCTGCACAGATATTGAATTTAAACTCATTATGGTTGCTGCAAAATTTAGATGAACTAAAGAAATTTTCCTGCCTAGCTAGTGGTAATACTGTTCTCTTCTTTAAGTCTTATTTGACATAGAGCTTCTTTTAACAACTACCATTATTCCTCCACTGAGAAGGTTTAATTTGCCTTTCCTGTATAGTTTGCTCCTTCATACTACGCTGCCTGACTAATATTCTTCTTTCTTTCAGATTTTTAACATGCCTGTTATGCTGATATTCTTGTTTAGCATTAAGCATTAATTGTACCCGTACTAGTTCCCATTCCAAACCTATGTCTTTATATTGTAGCTTTCATTCACCTCTTACTGAACCCTAGCTGGATTCTGCTTGATCTACTGTTCCTGCATTTTCTGCTTGGCTACCATCATCTTCTGTAACATTTTTTAGTGCAGAATGCAGAATTCAGGTGACTGCACCCTTTATCTGAACTATGTGTCTTTTTTTTTTTTTTTTGAACTGTGTGTTTTTCTACACCTGTAAAATTTCCTGAACTCTTCAGCTAGAATCACAATGGTCGTAGAAAAGTTTTTGAACTTTATGAAGTCTGTTTTTCCTGTGGTTGAAATGAATCTTACAAACTGTACAGGCGCTCATTCTTTAGCAAGTGTCCCTGCTAAAGAACCAATCCCTGCTCCTTACTCCTTTTTCTCAGCTAGACATTAAAGCTTTGCCTTTTCTTCTTTCTCTCCCTGATTGTATGTAATGAGACAGTTTCACACTATGGATACTGTGGATATCCTTAACTTTAGCTTTTTGTCTCCCAGCCTAAATTTCACCCCAAGACATCTGTCAGTCTTACCTTATTTTGTCATAACTCACATGGACTACAGCCACTGTTGCCTCCTTGTATTTTCTCACATCCTGTCAAAACACTTGAGAGATGCTCCAGTTCTGGTCCACAAGCAGATCGCTCAGAGGGTCTCTTCGAAACAATGTTCCCACTGTCCTCATCCTCAATGTTTGTTAAGCTGCCCACCACTGCAATCTGTCTCTTCCTTTCAGCTGAACCCCTGCTGCTGGAAGGGTATCACAGGTGCAAGAGGAAATAATACAGCTTCCTGGAAATGGAAAAATTCAGTGCATTGGCAAGTTCTTTGGGCCCAATGCTCTTTCCTGTGTCTGATTTTAAGTTGTACATTTGACTTCCTTTGCTGTCAGTGGCTTTAGTCATTTTCTATTTCACTGTATGCCTTCATCTACTACCATGTTTCAAAAAACCACACAAGTCTCACATATGTCAGACAGTTTTCATGGAACAGAAATCGTGGAATACATCTTCTTCTTTGAAGAAGATAGGCTTGAGATCTCATTTCACATGTGCACTGTAGCTGTGATGTCTTTGTCCAACTATTGCTGTGAATGAGCCAAAAAAACACAGGAGACCAAGCTTGTCCAAGCTTTGTGCACTAATAAGGTTCAAAACCTTTTCTTTCTATTATATCAAATATCGCAGAAGCTGACTTATAGCAGTGACTCACAACAAAACCAAAGAGAATAATATTGGAGGTTCATGTTGATATAGAAAGTAATAAACATTTAGCATGGCTTACAGGCTAAAACATCAGTGTGGGGACTCCAGTGTATTGGAACAAGCTTGATCAAGGCAGACAGTTACCTGAAACATTCTCTTTTTTGGATGTGTTACAGACATTTATATTCTTGTAAACTAAGGACTGCTTTTTAATCAGAATAGTAAAAGCAAAAATCCTGATCAGCAGTGATTTACTTAGCCATTCCCTCTTGGTTAAGTAGTATGTGAGATAGTGTATAGTGTGCCTGAAATTCACAGAGCCACACAGCTAATTACAGCTAGACAAAAATAATTAATAGAAAAAAAAGCTGACTAAGAATTTTATTTCTAATATAGTAACTGTGATTTTTGATTTTGCTTTTTGAAAACATTGTAATGATTCAGAGTAACTACCTGCCAGGGAATGGAGTTTGTCATTTGCTTGACCACAACAGCTAAAAGGATACTTGTGCAGAATTTTAATTTATGTGAAAAATAAGCCTTTACAGTCAGGTCCATGTAGGTCTCAAGTTCAGGCCTAGCAAGACCTAGAGATCTCTCATTGTTCACAGTGGGAACTGAGACCACCAGTATCACATTTTTCATCATTGGTCAACAAAGCCGGGAAGACCAAGTGCAGGCTTAAAAAAGGGACAAAAGATCCATTAACACTGACTGCTACTGGCCAAATCTTTTCGCATCTCATAGTCAGGACTGCAGTTTCCCAAAGTGCTTATACCAAAGATGCCATGCTGTAGATTACCTTATCAAATAAGAAGATATTCATTATCACAGAATAAAGTTTACATTTATTTTCTGAACTCAGGTAAGCTGAAAAGAGAAGATTTCACAGCAGAAGTGGGAGAACATATATTATTAATACTTTGAAGTAGCTACACTGATAAATAATACATTACAAGCTTGCAAAAAAAAAACCCGTATCATGGAACACCTTCATCTCACCGAGGGTCCTTTAAGGAGACAGGCAGGCTCGGATGGGATATCAGCTTCCAGTGATGAAACACCACTCACTAACTATCTTGCTGAACATGGAATTTTTTGTTTAGAACCTGTGTTTTTGAACATATTCAGCGGGGAACTCCCACCTTGCATGTCTCACAGTAATGAGGAGATGCTTGTGTAACACAAAGGGGAAACCTCTACATACTATATATTTCTGCCAGAGCTGTTTGACCTGCAGGTATCTGTTGGCCCACATTTCAGAAAACTGAGACACTTCAAAAACTGGTATTTTCTTAGTTTTTAGTATTCTAGTTTCCTTCCAGCTAGAAGAAAAAATGTATTTCAGTGATTTTAATCATAGAAATTTATTTCCAAAAGTGTTTTATATATGTCTTGCCTGACTCCTCATTAGCACACTTACTTTCTGCATTACTGTGCATGTTTCATTGCTAAAGGTAGAATCGTATCATAGAATCATAAAATCATAGAATCGTAGAATGGTTTGGGTTGGAAGGGACCTTAAAGATCATCTAGTTCCAACCCCCCTGCCACTAGATCAGGTTCCTCAAGGTCTTATCCAGCCTGATCTTGAACACTTGCAGGGATGGGGCATCCACAGCTTCTCTGGACAACCTGTTCCAGTGTCTCACCACCCTCAAAGTGAAGAATTTCTTCCAAACATCTAATCTGAATCCACCCCCTTTCAGTTTAAAACCATTATCCCTTGTCCTATCACTCCCTGATAAGGAGCCCCTCCCCATCTTTCCTGTAAGCCCCCTTTACGTATTGGAAGGCCACAATTATGTTTTCCCAGAACCTTCTCTTCTGTAGGCTAAACAACCCCAGCTCTCTTCATAGAAGTGCTCCAGCCCTCTGATAATCTTTGTGGCCCTCCTCTGGACCTGCTCCAACAGGTCCATGTCTCTCGTGTGCTGGTGGCCCCAGAGCTGGAAAGAGTTGTGGGTCTCACAAGTGCAGAACAGAGGGGGAAAATCACCTCCCTTGACCTGCTAGCTACACTTGTTTTGATGCAGTCCAGGATACAGTTGGCTTTCTGGGCTGCAAGTGCACATTGTTGAGCTTTTCATCAACCAACACCCCCAAGTCCTTCTCCGGAGGGATACTCTAAATCCATTCATCACCCAGATGTACTGATGATGAACAGATAGAACTTATTCGTACATATTGAAATAACTGTTTCATTGCAAAACTTGATGCTTGTCAAAGCCAGAAAAACAAGGCAAAGAATGAAGGGGAATGTACTTTTCATATCAATGTTAAGCAACTAAATGAAAATTTGGTATAACACAACATTGTCTTCGAACAGAGAAGTGTGGATAAAAGCTGTTTATTGGTAGGCGTGTATCTTGGTTTAGAAGGGAACTGGTGGCCTTTCTCTCTCAGCTACTTGTGATAAGTAAAAAGACAGTTCAGAGCCTCCTTCCTTGAAGCTAATGGGTTAAGCCTTAACGCATCAAGTGTTCGACAATTGCGAGCTAGCTGAAAGGACAGTTGTGGCGTGTTTCCAGTACTTAAAATAAGCTTCAAGAAAGGATGGATGGGTTATAGTTACTTCAACATTTAAGTGACAAAAACTGTATAATTAGTTGGTATAAATCATACTTTCTGGAATCAAACCAATTAAGTGAAGTGGTGGATTCACATTTTGTAAGGTTATTGTGGTTCAGTTTTCCTGTCTCTTTCTTTTGTTTACTACTGATGACAGAGTGACTGTGAAAGGAATTTAGAGAAATAAACTTTTATACTGAGCAATAAAAACACATGGGAATGGTCTTTGTCAAAGGAATAGTATGTTTTTATTTTAATATGACATAAATACACTTTTAGAGGATAAGGCCCTGATATAGAAGAAATGCAAATAAATTTTAGAATGTATACAGTTTTTATTGTGATATTAGCAAATGAAAGACCATTCTCAAGTGTCATATGAAGTCAGCAATAAGTTGGTTTTATTTTTAAGGTGTTGACACTCCCTTAATTTACTTTTTTTTTTTTTTTTTATTTAGAACTGTTCGGCTAAAGATATGTTCTAGCATATCATTTTCAACTCACAGTAGGAGTCCGTACTGTCAGGGGATGATTGAAAAACATTTTTAATGGAAGTAAAATGAATTAAGGTTTGGACCCAATACTTGAATTTTGTCTGCCTGTGCATATCTTGGCTTTAGGAAAAAAAAAAAAGCAGCTCTCTGATGGTCAAAAAACAACATTTCAGGGCTGTTTGGAAACCCCTTTCAAAATGTTTGGAAGGCTGTAGAGCAATGACTAGACATCACAAGGGCCAGTTTTTTGCTATCATTTGTCTTTCCAGAAGCATCCTAATGAAATCCATCAAGAGAGTTTGCATAAAAGAACATGGCAGATTTCCAGAAATGCTAACATGCTTGAAAACAGAAATGCAATTATTCATCTTTCTGGTAAGGACACCATAAATAAGGCAAGGTTGAAGAATCAGTCCTAGGACCTTGCACGTCATCTGCCTGTCAGTACTGTAGAAAGTTTGCAGCTAATTGGATTTGGAATTCAAGAGTAGCCATTACAATGCATTTCGCAGAATTAATTAAATTCTCCAATGGAGACATTACAGGAAAAAAATCTTAAGCAGAAAAGTCAACAAAAAGGACAATTCACAAACCAGAAAAAAAATATCTTTCATTGATGTGATTTCAGGAATTTCACTGCAAGAAAAAACAGCTTTATAAAAATGAGCTAACCTTTTTTTCACTTAGTTATGTAACCTTTGTGTGCTACTTGAATGATCTATTATCTAGATGAAATATTGTCTAGATGATCTATTATCTTGATCTATTATCTATTTCAAAATCATGAAATTAGGAATTGAGTTTGCATATTATTACCCTTTAGGTAGCAACTATTTTCAGTGGCTATTTTTTGGTTTGTAGCATATTTTAATACATTTACTTTCAAATATTAAACACTGTAGGAATATTTTAAAAGAAAAGAAATCCGAGTGCTGAACTTGGAATAGCCTGCCTGTACATACTTAAGCATGCACTATGGATTGAAAACTCCTATCATAATTATTTATTTATATATTCAATTATCTCTAGGAAACAGTGCATCACAGAAATTGCACACACACTGTTTAGCATTGGTTTTACTATATAAAAGCAGGTCAATTTCTCTCAGTAAACTAAGTGTGGCAGACTCCATTCATGTGCTTTATAGCAGTCTTGCTCAGATATTGCTACAAAACTGTGTTCAGGTGCAGACTGCAAGTAAAAGGTCTTCTGGTCCACATGAGGTAGAAAGAAAAATCTTTTAACCTACTGTTTTGGGTGAGTGGCCTGTGGGATAGAAGTTGCCCAGGTAATAATATCTGCTTTTAAAGATTTCAGAACAGTACAATACAGATCACTCCCAGCAGTAAATTAGACATTTTGAGAAAAAGGACTGTGAGAGTAAGAAATTATTCTGTTCAATAACCTAAAAAATTAAAATAATAAAAGCAGTTGTTGTGACTGAAAAAAAAATAAAAATAAAAAATAAAATAAAAGAAAATAAAAATAAAAATAAAAAGGTTCAGAGCTCATATCTACCTAGTTAAGCAGTTTAACATGTCTGCCAAACTTTCTGGAAAGTTATTCTACCCGCTGCATTTTAGATAGGGAGATATGGCTTTCTCTGACACTCCTGTTAAAAGATGTGCTTTATATACAACATTTGTACCTTCATCATCTCTCAGAAGGAAAACGAATCTTTCTTACATTGATTAAGGAATTTGCCTGGCAGACAAGATGCTCTAATTCAGTTCCAGCAACTGATTACTTATTTTATACCAAATGCGAACTACTTACACAGGACAGGTAAACAGGTTCATTGCAGACTAGCCTCCAGGCAGCGATTAGATGGTAGACAGAGTCAAACCTTGCTTTGAATCAGAAAGTGAGGGAAGGTTGGATCCTGGTCTACTCAATCTGCTGTTAACTTTTTAACCACTATGCCATGAGACATGAAGGGAAAAAGCACCAGCTTGGTTTTGTAAACCAAGCTTAAATCTTTTAATGTCTGTTCAGAAAATATAAAACAAGTCTGATTTCCATTTACCTGTGAGTTTTGAGTAAACTAAAACTGCATTTTTGAGTTGAGCATATCTTTTACTCAGCCATTTCAAGGAGTCGTGGAAGACAGGAGGTGCAAAGGGTCCAGAAACAGGCCCATGCCTGTAAGGTGATCACAAAACCAGCAGCCATGCAGAGGTCATTATAATTTTGGATTGTAATATCAGGGAGTCACTTGACTACAGCCGTAACACCAGCAAAGGAATAGTCAGATCAGTACATGATTGAGCACATGAGTAAATACCAGCAGACCAGTATTTGCACAGTGCTCTTACAGGAATCAGAGGAGGACTTAGGCTAATTCCTCTTTGACCCAGGTTCCTTCCACATTTTGTACCTCTGTACTATTAGCATCTCCATCTTCCTCTCCTTCTCTTTCCTCCTCACCCTGTCTATACCTACATTCAACATGCACTGTTGTCTGCCTTATCCTAAAGGAGACACATATTAATATTTCATCACATTTTCATCTTATAACTACAGTGTGGCCATCTCCTTCTCCTTTCCAAGTGTTTTTTTTTTAATTTATTTATTTTTATATTTATATTTATTTTATTTCCCTAATAATGCAGCTGACATAATTTATCCTTTGCTAAAGGATACATTCCTTTATCCTGGAAGCTACCACTTCCAGCTTTGAGTGTCTCCACATTATGCTGTACTGAGATCATAGGTCTTCACCATCCCAGATAAGCTCTTTACATCTCCATCATGCTGCAGTCCACTGCACTGTTAGCACAGTGATCCTTTCCTCCTGTTTCTATTTGACCCACCTGTGTTAGCCATGAGTTTGCCAGCTAGTCATACAAATGCCTCTAGTTTTTTTCCTACACTTCCACATAATCAGTACAGTTATAGGCATTTTTACTTAAACTAAGAGTTCAAGGTACACAATAGATCATTTTGTTTCACTGTAAAGACTTAAAGAAAGATGTGAGGGTGTCAGGGAAGGCTCCTGGGCATTTAAGTCCTCCATACTGCTACCATTAGGACAGTCCTTGGCACAGTTTTGGCCTGCATCACGTAAAGATTTCTCAGATATATTCAGGGCTTTGGGGAACATTAGCACAGATCAGGAACTGCAGACTTTTCTGCAGTCCCTTTGCATGAAACTGACCTATTTTGGTGTGGGTAAGAGAATTTAATAGCATGGAAGTAAGCCATTCCATGCTGGCTGGCTTCTGGGCCGCAGAAAATAGATGGGTACATGAACTATCTTTGTGCAGTTGTAGCTTTTTTGAGCCTGTGCTTTGCAATCCAGGCCATGCAGCTCCCCTTTAGACATAGCACCTGACAGTTTGTAGGCATCTGTTGCTATTTGTGTGTGTGCAACGTTAACAAAGAGTTAACACAAAGTTCAACATCTATACCGATTTCTATTTATATTTTTGCCGACCTTCTCATATTTTTTCTTATTCCTTTCCACATCAGAATTCTTCAAGCACTTTCACTAAGAGTAGATTTGCCCCAGAAAGTGGATGCAGTCTTAGTAAAAGCTCCCTAGAAAGCTTTTTTGTTTTGGTAGCTGTCACTGTTGCATGATCTTGATCATAAAGCATCTTCAAGAGTGAACCATTTGATTGAGACTGAACAATGACACGAAAAACAACTAACTCATAATATGACAAAAAACTGAGAATTAAATATTCAGTTACCATAGAAACTCAAAACATTAAATGTTTAGTATATTTTATATCTGCTACACTTGTATTGGTGCTGATTTCTTTAACTTTCTGAAGAATGCATAACTTGCAAAGTCAATTCTTACGGGACTGTTTGGAGTACTGACTGAATGAAATAAAACCTCTTTAAAGCTCTAAACAAGAACGACTGAACCCCCAGCCGCAAAGCGGAGCAAGCAAAAATATAGATATTTCTTGGTACTATTCCATAACCAATTAAAATATATATATATAATTTGTCAATATGTAAAATGTAATGCTGTAATGGCACAGTAAGCAAGAGTCCAAGAAAAACAACTGAGCACAACAGTGGTTAGAAGTTAAATATTATATATTACAGATAAAATTCTCCTGTAAGTCTGCACTTATCCAATTTATTTTCCCCCTGTCATCAGGTTTAAGTGGTAATTGATCATTAACAGCAAGATTTATGGGTCAATTATTTTTAAACACATCATTATCATCACAGTAGATTATTGTCATTAATAATTGTATTTTACATCTGCTGCCTTCTGTATAGAAGGTGTAAACAAATATGGTTCATAGAAATTCAACAACCTTTGGCAGGAATCATGACATTCATTCTGCCCCAGTGTGTTTTCTGTGGGGATCAGTAAAGAAATTATTCATTTAAAACACAGAGAGTATTTAGATTGAAGGAATGAAATTATCCATGGTAATCTTGGGACTGCTCAAAAGCGCTATGCGTCTCTGCTTGCTGTCTGGTACTGAAGAGTAGCAGGGCTACAGATGTAACAGTATGGGGTCGCCTTGCAATGCCTGAAGAATTGTTTGCAAAGTGACTCACAGATGACAGTGTCACTTGCTCCATCACTATTACTTCTAGCAGCATCTGTCTTTTTCCCTGAGGCCTTCTGTCCAAGTAAGAAATCAACACTGCCGTTCTGCTTCTGACTATGGTGAGCTTTTTTTCTAAAAATTTAGAGGCTACAGTGCAACATGAAGTGAAACAGACCATATGTAATTATCTAATTATAATCATAGTAGCTTAGGCTCATGATTTTCAGAAAAAACTAACAACCATAGTTGCAGTCAGATTTTCAGGAGTGTTCACACCTTGTAAAAGCATGAAATGAGATGCCCCAAAAGTGCTTCCAACAGTTCAGAGGTTCCTACTGACAGCAACAGGAGCTGTAGATACCAAGCTGTTTTGAAACTCTCTTTTCCATATCAAAATGAAAGCCAATGACTGAGACCAAAATACATGTTTAGTTGAATTTTTTCATAAAGAAATCTATAAAAAATAAAAAGAAAATAACAGAAATACTCTAGAGAAACCCTTTCAAGATTTCTTTCAAATTCATGACCATTGTTTTTCTCTCGGTAGCTTCCACAGCAAATTTGTTGATGTTATAAACATGATTGCTAACACTCTCAAAAGGTATCTAAAAGTAAGCACTGACCATCCACAGATTTCCTTGCAAATGGAACAGTATTTATATAGAGGTCATACCTTCAGACAGTTAAATTGGAAGACATAAACATCACTTTTGCTGTTGATCATATTTTCTGTAAGAAAGATGGGGACCTGTTAGAGCAGGTCCAGAGGAGGGACACGAAGATGATCAGAGGGCTGGAGCACCCCTCCTATGAAGAGAGATTGAGTGAGCCTGGGTTTTTCAGCCTGGAGAAGAGAAGGCTCCGGAAAGACCTTATAGCGGTCTTCCAGTACCTAAATGGGGCCTACAGGAAAACTGGAGAGGGACTCTTTATCAGGGGATATAGTGATAGGGCAAGGGGTAATGGCTTTAGAGTAAAAGGGGGCAGGTTTAGATTAGATTAGATATTAAGAAAAAATTCTTTACTATGAGGGTGGTAAGGCACTGGAACGGGTTGCACAGAGAGGTTATGTGAACTTCTGTGGAAGAGTTCAAGGATGGAGCTTTGAGCAACTTGCTCTAGTGGGAGAAGTCCCTGCCCATGGCAGGGGGTTGGAACTAGGTGATATTGAAAGTCCCTTCCAACCCAAACTATTCTGTGATTCTAAAGTATGAGGCTACAAGCATGATGACAGTTGCCATCCCATCGTATCATTACTTTTTGGTCTATATCACACATTAAATCACAAGTATCTTAAGGAAACTGCATACAGTAAACCAAAACTTAAAATGAAGAACAGTAATCTATTTTGCACTTGCACTTGGAGATTTCTCTTTTTTATCTTTAAAAATAATCGTTTTCTGCTTCAGCCCATGCCAACTTAGTGAAGAAAAGTAATGTATATTTTAGGGAAAACTATTTACAGAAAATGCATCCAATGAGTATGTGCAAATAAAAGCTTCACAGTCTTCTGAGTAATACAGATGTGGAACATATTTTGTTTAGGTGAATTCAGTCATGTAACTTAGGCGTGACTCAGAGGACAAAACATAGGGGCCTAATTTCCTTAGTTGAAGGAGAGAAAAATGATTCTTCCAGTATGGATGATTTAGAGCACTTGGCTTAGATTTTAAAGTAAATGGTTGGACCACATTCTTAAGATTGAATGAATTGCAGTAAAATTGTGTTATTGTGTTATTACATTTTGTGCCAGAGTAATAAAGAAAATATCAAAAAGCTCCTGCAAGATATTGAAGAAGCAGAGATGTTAAGCAGAGCATTACGATCTCTGTGTCCCATCCTCAGCAGTTCACTTTTTATCATGTTAATGTTTCACATATATTGTGCAATTTAAATTTTATAGAGGGAATAAGTGTATTGATTTATTTCATGGTGACAGTGTGATCACCAGAATATTACCAATAAACCTAACTGATAAATGCCAGTTACATGCTGCCTGAGATTCTGAAAATGGAAAGATATTTTTTCCTGAAAACTATCCTTTTTCTATCTGTAAGTCAGCTACACCTTAAAAGTTCTACCACTATGAAGTACAACCACTATATAACTTAGTTAAAAAACATATAAGCTTCTAGAATATACCAAAAAAAAGAAATTATTGTTCTTACTGTATTTTGGGCTGTTTCGCTGACTTTTCTTGTTTGGTAATAATTTCTCAAACACAGTAGACTGGATATTAGCAGAATATTTCTTTATTGGTGATGATCCATAATGAAGCTGGTCATCTAAAACTGCTTTTCCCCATAAGTCCTCAGAGATCCAGGAAGCACATTTTCTAGCACATAAACACATAGAGAAAGTCAGACTTTGCACAGATAAACATCTAGCCACTGCTTTCACTTACAGCAAGAGGAGCTGAAGGGGAAGTGATAATGGTGGTGTCTTTCTTATATTCAGGAACTTTGTTTGGTCTCCTCAGTGTGTTGACCTCCATGTCATTCAGGATAAACCCTTAATTACAAACATGAGGACGTTCTAGAAATGAGCATTTTCTTCCCCTCCTATTAAAATTGTGCCACCTTGCAGAAATGATTTAAGATTCACAAAACAAGACTAAGTATTATTATTGCCTGGGTGTTAGGATAGTCACACCTCAGACTCTTTGGTTCCATAAAAACTTATTCTAGAATTATTTCTACCTTATTCTATTAAACAGAATATTGTCTGTTGTCTTTGCTGTGCCCAGTGCTCTTCAGAGACAGAAAGATGTGTGTCTGAATATCTTCTGCTGAGAAAATAAACTGGCATTTCCTATTTCTTGAATGCTTGCTCCAGCTAGGAGGATATTATCCCCTGTGGAACTAATTTCTGACATGCAGTGGAGAGGTTTATTTTTAGAAAGCTTTCTGACCACAGATTTTCAGTGGAAAAAAAAAACAGCAAATGGTTAAACTAAAATTTTTCCATACACAAAACTATACCAGGTACGATGGGTTTTTCTTTTCCTCTAGGGCAGGAAGAGGACAGCCTCAGGAACTCAGTCTGCTAGCTCACCTGAGAGGCTGGCAGGGTCCTGGCTCAGGAGTTGCCAGCTGTGGGGAAACTTCATCATGTAGATTACCCACACCTTGGGCAGGGTCAGGCTCCAAAGGGCTCTTGTTTCTGCTCATTTTTTCTTGAAGTACTGGGGACCCTTGAACATCAAGGATCTCAGCAGGTCTAAGAAGTGTACAGTCTAGGGACATGTAGGTCATACTGGGTGTAGACTTGAGAATCCACAGCAGAGAACCAGGTATTTTTTAAAATGGCTATGCTGTATCTAATGAAGCCATAAACCCCAATTTAGAGCGTTGGTTTCAGGGGTGGAAGAAGCCAAAGCTCTACCTGCCTATGCCAGGTCATGCATGACATGCATCAGAGCACATGGTGACAAAGCCTGTCCTTTCTCTTCACTGCTCAAGGTCCCAGCCCTCTGCAGGTCACAGAGCCACAGCGAAGAGGAGCCCTAATAAGTCTCGCTGCTGTGCTGTCACATCTTCCCTGTGTTAGAAGCATGCACATCAGATGCAACAATAGGCTGATTAGTGGTAGCTGATGTAACAGGTTAGGTATCCTGAGTATCTGCCTGTATTTACAGTATCCTTTGTTTTGGCTATTACACTGTTGTTAAAGCACCGGCAAGTAAATATGAACTACCGGTTATAGATTATTCCTACATAGACTGCCCTTATGACCTGCCTAGGATAAAAACTGAAATGCCTTGGTAATTTAAGCTAACAATTGCTCTAGTATTTATGTTAGTTTTATTGCTAAAGGAAAAAAAAAATCTTTCTATTTGGCTTAATTTTTATCTTTAGCTTTGCAAAGTTTTTAATATTATACATAATTGACTTTTTTTTCTAAGAAAACATTGAAGGTTTTGATCAAAGAGAAAGAAATGATTGGATTTCAGTGTTGTTGGCTATAACATTTTTGTTGTTATGATTAATTGCACTGCAATATTTTAAACAACTGAAATAAATATAGACAAAGAAAAAATGGGATGATAATCTTATATGCATGCAGTATGCATATAGTGACAGATTAGAAGAAAGTTCAGATAAGATTTACAGCTGTTGGCTCAAAGGCCATTATGGATTTAGCTGAAGTCCTTAGATGCTAACCTGAGTTAGTTCCTAATGGTTGTTCTGCTGATGAGATGTAATGATGGTTTTCATTTCTTATTCTCATCAGAATTGAAAACCTTTTTGGTAAGTGACGATGTACCCATAAACTGCAGGTGTGGAGAAACAAAAAAAAACACCTTTGTAAGTGAAAATCAAGCCCCAGAACAGCTTTTGAGCCTTAAGAGCTAAAACTAATCTAGTCATGTCAAAGGAACTGTAAATGTGTGCTGAATTTCAGTCAATATGACTGATTACCTGTCACTTACCTTTGATTTCTTCCCACTAAGCTCTTTGGAACTGTCTGTATTTTAGAAACTCTGCAGCAGCATATATTAGTTGTTAGTTTACCTCCACTTCAGCTTTCTGAATGCTTTTGGGGCTCAGTAATAATCCCAATCAGTTGTTTCAGGCTAAAAGCTTCAATAGCATCATCACTCTTTTTTTTTTATTATTATCATTGATGCTGCTCAACCTAAAACTCCAAGCAAGTTTCACAGCTTGAGTCACATAGGACAGTACACAGGGTTTGTAAAGGAATGTCTGAATGCTGGTCTTAAGCTACATAATCACTGGGCTTTCTCTAGTTTTGGATTCTTGGTTGTGTATTGGTGAAATGTAAGTGATATGTTGCATAAGTTAAGCAACTGGCATATGATTTTCGGCCTTACAAATAATATTTAATGTTTTTTTTTTCCTTAAGATTCCATATATGACAAAGTGAAAAATCTTGACCAAGCAATATGCACTGCCAGTGGCTTGCCTGTATGTAAAAATATTCAGACATGCATGCAATATACATCAGTGAAATTGCAAAAGTGTAACTACTTGCAGAATCCTGTTTTTTAGTGCACTCTGAGGGAAGTAAGGGCTTGCTCCTTTGGTACGTCCCATATCACTCATCCTTTAAGAAAGCCAACACCAAACTTAAAAAATACATTAAAAAGAGATTCATGCAACTAGAAGAAAAAATCTTGTACCAGAGAAGTCACATGAGAGAATGTGCAAAATTTGACAGAAATGTATGAGCAGTGTAATCAGTTGCTGCACACGTTTGTCCAAGCTGCTTGTCCCATCATTCCTAGAAGCTGGAGAGAACAAGTCTTTCAGGACCTTCAGGAGCAAAAGTCTATTACTCAGGCTTGTTTCAATGCACCTCTATAACAAATGGAGGTAGTTGTCTATGTAGGCAAAATGGACAATGAAAACTGAATAATGTTAAACTAGCACAGCGAGTCCAGAGCAGGAAGTACTGTCTTCTGGAAACAGCACAATAAACATCTACAAAACCGTCTTTCTGGTACATTTCATGTGCAGCATGTATTGAACTCTTCAGATGTCCTCTTTTCTTTAAACAGACAATTTTCTGAAGAAGAAAAAAAAAAAAAAGGTTTTCAAGCTATACATTATATCCTGTTGAAGTTTTTCCCTGAGATGGCAACAATATGCATTATTTGTTCTCATTTACTTTATTCCAAAAGTATGTTGTTGAAGTAGCACCATTAGCAGTTCCCATACGCTGTGAAGGTGCTATTACAGGAGGAGGCTGGCAGTGTAATTACATACTACATCTTCAGAGATCTGACTCTGGCAGAGTTGAAGATTACTTCAGAGTTTCAAATTAATCTGAATGACCCCATCTTTATTGCTGTTGAATTTCTGGAAGTGATGAAATGCCAAGTCATTGAAAATAACTGATATAGGCCTAAACAATCTGAAATGAGTAATGTAGTGTTTCTTTGACTTCATCTAAGTCCCATGCACTTTACAGCCAGGTACAATATTTTATAGAGAAATGTTTGTTTTAATGAGCCTGAGTGCTCTTCAGTTCACTAGGAATATATCAGCTAGGCAAAGAAGGAAAAATCTTATGCTCTTACATTTTATGTTCACCAAAATTGTGGCTGTAAAGAGCAAACACCGCAGCAATGATTTCTGTGATCCAGCATAAGTGTCTGTAAAAGACGTGAGCACCAAGGCTGGAACTATGTTGTGGAAATGTAACACAGAGATTCAAGTGTAGGCAAAGCCCTCTTGGATCCCTTTCCTTCCATCTCTGAGACCCAGTAATAAACATATTTCCGAATGACGCTGGATAGCAGTAGGATTTGTGATTGTCTCCTGCATAGCACGTTAAAATTTTGTTATTAAATCAGAATCATTGAAGCACTACGAAGAAATAGCTGAGGCTACTCAGTCTTGATAATATTGTGCATCATGGTGCTCCTTTCCAGCAGTTAAAACAAGACAATGTAAAGGTTCCTGTATTACATTCTCTTGGAATAAAATGGTAAAATGATAACTACACAATCTTTAGTAGCTCAGTCAATGAAGCCACACATGATAATGTCTAAATGTGGATCTGACACAAGCAGACTTTACTTACAGGGATTTTCTCAAACAAATAAAGCAAGTTTTGCCTTCACATATGCTTTGCATACTGATGGGCAGGGGGAGGAAGCAGACAAAACTCGTTTTTTCAGGACAATCAAACAGACAATTATATAGGTACCATAGTCCAAACTACCAGCTCACAAAAGAGTACGTTTGCTCCTAATCCAGCAGTGCGAATGTCATTTTTTTCCTCTCCTGGAAATACTGTGAAGCTGAAAAAGCTGACACAGCTCTCATTGTAAGGCGGAAACGACAGCAAGCAGCGTCTGCTGTTGAATTCAGCAGCGTGATGTGAAAGTCATCTGACGTGCTGTTACAAGATATACTGCTTCTCAAAGCCTTATCTTGGGACGTGTGACTGAACCGCTACAGGGGGAAATCTCCAAGATGTCCCCCTAGTATGTCCCCACTAGTCACCGGTGCCTGTCCTGCTGTGCTACTGAAAAAGAGGTGCAAATGTCCTCCTGCCTGCTCACATGCAGGGAGCAGAGGAGGCCCTTGCTGACGCTTTGCGAAGCTGACGGGGCTGTTTTGCTGGAGGTGCCGGAGGATGCCTGGGACAAGGAAATGTGCAGCTGGCAGGGCAAGAAAAGGCACGCTTTGCAGCCCCGCGTAGTAGGCGAGGGCAAGATGTAATACACTGAGGCCAGCTCCGGATGGCACTGAAGTCAAGGCTGGCTCAAAGTACTTGGGGCCTTTTCTTCCAGCTGTTTTAATTATTATGTCCAACACTTTTGGAACATCGCTGTGTTCCTGAATGAAAGCATTTTGGCCTCATGTGTTAGTGGTAACGCTTCTTAATAAAGTGTATGCTTTTTACAGTGTTTTTAGCTTTTATTACTATTAACAGTAAATAAACTGAAAATAAAAGTGCAGAGCTGGAAATTTATGTTTGCCCCTGAAATTTTAGTGAGAGCACCCTCTGGTGGCTAATGCATAAACAACGCTCTTTGTATCTTCCCCCTTACAAGGAGCTGTACACACAATTATAATACTGAGTAATACAGAATTGAATTTTTTCCTTTCAGCTACTGTGAGATGCATAGATATATTTTCTCTAACAAAATAAAAATCCAGATACTAAAAATTGTATTAAACATAGAAGGTAGAAAATGCTTATAAACATGTGCTGTCTACAAGTAGAACTTAATTCAAATGAGTCAACCATATGTGTAAAATATAGAAAGACAGACAAACAGCAAGAGAGAGAGAGATGCTAAGACCTTTGCATTGGCCCAAATTTAGCAAGTAGGGGAAATTAACATGTTAGGTGGGTAAAGCATGCACATCTTATAATCCTTTGTTGGTTTGATCTCATCATTTTAATTGGATTACTTGTCTGTTGATTTTGCACAGGCTCCATGGTTTTAATGAGACATGCTACATTGCTTATCAAGAAGTCTCAAGAATGACTTTTACCACTTTCTTGCAGGTATCTTCCATTTGAAAGTGCCCGAGTCCTCTCATGTTGGTTCTGCTATTGGAAGGATCAGAGCTGTGGATCCTGATTTCGGGAAAAATGCAGAAATTGAGTACAACATAGTTCCAGGGGATGGAGGAAACTTGTTTGACATCACAACAGATGAGAACACCCAGGAAGGAGTCATCAAACTGAAAAAGGTATGTGGCACAGATGCACTGCATGTACCCATGGTTTAAGTGAGAAACTAGGTAAGACAATTAAATATTGTGCAATTGTACATAGTGAATAACACACAGTAGTCTGTGTCTTTGTTGGAATCCATGGTTATGATCTTAGTCTTAAAAGAAATTGGAATTTAGTGCTTCATTTCATATGCAGTCAGGTATGACTTTTCACAAATAATATCAGTTTTAATGGTGGAAAAGTAATTCTTTTCTCTATCTAGAAAGTATAATTTCTTTTTTTATGGGAAGTTTTCCTCCTAAAACCATGAGAGAAATAGTGCAGTTCAGAGCATGATATGAAAGAGCAATATTTTACGCTTGGGATCATATATTTCATTTTAATTTGTAAGCATTTTATTTTGAATATTTTAATTTTATGCTTATTATTTTAATAATAAAATTGCTGTTCTGTATTTTGGTGAACAGAGTTCTCACTTGGGGTGGAGGAGTCCCAGATGGTTGCAAACCCACATTTCCTACCTCCAGGCTCCTACTAGTGTCCCAAATGGATGGTTTTCAGATGTTCATCTAAGGGAGCACATCCTTTAGCGTACTAGAAAAAAAATCAAGATTGCTGTGTTTTTTAATTTCAAAGATGTAGAGAATAAGCATTATTTGGAATGTGGTGATTAAAGTACTCAGCAGGAGAGGTCCAAAATAGGGACAGTCACATTTTAACCAAAGGCTAGCTTCGGAGCCCAGGCATGCACATGTACACCTATGGTCAACAAAGCTGAACCACCAGCTCATTTTGAAAGGCCAGGTTATGCATTATAGACAGCTCATGTTCGTGGGTGTGATTTTTGTAAAATAAGTACACCTGTGAGACAACACTTGCAAAGGTCTGGGAAGTAAGGACTTCTTGATGTGTATATTAAGATAAGCTTCAGAAAATGAGAAGATTTAGTTGCAACGAATGTTAGAATTTACGTGCTTAAATTTACCCCAGCTCTGGCCATGGATCTGTATTTGTCTTATATTCATTCTAATGAAAAAGTTCCTCGCTTCAGCCTCTTGACCTGGGAAATAGTAAATTATCCATGGGTGCATTAAAGGACCAGAAGATGCTATGTCACTCTTTTGCTGGTTTTAGTGACATAAAATGGAAGCTGGGATACCCATGTGAAGTTATTCACCAATGAGACATAAACTCCACTCTTCACCCCACCCACCCCCTCTCTTTTTTGACCAAAACCTTGAATAAGCTGCTTCCTTTTTGTGTGAATTAGCAAACTTGGTTTTATTTTTAAAAATCATTTTGATTACCTTTTCCCCTCTGTGAAGATGACTCAAAAATAACTCCATTTGGAGCAGTCAGGCTTAGCAGCTGTGTGCCCCCCAGGATGCACTGCCAGGCAGAAATGGCAATTAGTGGGAGCCATTGAGAAATAAATGTTTGGGCATCAAGAGTAGGTTTTTGATAGGATTCAGTTCTGCCTGGGTGGGTCCTAAGCCTCATCTGTGCTGCTTGTTTTTATCCACTGCAATGGAATTTTTCCATACATATGATTAAGTAAATATATATACCTATCAGACTGTATAGGCAAAAATATTCAAATTGGCAATGCATACTCAAACAGCATACATATAATATGTGTTACCAGTGAAGAGCATCCCTGCATGAATTACCCCTGTACAGTTATCTTAGGACCAGCACAGGCAAAATGCCTGGTCACCTTTGAGGCTGCTTTAATGGTGAATTATACAATATCTAATCGACCCACAATTTGGGCAAGGGGGAGGGATAAATGACACAACAAATGCTATATCCAAATACTTTAGGGCTGTTCATTGTGTTTTGCTGGTTTTTTTTTAGTCTTTTCAGAAATAATATAGAGCATATCTGAAACTTCAGGGCACTTTTACAATAGCAGAAGGATCCTGTAATTAATGTCGGTTGATTTTGTCTGATGTAAATGTTAGAACTCTTTCACTAAACAGGACGAAAAATTAAAAAGAAAAAAAATCCTAATCCCCTCTTAATCTACTTCATCGCAATGAGCCTGGGGACCAGTGACAGGCTGTGAAGGTCAGGGAACACCAGCTTTGTTCTGTGCAGGAGCATGGCGAGAAGATAAACCCAACACGTGGATCCTGCAGCAAAGAATACCTTTATATAGCCCCTGCATGTTGCCCTTCATGAAATTTTTCTCAAGGAAAAAGTCCCATTCACTAATTTTTCAATAGTTTTTTAAAGTGTTTTAAGAAATTTTGGAATAATCCAAAATCCATCCGAGTTCTATTCTGGATCCTGAGTTAACCGAAAGCAATCCGGATTCTTAAAGATACTGTTAACTCAGCTGTTTTTTCATCTTCTCTACGCTTCTAATAATAATACAGATGTATTTTCATGGGTTGCAGTTTTCAGATTTTCAGAAGTGCTGGACATTCACAATTCTGTAGACACCTATTAAAGTGCATGGTACCCGTACTGTACAAGCCTGCAACAGGACTATTCATTTGCCTGCACAGAAGCAATTTCACATTGCAAGGTGTTCAGAACACTGATTTGACCTTGCAGGATTATGCAAACACTTACATTAGGTTGTACTTAAGTACTTCTTTAAATCAGAGTCAGTGAATGAATAGGACCAACACAAATTATAAGTAATATTCAGTCAAAACCATTAATAAAAATTGCCACATGCTCTAAAAGAAAATTTGCACTTCTTTCTGCATCACAGCATACTCTGACGTTGTACGTGATGCAGTAATTCAGCATTGAGCCATTTCAAATGCATCTTTGTCCTTTTTAAAGTTTGCTTTTATTTTTCCTGAAAAATTTCTTGCAGCCTGAACCTGTCGGTCACTGCATAGCTGCTTTTTTATTCCGTTGTTATGCAAAACAACATGGATACGCTTCTACATCAAATTTGAGAAAACTAAAGCCTTCCCAGACTATGTTTATATTTGGTGGAAGGAATATGTGCTGACAAAAATTGCACAAGCCAAACTGTTCTTTTCAGCATGCTAAGTGAATTGGGTGCGACAAAAGCTCATTTGCTCTGTCTCAGGCACTAAACAGGCACAACCAGCTAAAGCTGGACAAGGTACACATCTTAAATCATTCATTTGGGTTGCTAATTTATTTTCATGCTATGATCCAATATAAGCTTGATTACTGCTACTCTAGCGCTATTTACATATTTTAAAATTGGAATAGATTTTATTATATTCTGCTAAACAAATGATCCAAATGCCATTTAGCACCACTGTGTGGTTAGTACTGTAATAGCTTCCTCTCCCTCTCAAAAAAGAAAGGGAAAATATTTTCAGCAGGAGCGGGAAATGTCTGGCTTTAGTATAGCTCCAGCAAACAACAGCGAGCGTAAGCTGCAAGAAGCAGGGTGCCAGAAGGGACCATTTCCTCTGGACTGGTGTGTAGTGACCACAGGTGGGCACAGGGTAGCATTCCTAGGTATGGGAGGAAAACTCATCAGTCTCAGACAAGCTCCTGGTTTTATCCAAACTGACAAGAAATCCTTAATGACCACATCCAACAGGAAAAAAAAAAAAAAAAAAGTAAACAGAAGGATCCAAGCTTCACTGAACAGTTGACACTAGGTTTATTAAACCAAGGATGACTTTACGGGATTAGCCCACTGGGTGCACAAGCCTCTTGTTTGGCTCAGCATGAGTTAATCCAGAAGTTGAGGAGGGTTCAAGCACCGAGCCTGGCTCAGACATTACTTTACTAACTTATGCAGGATATCTTGAAAAACCAGGAGAAAGCTGTTTCTGGGCTTCCTCTGGTGTGGTCCTGCAGCACTGCGCTACGCTGGGTGGGTTCCTGGTGTGGGTCAGTGGAAGCTCAGGGGACTTCTGGACCCATTTTTGTAAGCCATGTGTCACTGCTATCTGGCCAGGTGACAAAGCTGTATCCCTGAAATCACAGCATGTCAGGGAGGGCATAAACAATACGTGATGAGGAAAAGCAGCCTGACTGATGAGAAAATAACAGAAACTGGGGTGGGGTGGCGGGGCAAACCCAGTAACTGCATGGAGGTATTTGGACTATATACTTCCTTGTAACCTCAGGGGCCTCTTTCACTTTTAAAAAGCCTTTAAATGGAGTAAGCAAGTAGAAGTTTGCTGAATAAGCAGAGTTGTCTTGCCCATGGGACAGCAAGTGTATGTAGGGCTGGGACGTCATGTAAGGGCAGTCTGACAGCACCTGTACAGCGCAGTGGTGAGCACAGGACAGGCTCCTGACGTCCCTCAGCCAGAATGGCATTGCTGCTGCTGCTTTGCATAACCGCCCCTTAATTCTCCAAAAACAGGGAATACCCCCTGTAATTGTGTGCATAGACTCTGTCTGCCCATCATCATAACTCACAGCTTTGTGGGAGTGAGGAACATGGTGGATAATTTTACATTTTGAGGAGGAAGAGCGGGCAATGTTATGTCCTTTGGTACAGACAGAAAGTCAAAGAGTACAGGTGCAATCATAAGGATCATAGAAGCCACAGAAAAGAGTGACAAAAACAGTAAGGAAGGGAGATCTTCAGCCTGTGATGTCTGCAGATAGAGTGATGGGTTTGTTTTTTCCTGGAACAGTGAAAGGCAGCTACAGAAATGGATAAGATATGGTGATGTATGGGAAAATTTAGCTTTTGGGCAGATGCTTGTATCCACTTGTTCACGTAAAATACTCCACCTGTTATTTTCTTTCTTTAACCCTGCAGTCAGCTCTTGATTATCCACAGATGGATTAGCTAAGCTGAGAGATTAATCAGATCTCCCATCCCTTTAATGCTTCTAGACAGAGGCTGAAAGCAGGAAGAGCGTGACATAACCTGCTGCGTGCAGTAGGCCATGCTCTGCTTGTTGTGATTCAAAAGCTGTACCTGCTCTCTACCAAAATCTATTTACAAGTTTTCCAGTAAATTTAATACTGTCTTTACTACAAAATGTATACAGTTTACATTATTATGTTCTTGCTTTATCTTACCTTCCTCTTCCTCTATCCTCTTCCATAGCTACCTCACTACTTGAAAAACAAACTAGTCCCTCTCATGAAAAAAGGCACATGACATTGGCAAAAAGCTTTGCATTTTCTTAAATGGTAATACAGATTTCCTCAGATCTTTCCAGAAAAGAAAAAAAATCAAATAAAACAATGCATAATATCAAAACTAATTTCCACCATCTTTGTCTGAGCTACAGATATCCAAGGTGAATTGTGCACACCTCTCACCTTGGAGATAAGAAGTATACCTCCAACTCACAGTGTGTTTCTTTTACTCACAAATAAAAGAATATATAATGAAAATATTCATTATATACTTTTACTCAAGGCAACCTTCTTTGTCCCTCTCCATGCTACTCATTTTCAGCAAAAATTGTTTGCCAGATTGTCATGAGTAACTGGAAGCATCTCCTTTGCCTATTTGCTATACTCTAAATATGTCACTTCAACTCTTCCTCTAGAACCAAACAGGGGAGAGCCTGACGTTTGTCGACTTCTCCCCTTCTTCAGTTACAGAACATACACATATTTTCCCCACTTCCCAACAAATCTTGAAGCACTCACTTAAGATTTGGTCAAAGCTGCAGCATTTGCTATACCTTTGGTCTACAGATCTCTTTTTTTTACTCTGTGTTCTCAATTCTGCAATAAACGAATGTTTCTCTTTGATCTGGAGCTTCCTGTAATAAACCACTATGCTCTATAGTACCAACAAATTACTAATGCTATTTAAAATCCATCACAGAAATACAACTGCTGAAATGTGTCAATGCACAGTGAATAGTCTGATAGCCTGCATTTCACAAATACGTAGGAGCTCAGCCCATCTTCAAGGGGAAAATGTTGTCAGGCCTTTTGCCAGACACACGAGACAGAGTTGTTGCTAGTACGAAGGCAAGCCTAAGTTAATATGCACTTCCTCTCAATACAGAACATAGTCCTGCTGCCCGTAACTATCCATAGGTCCTGGGGCTTACTGTCGCATCCCAAAATGTGGATCATGAATGTCTGTATCACAAACAATATTGTTGTCGCTCTTATGTGTGGATAAAACCCAGAAATTTCTGGAGTTTCCAGTCCTGCCTCTTTGTGAAGACTAGGCCAATAGGATAGCTCTTTTCTTGCCCTAGCTGTGCTTCTCAACAGAACTTACTATATTTTTCAGCCCATTTTTCTGTTTCAGTTCATTAATTATCTCTCTATATACATAGATATAAAATATATAAAAAACACAAACGAAATAAAAAATACAGATACATCTCTATGTATCAGCATTTCTTCACTTCTATCTTGAGTATGGACAATAGTAATGTTTCAAAATAAATTTATTTCTAAAACCAGAGCTCTTTATGTGCTTTCCAAGTCATACTAAATAAACCTTTTCATCGTACTTCTTGAATTGCAAGATAAAGTGGTTTGTCTTTATGTGTTATTTGATTTTGGGATTTGTGGAATGCTTTTGCCACACACAGCTGTGTATATGCTGATAGCACTTTACTATGCAACTGTATAGAGCAGCTTAAAACCACAACATAGAAAAGGCAGATAAAAACTAGTAGGGGCCAAATACATCTATTTGGACACTGGCACTTAGAATATCAAGTGTAATTGTTGAGTAGCCCATAGCTAATTAAAAGCTCCCTTACTTTTAGCCATACTGCTGGTTACTGTGGAAAAAGTAATAAATTTTCTAAAATAAAAGCCTTATCAAACTTAGCTATCCGAATATAATTATTTTTTATAGAAGAAATAAATATTTATATTGGTTTGTGGTTTTTGTTTTGTTTTGTTTAAAAAAAAAAATCTCTATGAAGTCATTCCTTTGAAACCTGAGTGATTGAAAGAAGTTTCTGTAACCTTGGAGATTTTTTTTAAGAATTGAATATTATCCCTAACATTCTATTGGGTTTGTACCCTTAACAGCATTCCAGATTTTAAATGAAAATAGGACTGAGCACTATCAGCTAAAATATTGTTTCAACCACTCATTGCCTTCATAGATCTGAATGGTATCAATTAAAAAAGAAATACAAAGAAATGGTATTCTAACATCTTTAAAACTAAAAATACAAAAGCTTTTTGTTTGTTTGTTTGTTTGTTTTTCTGAGAGCTGGGCAGACTTCAATTTTTCTGTTTTCAGGCAGACTTCAAGCATATCATACGAATACCAAAATTTTTGACTGTGAGTAAGCTATCTGTAAGGCTCAAGTATGCAGAACTAGGAGCAGTTTGATCAGGGTATGGTCTCCCCACAAACACAGTCCTTTTAAACCATACTCCTTTACTGCGTGACATATATTGTACAAACTCTTTTTCATTTTGAAATTAAATCCTAGGTTTACTGTTTGCAGTCTTCCCACCTTTCCACAGATGTTTCAGCTGCAGTTTAGCCTCACGTATATTAAACGGCTACATTCTGCTGTTTTGTGGGAGTCTGTCACTGATTCCTTGCTCTGATGATGGCAGCACTTTCATCCTGTCTCTTCTTATTTTGAGTGCCATCTGTGCTTTGCATATTCTTTAACCTCTAACTATATTTATCTCTCCATAGAAGGACAAAGAGAGAATTGGTTGCTCTGATATTACAGTGAGAAAACATTTCCCTTTCTTGGGGTCAAACTGACTTTTCAAAAACATACCATAGCATTACCTCATAGTACTGGGGAGAGAGAAGTAATGCAGACTCTTCATCTGGTTTCTGGGTAGCTGTGCTGTAAAATATGCCACTTGAGCACACCGATGCCCAGAATTGCCTGAAATCTTATTCCTTTCTGTCCATTCACAGATAAGGACTCCACTCCCCTTACATGATGAAAGTTGTGTACTGGGCACTGCCAAGGACCGTGGTCTGGTACTTCTGCCTTTAAGAGTAACTCTGCCCACAAGGACCACATGTATTATGGCTCTTGCTACTAGCACTATCTGCAAATATACTCATGCATCAGAGGAGTCAGTTTTTATGCAATTTGAGGGTGTATGGACGATGCGTACAAGGCATCGGTTAGAATTACTACTTAATTGAAAGCTTGGATTTCTTGCTTTCTCTGTCTTAGTCTTTATCTCTGGCTTAACCCCTCATAATTACTCAGACTTTTTCCACTCCAGACTGGTTCTGTAAACTCCAGGCTTTCTCCCCCTAAAATATTTTTTGAAAACATATTACCAGTTAATATAATCAGCTGGAGAAGGGTTTGTTTTGGTTTGGTTTGGTTGTTCATTTTGGGGCGATTTTTTTGGCAATACATAACAGCATGAGTCGTATAGAAACTCAATGGACAGTATGACAACAATTTGGATAGTGAAGCAGCATGTCCTTTTGTAGCAAAGGCAGTGGCTTAGGGTTTCATCACTGGGGAACAAGATCTTCCACATTTTTATTTTGTCTGTATCTTCTTAGCCTTAGTTTCTTCTTCTTGTCAATCCAGTCAAGAAGCAGCAGCTTATACTGGCTTTTACTGGGAATTTTGTCTGTAGAAGGATGGCTCCATGTGGGAGTGGATTGGTTAGTAGCACTTGGCTTTCAAGCTTGATTATTTCTAGGTCATATAGACTTGGATGGCTAATTTTAAATCCCCAGCTCAGAAAAGACTGTCCATGTAGTCTATTAAAATTATAATGTTTTTCATAAGGATTTTAAACTATTGTGCTAGCTACTCAGCTAATGTAAATCAAGGTAACTCCACTGATTTTAATGGAGCTACTTCAACTTACACCAGCCAGGCATCTGGCCAATTATATCCTGTTGTGATAAGGACAGAAAATGGCATAACTCAAATCTATCCTAGCTGTGACAAATGACTGGAAACACTGTGGTAATGATGGCTGGGGGGAAAAATACCGACTGATATTAAAATATTCTTGCTCCTACACTTGTGATACTGCTCTCTTTTCCAGATAGCATATCCTTCCCGTTTAAAAATTTCTAACTCGGCAATTATAGGCAGAAGCCACTAGGTGCCAGTATTGCCCAGACATCAGGAAAAGACTCGCTAACATCAAAAATAACATGAATGCCAACGGAGCAAAACCCTTTAACTGAAAATAAAGCTTCTGTGTCTTTTCAACTAAATATGACTGCATTGTGGTTTTGAGATGATTAGTTTTCTAAAATCAAAGGTACTAAATTGATGTGCATTGACACAAACCCACATGAAAATAATCTGATTGCAGAATGCATTTCCATCAAAAATCGGATAGGTACAAAAGCTGCTATGATGCCTTCAAAATGTTATGAATTACACCTAGGATCATAAGGCAGAGACAAAGTCTGCATTTTCAACATACATGCTGCTCAAATATACCTCATGAATAGCAGTTCACTCAAGATAACTGTTTTATGGGAAAAACACATCAGGTTTGAATTCACATTGCATACCTGAAGTTTGGCTTGACCCATTGGTATATATCAGAGTTTTCATTTGGGCTCATTTCTATCATCGTCGTGTTTCTCTGAAAGCTTTCTCTGCTAAAAGAAGCGCAAACCTTCTGTTTAATGAAGTAGATCAGCTGGAGACAGCTGATTGCCTGTGCATGGGAGTAGTGAATGCCAATCTCCAGCTAACCTGCACTGAGCTAATTTGCAAGAGGTGAACCTCAGTCAGTTACTTTCAGACATCTAGAGTGTAACTGTTTACATCCATGTCAGTCATCTTGATTTTCTTAATGCGGAGAAACAGTTGTTTCCTGGGCATGATTCATCTAGCCTATTTCATAAACCATCTTAGTATGAGGTGTACTGCAGTCTAAAAGTGTCCCTGCCTCTTCGGTGACTGCAAAACAAGCTTAGATGACTAGCTCAGGAGCCGAAGTTTAGACCGAAGACATCTTAAGTGATGTCAGATTAATTCTGCCAAAGTGATTTTGCAATGTTTAATTTTTAGTCGTCTGATATTTTGCTTTTGTTCTTTCTACAGCCATTAGACTTTGAAACAAAAAAGGCATACACCTTTAAAGTCGAGGCCTCCAATCTCCATCTTGACCATCGATTTCACTCAGTGGGTCCATTCAAAGACACTGCCACTGTGAAGATAAATGTGTTGGACATGGATGAACCTCCAGTTTTCAGCAAGCCTATGTACACAATGGAGGTTTATGAGGATACTCCTGTGGGGACCATTATAGGTGCAGTGACAGCACAAGACCTCGATGCTGGCAGCAGTTCGGTTAGGTAAGAAGCCTTTCTCCTTCAACAACTCTCAAATAACCCAAACTGCTGCTGACACTGGGACTAGGTGGCAAAGTGCTTAGTAAGAAGATACAAGTTCTTCCAAGTCTTTAGGTGGTTTATCTGGGAAAATGCATTAAGTGCTGGCAGCTTCTTATAACATAGAAGATCATACAAGTTACCATGCAGTGATATGGCTTCAGAGATTGTGTCCTGAGACTAAGGGAGTAAAAATATTGTTTTCTCTGATGTCTAGGACTTCCACAAAAGCTGCTCTGGCATACAATAGTGAAAAAGGAGGTTGTACAGACTACGTCTGTCACCTCAACAGGTGACAGCAAGTGCTGCCCCTTTTGCAAGAACCAGTCAGTCTTTACTTCTGGCAAAGAACAAATGTTTTAATAAATAATTGCTACATCTGTCTTAGCTAAGGTGGTGAGGATGTGACTGGTGACCAACATGGCTGTGTTCAGCAGACTTCAGCACAAGTAAACACCTGCCAGCAAAACCTCCCATTACTGATATAGCTTATTTTCCTGAAATAAAAGGGAAATACAAATGTAATGTATTGATTTTGCTGACGTATTTCCAGCCACATTAGAAATTGTAAAGTGAACCGGAGTCATGTACCAATAAAGAAGCTCCTGTGCAAACATGGTGCAAGATGTAGGGAGTCATTATGCATACTTCCAGTACCAATCCAAGCTGGATCTACCTAACTTCAGGAAATATTTTTAGTCCTAGACTGTAAAGAGCAATCTTACAGACATAATGGAAGTAATTTATCTTTAAATATTAATGGTTATCAAATGTGACTGTGATAAAACAATGAAATGGCACTGGTGGCTACCAAGTACATATACATTCACACATAGAATCACAGAATCACAGAATGGCTTGAGTTGGAAGTGACCTTAAAGCTTATCTAGTTCCAACCCCCCTGCCATGGGCAGGGACACCTCCCACTAGATCAGGTTGCCCAGGGCCCCATCCAGCCTGGCCTTGAACGCCTCCAGGAATGGGGCATCCACAGCTTCTGTGGGCAACCTGTTCCAGTGCCTCACCGCCCTCTGAGTGAAGAATTTCCTCCTAACATCCAATCTAAATCTTCCCCTCTTTTAGTTTAAAACCATTCCCCCTTGTCTTATCACTATCTGTCCATGTAAACAGCCACTCTCCATCTTTTTTATAAGCCCCCTTCAAGTACCAAAAGGCCGCAATGAGGTCTCCCCAGAGCCTTCTCTTCTCCAGGCTGAACAACCCCAGCTCTCTCAGCCTTTCTTCATAGGAGAGGTGCTCCAGCCCATATAACCATTCAAACTATGTATTCCAAATAAATTGATTACAAATTTAATTTGGACTTTTTAACATAATCCATGATTATTAACTATGTATATTTTGACTCAGTATTTATATTCTCTAAATGTACAAAAAGTGTGTTAGATGATACATTGTACTCATATGCAAAAATTTAACATGCGAGAGTGAGTGTCTAGCTCCTGCTTCAACTCACAGTTAATTATTGCTTAAATCTTACTAATGTTGTTTGCTTCACTTTTTTTTTTTAATACATCCTTCATTATGTTCTAATACAGAAAAATATTTGGTCATGGATCTGTGACGCATTCCTGCCCTGAGAAAGGATTAAAACATTGATGAACAAAGGGTACAGTGGGAACGTTTTTCCCTGGTGGTAGCCTACAAAAATTGCCCCACTGAAGTCACTGTTCTGTTGAAAACTGTACTGTGTCCTGCAACTAGATAGCAAGCAGTTCAATGATACTGTTGAGCAGTTTTTCATATGACAGCAGAATCGTTTGAATGTATAACCACTCCTCAGTGGAAGTTTTTTACTTCAGAAGCCCTGCTAGGATACTCAAGTGCTTTAGTTACTGATCCTACATTTGCAACTACACAGGAAAAATCACCATTTCAAGGTGGTTTCTCCATACATAGAGCTCATTAATACCAAATCCTAAGCCATTCTGAGGTGTTCATGCCTACCTTTTTTAACCCTGAAATCATTATTTGGTTGTCCAAGTTCTCGTCTGCAGTTAAAAGACCAGGAATATTATAAAATACTCATCCATTTCAGCCTCACTGCTCTGCTTGCTGACCACGAGCACTGACAAACTACTGAAGTGCTCCCAGGGTTACTTTTTAAGAACCAATTCAGCTGGTTCATGAGTGAAAAACATGAACTATGACCTAGTACTAGAGATTTTTTAGAGGTACCCATTCCTACCCAGAATTAAGCCGCACATTGAATTCAATGGACTTTGGAGGGAAGTGCTTTGCCTTAAGGGTAGCGATATGTTCCAGTAAGCCAGCTGACATGCTGTGAAGATTAAGCTGGAAACCTCTCAATGCAGCTCTCTTGGTCCGGCTTTATAAGATCACTTATTTCTATAAATTTTCATGTTTCAGCCCTGAAATCTCTTCCTTAGCTCTCATTTCTGAGGATAGAATTAATTCTCCATATTCAGCTTGATCTCCTGCTGTTTGAATTCAGTGATAAACCTTTTGCTAATTTAACACAGATCTGACCATGCTCTTATGCCCTGGAAGAACCTACCCGTATTCAAGTGTTGACTAGTTCAAGCAAAAAGAGAAGTTATATGCAATTGTTAGTTACTGATGTGTTAGTTATCAATATTCCGTGAGTTTTATATCAACTAACTGAAGAAAGTCAGTGACCAGAAGTTAGAAAAGCATAAATTTGTTTGAAAGCATTGCATGTGATTGCAACTTTTAAATGTATCTTCAGCAATTACGCGTTCAGCTGTTTAAAATATAGATTGTCTCATAGATGTAAAGAATATCTCCATCATTTTCATCATGTTTTAAAGAAGGAGCCTGAACATCTTCTAAGTAACTCTGCCCTCTGAACAGACGTGGAAAAGCAAGTAACGTTCTCTGAGGCAACAGCCCATAGCATTTTCTGAGTGGCACAGTTTCTCTACCAATTAATTAATTTTCTCGGAATTGTTTTCCTACAGCAGTTTGGCCATTAAAATGCCCATTACAATCACAACAACAAAATCAACAACCTGCCAAACAATAGAGACTGGGATAAAAGACCAATCTGCACTGTATGCAACAGAAGGCAAAATTCTGGGGAACAAAGCAGGCTGGAACAGCTCACATGAAAGGAAGCAGCACTAATCACAGCAACTTAATCCATGTCATCAGACAAAAACTTTAGCTCTGTTATGCTAGACATATCAGGAAGGGGGAGATAACAGCTAAGAATGGGGGTTGGGTTCAGCTTTTAGAAAAAGAAAAATATTTTGCTGGAAGCCATTAAAAACATTGAGGTTTATATTCTTTTTCTCTTTTCTCCTGTAACTAGAATCAAGCTATAAGGACACGTCAGGAATTTTAAAAAGTTTGTTTGGTGGGATGGTATTTGTTAGAGATGTTGAAATGGAAGGGCACAGAGCCCACGTTCAGTAAAAACCAGGAAATTAAACACAAGGAGAAAACGGGCCACAGGTATTCAACACCTGCAAGGGTGACTGGCTTTGAAGCTGTTTTGGAACATTACCCCACTGCACCTGATTTTCAAACTGTGTTAAATCTGGAGTTTATGTATCTCAGGAGAGCTATTTTGTCCATTCCTATTTTCTCCGTAATGCTGCAAGAAATGCTCTACATAAATATTAAAATGAAGTCCTATGTACTTTGTGGCCATTAAAAATCCCAAAGCACTTCTGAGAGGAACAATGCTCCTCTCAGACTCCTCTTGTTCATGATGGTTACAGGCTGTCTAGGAGGGAAAAAAAAGCACCAGTGCTGTAGCGCTCATGACAATGTATGTCATTTATAAACATGCAAATGTTTCAAAATCCATTACTACTGGTGCAAGGGATTTTAGAACTTTCTAAAAATCACTTCTACATGCATCCATACTTTGTGAATGTAAGATACAGAGCTATCTAAATAACAAGAAAGTACAAATGCATGGCAAAATGGAGTTACATGCAGTGCTGTCTAGAATAGTGAGCTTTATCTAACATTGTGCGTGAAGTTCAGCAACTTTGCACCAACACCTTTGAAGTTGTCAGATTTCCTAGCAGCTGATCTTCTGGCATAAAGCATGAAAGGATTTTTGCCCCTTATGTGAACCCCAGATATGACTCCAATTACAATGAGTTTCACATTCCATGCCATAACACTGCCCTTCAGATCTCTGCTTGACTCAGGAGCTTTGCCTTATAAACAACAAGAACCACTCAAAGCAGAAAAACTGTGGGGACTGTGCATTATCCTGTCCAAGTCTAGAGTCAGGAAACCGTGATATTAAAAAATAAATAAATTCTGTACTAACCACAGGTCAATCCTGCCCTCAGTATCTTGGGGACAAGACTATATTCCCAGCATGAGCTTCCAAAGGAAAAACCTTATTTATTTTCTGAACTAGTTCACTGTGGTCCAGAAATTTTAATGGATAGAGTTTGCTCTCCCAGTGCAATACTTCGTCAAATAAAGACTAAGAAAATACAAATGATAGGTTTTTTCCTGAATCCTTAAACTCTTTATCTTAATGTACAAGAACAAACAAGATGAATTAAAGTTACCTGTGTCACAAGATGCTGCTTGACCTTCTAATCCCATAATACTTCTGACTTGTTTTTTTACTGTGTGTGCACTTTTTTACTTTGCTTTTTCTTCAGAAAGAAAACTCCCATCCTGTGACATCAAAATGTCTCTTATACCTACATACATACATAGGAAGATTGGGAGTCTAGCTGCAGCACCCCAAGCCTCTTCATTTAATAACAGATTGATAGCTATTTTTCTCTGTACAGTATCATGCTAGGGGCGTACTTTGCCAGTTGGTTTTGCACACATAAACAATGGCGGGACTCAGGAATTTTGGTTCATTTTTAGTGTCTCTGGTGAATTCTGCACACTCTGTGCTCTGTTCCCCCTGTTTCTGTCACCACTCTAGCCCTGTGCCATCCTTTGCCTTTTATTGAAGTCCCAGTCTCCTCAACTACTTTTAAGACCTCTATTCCAAGTTATAATTTGTCCAGTCTAACCAATTCATGTTCCTGCACCAACACCTCTCAGCTCCTGCTCCAGATCCCTCCCTATCATTTTCAATCCTCCTACTGTTTCCTTATATCTCCTATGCTCTGGCAGTCTAATACCAGTCTCCTGTTGCACAGTACATCTTTCTCTCTCCCACAGTTGATTTCTGCCTTTTTCCTCCTGTACCACATCCCATTAGCTTCATTAGTATCCCACTCTACTGCTTTCCTTTCTTGTGCTGATGACAGACATCTTTTTTGGTCTCAGTGGCTTGATGTATTTTTTCTCTTTGTTCCTGTTACTTTGATCTTGTTTCTACACCTCTAGAAAGAGGGTTTCTATCCCAACATGTTTCCTGAATCCCAAGGCAGATATTTGGCTGATATTTGGCTCTAATTTCCAGTGTCATTTGGCTCAGTGAGCACTCAGCTACCATATACAGCACAACACTCCCATCTACCTACCTTCCGGCAATGCTGGAAATTATATAGGGCAACAAATTCTTACTTCCTGCTCCTATTCTCCTGACTTCCTGACTCCTCCTCTGTTTTCTGCTCTAGCTCCTAGAGTTTGTCTTCACGACCTCAGGCAATCACATCCTCTCCTCCTCCTCCTGTAAGTTCCTCCCTGTACAATCCCAGGTACTGCTCAGCTGTTCTCTGGGTTTAAATGAGGTGTCTTCCTCCTCAGCAGCCGTGTGGTTTTAAGGGGCTGAACAGAAAGGTGACTAATCTTCAAACACAAGGCAGAAAAATCTGCATCTTCTGTGTATGAACTGTCTTTCGAAAGCAACTGTTTTGTTGCTGCTTAATGAATTCCTGCTCTTCAGCAGAGTCACAGCAACTGGTTGTATCTCTGCTTTACCTTTACCATGAAGCAAGGTGTGTATAACAATTCTGGTAATCCCCTTCATGATAGTTTATATTAATAAGCTTTATTTCACACTTGCAATGGAATAGGTACCCACAAGCAGCCAGTTACATGGCTCGGTTGACAAGTGACACAACTGTATTGATTGAAGGACTGTGGTGCCTCTGTTCCAGTAATCAGCTCGGAGCTGCTACCAGTAGCCACTACAAGAAAAGTGCAGATTTGTTTTAACCTGAATCTGAAATCTGTAGCCTTAAGGCTGAAGGGAACACACACCATTCCTTGGTGGTGATGGTAAACGTGTTATCACTCACTTGGCCCTGTGTGATGTTACAGCATGTTCACTGCGAACAGCCAGAGATTTTAGCTGAAAAACACTTCCCTGTCATTTTGGAGCACATACAGACTAATTTTTCAATTTGCCTAGGTTTTCACAAGACTGGCAGGAACACGGAACAAAGGTGAATATTTTCTGGCATAAGTCATAAAGTTTGTGCTGGAGGAAAGCTGGACCTTTCCAAATAAAAGATTGCTAGGATTCTTTTGAAGTGCATAATTTTTCCTAGATCTACTTCTGGAAGCAGCTGCAGCTTGAAATTTTATTTCCTAAGTCCAGCAAGTCAAGTGCAACTGAAAGCAAGGTTTAAAACTGAGAAAGGCCAATAACCTTTATTTATAGTTAGCAATTTCCCAATTTACTGATGCCTGTGAAGAACAGTAAGTGATCTTCAGTTAGCATATGCAATCATATTAAGCTATTGAATGTCAGTCAGGAGTTTGGAACTAAAAGCATGTGTAGATCCAAGAACTTTAGGCACTACTGCTTTCAGTGATTGACCTGTTTGAGAAAGAAGTGGACGCTGAAAATCAGGAGTGTGTTCAGCTCCAAGGCAGAAAAAAAGAACTTGGCAGGGAAAGCTTTTAAATTAATTGAGAATAGCTAAGAAGCCAGCATGAGAGGAAAGGAGCAATACAACCATAATAGCTCTGGTTTACTTCACAGTACTTGTACCACCTGGTGATGTGATTTTACAAAGCCGGTTCACATCCTAGAGGCACACACTGTCATTTTACTTCAGCTCAAATAATAGTCTTCCTGATTTTTGATCCAGAGCCCTTACTCCAAATTTCTCCAACAATGGATTTCTCAAGCATTCTAGAAAGCGATGATAATATTAAAACAGAGGTTTAATGTTTGCAGCCATGTCACCTCAAGCTGTGAACCTCTCATGGCTTGACACTAAGAGAATTATGAAGGGTCAGGCCTTACACCATCATCTAGGAAAAAGTATGTGCTCCAGGGAAGAGTGTTGGTTGGTTATTCTGCACAGTCATACACAAAGTCAAACCTGAAACTTTATTCCTAGTATAAAATTAAGATTCCCAGCATTTTTAATTACTGATCTTATGCCTCTTTCCAGAAGAATAGCTATTTTGACCATTGCAATATAGGCAGGTTCCAAGTCCTTTCAATCTGAATTTCTCCTTTAGCTCTGTTTGTAAACATTAGCTCTATATTCCTGTCCTAAAATGCTCAAGTTTATTGTTATGATTAAATAATTATTACATTTGAGCAACAGTTTCTTATATATTTGATCATTTATTTGCTTGCAGGTTCATTAATGAAATTTAAATCACAGGTTTTTTGAGAGAAACACATCTTGGGATCTATGCGTGTGGAAATTTCAGTCACATCCTGACTGTAGATGCAGACAGATCTCAGATGCTTCCATCTTTTCTAAGCTGGAAAGGAGAGTGTGGCAAATAATCTCAGGTAGCTGGATGTGAGAGGAGCAAAGATAATCTAAATACAATACTGAGGTTCAATACGGCCAAACAGAAAAGAAATGCTGTCAGCATTTATGTAAATATTAATTCTTCAGATTTATCATAATGGATTAATTTAGGCAGTAAGACTTAAAAGCATATGCTGTGAAGGAAACACAGTGCAGAAATTCCAACTCGGGTTAGGAGGACAGCAGAATGGATTTTAGAAGCAAATGATGGGACCTGACGTGGTTCGTGTCAGACCATCAGTCCACAGGGGAGCAAGGAGGTGCTCACCCAGCACCTTCTGCCTGGGGCCCTCTTGAAATTCGTAAAACCTTTGAAAAGGTGACTCCATACTGCTACTGTTCTCTGTGGATTCTGTGTTCCTTTACATGTGCAGAGGACTGAGCAGAAGAAATAATAAAGGAAAATTTGGCCACTCCCATAGTGGCAGAATAATCCTGAATAATCCCTTACTTTATGAGTGCTTCACCAAACTGGGCTCGAAGCTACAACACAACCTCCACTTCCTGACTGCGCTGCATGCTGCCTCTTGCAGATCAGCCGAAGGCCCGAGTCATTCCCAGCTGAGGAGCCAAGCAAATGACAAATCCTCCACTGTGTGCCGCAGTTTTCTCTGGAGTCAGCATGATTGCTGGTTTGTGCTTTTCCTTTGACTGTCTCAGCATCAGCACTTTACTTCAGCTTTTTTTTATATATATATATAGGAAAAAAGGAAAGATTTATTCAGATTTTAGTATCCAAAAGATATAGAGCAGAGCTAATATTTACATGATGCAAAAGCAAAATGATCAAAGGTTATTCCTGTTGAATTTATGCTCCTAGGCCTGCATTCCTCTACAGCAGCAGTGCCACTTCTTGCCTTAGCACTTTATCAGAAGATAAAATGTTTCAGGCGAGGCAAGGGACCCAGCTTCACTTCTCAGTCTTATCCCATGGTGTTTGGGTCATGCACCCAAGTGGAAAATGAGTTTTAACTTCTGCTGAGGCTGAATATCTGAGGGAATAATCCGCATCCCTCTGCCCCTTAGCTTTCTTAGGGTTTTGGGGCAGGGGGTCCGCTTAGCCTCGTTTGCTCCCCATCTTGCTATACTCCATTTGCCTATCAGTAGAGGTACTGAGATACATCCAGATGCCCAGCCCGGTATGCCTTTTCTCCCTTGAAGCACAGCCAACAGGAGCCCTTCTCACACCAAGTGTGAGAAGCCCCCTTCAGCCTGGTGGTAGAGCTGCAGAGCACAGACCGGGGGCAGCACCATGGAGGACAAATGTGCACCTCTCAAAATCAGGGCAAAATGGTGCTCAGAGCCTATAATTTGTGGCACCAGTAGAGAAAGTGCTCTCCTGCTTTCCCACCATAGCAGTATTAACAGTTCAGCCTGGAGTGAAGGGGTTAAACCCAACGTGCCTCCTGCTGCTCCATGTTCCTGCCATGTTCCTCCTCCTCCAAACAACTGAGGCTTAAATAAACTGCAGGACAAAGCTCCCCCTCCACCGGGCTGTCCTGCTGCTCTGCCTGCTCAATGAGGCAGCAAAAATGATGTTAAAACTGAATAAAAACAACGTATTTCCTGAACTGACAATGGCATTTGGTAAGATATTCAGCTCGTAATGAGAAATGCAAAGCAGACGATGGAGCTGACTGTGGGGTTTGATAAGCAAATGAACAAAATCTTTAAATGGAGAGGGGGGAGGAAGCACTGGAATTTGCCAACAGGCAGAACTGACAGTTTGGAAGGGCTGATAACAGCTGCGGCACATTTTATTTCCTATATTATCTAGTGTGTTTTACGAAAATCCTTATGTAAGATTTACAAGGCTTGTGAAAAGTTTAAGAGCTTCTTTTGCTCAATTCTGGCCCATTGTTAGAGTACGGGCATCTGCAGCCACTGCTTCCCTGCCAATTAATTCTGCACAATGGTCCATTTCCTCCAAAGGAGCAAAGTATAACTTGTTTGCGCTGATATTTCTCATTCCATATAAGGTAAAATCCTGAGTGCTAAAATCACTAATCCTTCACCCTCCTGATTTAAAAAAACAGAGGTATGCACCTACATATGACGGACTGTGACCCAACCATGCAATATGCAGAAGACTCAGACTGTGTTATTTCTTCATATGGAAGATCTTGTGTTATATGAAAGACATGCGGATGATGTCCGGATGATCTGACAAGAAGGGTTTGCTCCTTCTCCCAAACTGTACAAATTCCATCTGTCCTTCTCTAAAGCATGATGGTCTGATGTGTGGTATCTGCACGGCTGTGGTTCTTCAGGGATCTGGCCAGTACCTGGGGGGTAACCGAAAGGGTAAGATCTGACAGCAAACCAGTCAGCACTTCCTTTGGATTGACCTCTAATGCCTTAGCAGCATTCTGAAGAGCGCTAATGCCTGAAGCAGCGTTCAGCGAAGGTACAGAGAGTTTCTGCTCCCATTAATGGTGATGGCTTAATACATTATTTAAACAAATAAACAAAAAAAGGCAACCTTGCAGAACAGCATCTGCCACTTTGGAACATTACCACGTCCTTTGCATTTTTTGGTTAATGACAGGAAAATTTTACGGCAAGACTTCAGATGTTATTTTGCTGTTATTAACATTGGGCTTTTCTAATAACTCTTACTGACTATGACTATATCAGATTATATTTTTATGTCACAGTAAATAAGTTTTCTTCCTCTAAACAAAATAACACAGAACTAAAAGCAGACTATTAAGACTATGATTTCTGCTCCAGAGGTCCTGTTTCTTTTCATTATATTAAGCAATTTATTTTTTAAAATCTTGTTGATATTAACAGAGTTAATATGAAGTATTTTTATTTCATTAAATATATCTAATTGTCTCTATATATAATACTTTGTAGGCGTAAAGCACTGCAGTTGCTGGGTTGTACCTTGTAAAAGGCACTTGAAAATATAGGAGAACAACCTTGTGGTTGTATTAACACAGAACAGCATGAATGATATGCAAAGACTGTTGTCCGCTACTGTTAGGGAAGTAGTGCATTACACCTTATTTTACATTACGATGTTGCAGAGAGGAGAAAAAAGGATTTTTGCCATTGCTGCACTTGTAAAACTTTGTGAGACAGCATTTTTAAGTTAATAGAAAACCACAAGATTCAGAATCAAAGGTAATCTTTAAATCAAATGACAGCATGAAAAAGAATGCAAAGTATCTCAATATTGAGTCAGTGCTGCTGCCCTGCGGTACACTGGAAATCGAACTCTCCTATTCAGCCCTAAAAACAGATAACTCAGATGACTATCATTTAGCACAAGAAAAACATTTTGTTACATCTAAATATATTTGTTGAACTTTATGGCTTCTCCAAGCATGCATAGTCTTGCATAGGACTTGCCTTAAAAATCCTTGATTGTACCTTTAGCAAAATTATGGCAATCACTCCTCAGTCGTGACTGTACAGACAGATTCTTCCAGTGATCAGCTGTCAGGAGCTGTCAAGGGTTCAGCATTTACATTTGAGACGAGCAAAGGTCAGTGGGGCAATAAAAAACTGACTTAGTGTTTCAAATATGTATGCACATATGTACATGTGGCGATGTGATTTTTTTGATATCTACACGATGGTAACTCATTGAATGTATCACCTTAGGAATTGCAGCAAGGAAGCTTCAGTGGCAGAATGGGAATTTGGAGGACACAAGCTTGTTTGCATGCCTCACCATTGTATGCTGTAATATTTTAATTTCTTTCAGGCTAGACGAGCTCTGAATGTCTTGTTTCTTATCGTAGTAGCAATTTTCTGTTTCTATAATTTTTAATAACTGAAATCTTAAAAAAACTTTTATGTTTATATTTTAAATATTTGGAACTGCACCTTAGAGCAGATTTGTAACTGAGTATGTTTAATGTGAAGATAGTGTTCACAGACTGACACTGTTATGTGTCAGAGACTTCAGTATTACAGGGACTAATGGGATTATTCAGTCCATCTTTCTAGAAATTTCCCTTAATGTGCAGTCTCCATTACTTCACCAGCTTAGCTTTGTGGAGCCAAGTGACAGAACTCGTATCATTCCTCTTTTGTGCAGCATAATATACATCACCGCCAGAAAGATTTTGCTGCATAACATAAATTTTTCCTTTCTTAATTTCACCCTTCCACTCCTCTGTGCTGAACAAAATAATACCTTTCCTTTCGCGGTGTTTAAGCCCTTCAGCTATCTGTAGACCATTATCATTTCTTCCTTTTGTCATCTCTTATCCAAGCTAAACATATTTTAGCTATTTTAATCTTTCCTTATAATTCAGGCTGCCTATACCCGAGACAGTTTTTCTTCGTCTTTTTTAAGCTCCAAGTTGTTGATACCTATGTGGTGATGTGATGCCCAAAATCTGTTGTAGAGGTGCCATTTTCTCGACAGCTAGTTATATGCAGAGATCTATTAATTTCCAGCCACAGTACATGAATCTGCTATGGATGAAAATTCCTTTGGACTATCAAGTAGTCAAATCACACCTCAAGTCTCATCTGCATTCTTCTGGTCCCTCACCCCTTTTGCCACTCCTGTTTTACATGTTTCTTTCATCTATTTAATTATGTATGTGTTGGAATTACAAAAAAATGCTAACTGCTCACAATTCCCAACCAAATCTTATTATCTTCTGTTTATGTTTCTAATGGTTTTAGGTTCCCATATATTATTTCTAATATGATGGATGGTATTTAAGTGTCTCAAGTTGGCATAAACTCTGAAATTCATTTACCTGCAGTTAAATATTTTAATAAAAATTAAAGTGAGCTCTGCTTAAACAATCTACGGTCACATACACAAATAGAGACCTATCACATTACAGAAAATTGTCATACTTCACCTTTCTTTGCAACATTGCTCTCCCAAAAATCAGTCTTCCAACTCATTAGGTACTAGAATAAGGAATTTGCTTTACACCAGCAAAATGTGAGTTGAACTCTGTTACGAGTTAAGATATTTTTAGAAAGTATCTCTATCACCTAGGTTATTTGTCCCTCGCAAAATAAATAAACCATCAGGAATTTTTCAGGAAATAGCCATTCTGCATGAAGCCACAATGGCCTGAAGCCATTAACCTTCAAATGCCTTATTACCAGTTCTGCTTAGCTCATCATGTTGCCACTGCTTTTTTAACTCATGGATACTCCTTGCAATGTGGCACTGATAAATTCAGTAAGATAAAGAAGACTCACTAAAATCCGTATCTTGTGAGGTTAGTCACTTAGTTACATCTGAGGATCTTGGCCTACAGATGTGTTATTTTATGTGACACAAAATGTAGCCTTCGGTTACTGGAGAGAAATTACCAGGACAGTTAATCCTTCTCTCCTTTGAAACTCAGCGTTAACTTTTTGTTGTCATTGTTCCCATTTATTCCCATGATCTTCCTCCACAAAGCGGAAAAAGCCTGTGTTTCTGCAAATTTTTAAATTCTCTTTATCCTTAAGATTCATAGTCCAGACTGGCTAATTTGCGTATATTAACATTTCATACATATTGCTCATTTGCTCCGTACCAACAGACTTTCAGTAGCAATTCTCTCAAAGCGGTTAAAACAAAACCGCTCAGGTGGGTGATACTAAACAAACCAGTTTAAAGCACAGAAATACACTAACGATCCAGCCTGGACTGAGAAAGTCATCTTTTCCTTATTCAACTATGTTGCCTAAATCGAGACCTGCTTCTTCAGGTGCCTGCAGGGAGCCGCAGGCAATCTCAGAGCTGCCTTAGCCCATCTGAGATCTGCAGGCACCTCTTCCTTCTACCATTGGCTGTAAGGGCTTTCCAGAGTGACTGGGCAACGATGCAGTGGCTGGCGGAGGAACAGAAGGGACTAGTGACCCAAGAGAAGAGCACCTTCAGTGAAATTATAATTAAAACAAGCCCAACCAGTCAAGAAACTACAGAAAGTGAAAGAAAGAATGCTCCTTCCAATATGGTTCAGTTACAAGCAAAGGCATTAAGTACATACTTGAAGTTGGAAGAAATTATGGGTTGGAAAAGCATAGCTGAAAACATAGTTTCTCTTAGAAATGAGACTTCGTTTTATCACATCACATCAGGAATTTTCTAACATCTAAAATGCTTCATCCCAGTGCTTGGGTTTGGCATGCTGTAGTTGGAGTAAGAAGATGCTTTCTAAACCGGGGTTGGCATCCAAATCATTCAGCGCATACACAAAATTCGTGGTTTGGGTTTTCTTAGATTCACCATCTGGGTCCGCTTAAGCTACAGTTTCACAACAGAAATGGAAATGCAGACAAGACTATTCATACTGATGAATGGCATAGATGATGTAGTACAACCCACAGTCAAATACAAAAGTTATTGGAATGTTCCCCTCACCTTTCTTTTTTTTTTTTTTCTTTTCTTTTCTTCTTTTAGAAGGTTGGTTGCAATTACTGTTCCTTATTTGTCGAACTGTAAAATAAAAGGGAAAGCCAGTAATTAAATGTTAAATGTGTTATTGTTCACTGAATTGGATGATTCCTTTTCTTTTTCATGCCAATTCCAGTTCGATACTCCTTCACATGATTTTCTGTATGCATGATACTGCAGCAGGAACAAGTTTGGTGTGAATGCCTTTAGCTTAACGGCATCTCAAGGGGCATGATCCATGCTTCCCTTGCCTGCTTACTATACAAACAGTGACAAAGGGTATAGACAGCATCTTTTCTTCACTTTTCCTTCCAGCAACTTGGCCAGGTAAGAGCTCTTCTCTTCACGCTCAGCATTCTGGTGAGTTTGGACCCCACAGTTCCCAAGGAAATCTCTGCTGGGCAGAGGAGGCCTTCCCTTTTGTGTTAGGACCAAAGAACATGAGTCCTGTGTTCCACAGCCTCCTTTGCATGCTGCCACCTCCCATCCCTCCTGAGTGTTTCCTGCTGTCACACATTTGCGTAGCAGCAGCAGGACAGCTGTCCAGATCTTTTATTCATGGTATAACAGTCTGAAGCAACTGAGGTTGTCTGCTTGGTGGCTTGGAGTTCCTGCTCTCCTCACAAAGGTGATCTGCTGTCACTCGTATTCATCAGCCCTCCATCAAGCACTCTGCTATCTTCTGTGCTGCAGCTAGCATAGACACGGTCTTCCCCATTGTCCTCCCCTTTTTAAAAGATGAGCCCTCTTTCAGGAGAGTGTTCCATTAGACCCTTTGAGCTACACACCACCTCACTGTTGAACCAGGATGAATGCAAATTATTATTGGAGCTCCTAGCAGGGCAGTGTGTGTCTTTGCCTCACTCTGTGTGAAGGTCCTCCAGACTTGGCTCCTATTACTTTACAAACCAAGTATTTCCATTCTGTGTCTTCTATTCTATTTGATGCACAAATATAGCTATTGTTGGGAAGACTGAAACAATGTTAGCAAAGATATATCCTTCCACACGTACCCCTATTCAATAATACAATCTTGAACACAGTCCTCTGCTGAGAAGTGTATTCAGGGAGATACGTAGTTCAAAGTTCCTGCTCTGACAATGAATATGAACTGTCTATCAATGTCCTGATACTCAGATCTGCCAGACAGGCCTGTTCAGGTGTTTCTGAAAAATACTACTGCTGTGTCCTATGTCAACAAGTAAGGCTGTGCCAGCTCTCCCTAACTTTTCAAGGAGGGAGCTGCCTCTTGGGATTAGTGCAGTGACCATGACCTGTCTCACAGGGACTCTGAGCAGTCAAATAAACCAATCTCAGTTGCTTCAAACTGCTAGACCATGACTAGAAGATCTAGACAGCTGTCCTAATAACAGTATTTCAACAGTGGTCCTCTCTGTGTCACTCTAACAAGAAATGTCAGACTTTATGTCCCAGATACCTGGGTCTGTGTCTGGAAAGTTGCAGATTTTTCTGACTGGATGCTCTTTTCCCATTTCTTCTTTTCTCAAAAGTGTTTCTTTTGCTGTTGTTGTTTTGTTTGTTTGTTTGTTTTGTTTTGTTTTAATTTCCCAAGGAAAAGACAGAGTCCAGGCCTTAGAAAGAGGCAAAGTGCTGCTGTACTCCTTACAGAAAATCTTACACTGAGTATCCAACTGTATGAAAGAATGCTTTTGGGTTGTAAAAGGAAACTACATTTCTTTTAGGACCTTCCCCAAAAGTGACCTCCCTTTAGGATCCCCCAACAATTCCCATTTGAAAAGCAGCCAGGCAGAGTTCCATTCACTCTTTTGCTAATCCTTACAGAAAAGTATCTGGGAGTAATTCTATGTCCAGAAGAGCTGCCTGTGAGAGGATCTCCCAGAATTTTTTCATGGGTACTGCACACGGACAATCAATCAATAAAAGGAGGAAGAAGGGATGCTTCTTTGCAATTTTTCTTAAAACAATATATATTTTACACAGTACATCTCTAATACTTCCTCCTATTCCTCTTCCCTCTCTACTCTGATTTAATACATATTTTCTTAGGATTAGAGAGGCTGAAATGACTGGCTGTTCCACCCCTGTTTTTACCATATGTGCCTTCTTTAGCATAAAGAGAAAGAAGGAAGGCAAGTCTTTATATAATTTACATAATTTACATAATGCCAAAGTAAAAAAAAAAAAAAGATAATTCTGGCACAATAATATCCGCAGTGTGAATACAAATGAAGACAATGAATTTTGAAGAACTGTTACAGCCAAGAAATCTTTTTATTACACTGTTCTATTCCCAGTGATCCCGCTTCCATTGAAGCCAAGAGGAATTCTGCCGTTAGTCCCAGCAGGAGTAGTGCTAGTCTTGCAATGCTTATTTTGGACTTTGATCCTGCTGATAGTGTGTTTAGGAGTAGGCATATTCGGCTTACACATGAAGTTAACCACCTGTGTGAATGCTTGCAGATAGACTATCAGATTGTGATACTACAAATATTTGTGCTTGAACTCAATTTTAAAAACAACAGTGTTCAAACTGAATGTTTTCTGTAGTTTTAAGGGTTCCTGGTGAAGGATGTTACCATATACACTGCACTTTGAATTTGGACTGTACTTTCTTCACTGACTCCTATTGTGGTGTGTAGGGTACTTAGACAAAGCTGATCTTCCACAGGGGGAAGATAAGCCAAGTTACTTTCTGATAGCTTGATCCCACTTATTAGTGTGTGGTTGCATATCTAATTTCAGAATAAATTATAATCTATTAAACATGAAAAGCATGAAAGAGTAATTTTACTGTTCCTGAAGAAGTATCTCAGTGTAATGATGTTTATTATAAATGGATTATATATTTTTCATAATTTTTATGTCAACTAAATTTTGAACAATGAGATTGAAATTAGAAATGTGGGTAGACAATATTATCATATTCAGGAAAATGTGCCTGCTCAGCTGTGTAAAAGGATACATTCTGACTTTAGCAAATCCTTGCTGAGGCTTTTCAAATAAAACAGTGAACTGGTAATGATGACTGTCAACTGAAGTAAACTATTTCATCTACAGATAGGATTTTATGATTTTGATTACACAAAATGTCTCCAAAGGAGCATGGTACTTTATTTGTGAATTTTTTACTATTTAAGTCTTCTTGAGCTATTAGCATTCATGAGTACCAGTCTAAGGGAATATGCCATATCCCCTTTTCTAACATTGCTTGCTAGATTTTAACCTTATTCTCACTGGTCTACATGCAACAAGGTTTCATAGGCACGGCCCTCTGGCCTTTATGATCTTCTAAATTTACCTGCTGTTGAGTGCCGCTTTGTTCTTACTGCCTACTGCTCGCAAATGTGTTTCTCAGTTTCCGTCTGCCTGTTTTTTGAGAAACATCATCTAGGTATGAAGAGACTAGCAATGAAAAGGAAATTAGTTGCTGGCGGCACTGCATCAGAAAAATTATTCTGTTCTGACTACAAACAGTAGCATCAAATGTGAAAATAGACTTTCAAATTAATTAGCATTTAAGGGAAATGGTTTTGGAATAATTATCAGATTGCTTTTAAGTGGCTACATTTACAAGCACATCTCTTCTTTCTATTAAGTCCTTGCTAGGGAAAGATAACACATCCGTACACATTTTGAGTTTTGAATCTGCTCTATGTTCGTACTTTTTTTGACAAACAAAGGCTCAGAAGGAGAATAAAAAACCAATGATACTGCCCTGTTCCTCACAGCTCCATTGAAAGTGAGACTTGTTGCTTCTTTCCAAAGGCAAAGAGCCTTTTAATGCTCCTATATATGTGGGGGAATAAGCATACTGTTCTCTGTCTTCCGTAATGTGACTCTTCCAACATCCCTTAGGTAAGGGACCTCTGAGTAGACTGTGCTAACAGCCTGTATACATCCACTAGGACACCTCTCTCCAAGCCCATTGAGGCTACTGCAGCTACACATGGATGTAAAGTGACCAGATCTGACCCGCTATTCATCACTATTCATCACTAAGCAAGCACTGTATCACATCTTTTCTCTTTTTCTCTGTGAGCATCTCTAGTGCTTTCCATAGTGACAGGCATAAGTGATCAAGTCAACAGAAGTTGTGCATCAACTTCTTGGGAGCCTGTTTTCAAATAATCTGAACATAAGAAGTACTAAATCTTTTATCATATCCCATTTTTCCCTTGAGCATTCCAACTCTGCAAAAAATAAATAAACAAATCATTGTTTATTGTCTTCTTCTTGCAAAGATGGTAATAGCTAGGAAGAGAAAAATAATAAAGCTTCAGCTAGCTAGACTGCTGTTATGATAAATGCATAATCATCACACATTTGCATCTACTTTGTTTAATATTTTTCATATACAGATACTTCATTGATTGGAAGAATGATGTGGACAGCTACTTTACAATAGATGCTACTGAAGGAACCATTGCTACTAATGAATTACTGGACAGAGAAAGCACAGCACAGTACAATTTCTCTATAATTGCAAGTAAAGTTAGTAAGTATGACACAAATTGAATTAATATGCTAATGTATTTTTTTCCAGAATATAGTGCTCAAGCATAAATATGCTGAGAAGAGTGCATGTATTAACAAGAAATGATTTAGAAAGGCCCAATAAATATCATTTTCCCATGCTCACTGTAAGCCTGTGTGATGTTCAAGCAGGGCTGTACAGTAAAGGTTTTCTAGTAGTCCTCATGCAGGAACAGTTCCTTCATAAGCTGAAAAAAGTTTTGTCAGCATGAAGAGCTTGAGATCAGAGGAGACTGTATGGAGACCTTCCTGTCCTCATTTCTGGTTTGTGAAATTTGGTTAGTCAAGCAACAGGTCTCTCTATGTGCTTTTTGAGGACGGAAAAACGTAAACACTTATTCAATTCTCAGACAAGAAGTAGACTAAAATTGAGTCAAGATAGCATGCTAATAATTTAAGGCACTAAATGAATCAACTGTCTCTCTGCTTTTGATTTTTATCTCTGCCCAATACTTTCTGCTTAGCCACTTGTTTTCTTTTCCTGTATGATCTGTGGTGGTTTTGTTTGTTTTGTGTCTTTGTGTCTTCTCCCACAAAGCTTTTATTTTTAGTATGAAGTCCCTTCTTCCACTGTATTAAGTAGCTTCAGCTTTCTTCATTGCCGTCCTTTTATGTAGCACTCCTCCTTGATGATCCTGTCCAACTGAAAGTCTCATAGGCATATACCATCCTTAGAATACAAGTCTTTTGGTCATCTAGAAGTTGTGTAAAGGCCACAAAAATCTTTCTCTGGACATCAACAGGTTGTAGAAGAAGACCCCTGATGCATTTCATATTCCTTCTGTATCATTTGTGTGTCCAGAAATGCAAGTTTCTAAAGCAAAGAACATGTTTCCCTCAATGTATTGGTTGGCACTGAGACTTCAATAAGTAATACATTCTACTAACAGGAAGAGGGAGACTTTGGAAGTAGAGAAGGCATATATTATTTAAAATAAAAAAAGAAATTCTCGATTGTAGTTATCTCCGAGAGAATCGCAGGCTCACTCCCTGGAGTCTGAATATGTAACAAGGACACCAGTCAAATGAACGCTTGAATTTTATCTTTAGCTTGAAATAGAAATACACTGACAGAGGAAACTAAACTATCGCAAGTGACTGAGTATGTGGAGATACATGTGCATGTGTATATTGAGAGAAAGTCCAGCAGAACTGTACTTTCTTTCCAGAGAAACTGAAAGGCAGGTAGATGTAGTGAGGAGGTCTTGTAATGGTCTACATCTTAGTAAAGCTTAAGTATTTATTGGTGGGTAAGGAACATCAGATAAGTGTAAAATTTTTCTGCAATAATGCAGCAGTTTTAATAAACTCAGTGTGAATCTGTTTATTATTCCCTAGAGTAATTAAAGCCAGTTAAACCTCCAAGTTTACCTCTCTGAGCACTTTCCCAGCACATATACAGTAATATAACATTCATGTAAAGGTGAAACATGTAGCCTGTATCACAAAATACCCAATTTCAACAATTGCCTAGTTAAGACTCTACATCTGAGACATACTTGTGATTTATTTCAGCATACATCAGAATATTTATACATGAACTATTATCCATAGCAGTAAAAACAATTGCTGTACCTGTACTGTACCAGTATTGGAAAAATCTGGAAGATTTGAGATATATTAACTTTCAAAACTTTATATGCAGTTATTTGACTAAGAACTAGCACAGAAATAAACACTGGAGTTTGAGAAATGGCACACTGCACACAGCCAAGAAGGCCAAAGAGAAGACAAGGGAACTCTGAAGTAAAACAGGAAAAAAATATATAATACTGGAAATTTTTTTGCTACAAAAAAAGATGCTACCCATTCAGTGCTGATGCAGAAACACTGAAATTGCCATCTCTTATTACAGTAACAGTACATTGAACAGTGCCTTGGCATATACATGATTACCCAGGGAGACTGGCCCAGTATTGCAAAAGGTTGCGTCAATTTGCCCCAGGAATGGACTTTATTGTTATCTAAGTATTTTCAACTCTTGTTGAGCTCATCTATTTAAAATAAACAGACTCCAAACTACTAATAGGCGTATTAAGTTCTGTTACTTTCTTGCTAAAATACTTACTTTGCTTTCTCACATCACTGTTTTTTTTTCTGTGAAAGAACAAAAAAAAATTTTAGACACCTCCTAATGGTCATTTTGCAAATTATCTTTTCTTGACCAGGTCAATTATAAACAAAGCCCACCAGTTTTGTCCCTATCAAGTTAGAGACAAAATTAAACTAAACTGGCTTTGCCATCATTCCCCTATATATGGAAAATGATGCCAAGGTCATGAGCAGGCTTGTGTAGACTTACTGCCAGTCCCTTAGCCCTGGGGCTTTCTAGCGATTGTTCCCACTGTGCTTCTGTAGCTTCAGAGTGAAACCCTGTAAGAATCACAGATGATGCTTCTGTTACATTTTTTTTCTCACAGCAAGTACAGTCTTGAAGTAATATTACAACTTCTGAGCAATCAAATTACCTTTCAAACAATGGCACAAATGGCATGCAATTTAAATAGCTAAATGTAGCAGCAGACAATATGTAAATGTAAATGTAGAATTGGATGTACCATTCAGACTTTTCTTACAAGCCGGTAAGTCTGACTTTTATTAGCAGAAAAGAACCAGATATTATATTTTTAAAAGGAATATATTTAAAAAATGAGGCAGAAGAAAATTGCCTTATGTATATTAGAGTATCCTTTGTTGACATCGCTTATTATGGAGAAAAAAAAAATCTTGTTTAAAAGCCTCGTTGTTTGGGAATTTTTAAATTGTTTTATGTCCAGTGTCCTCATACGGCATTTTTATTTGACATAGATATACTAAAACTGTTCTTCCCTAAACTGCAGATCCTGCTGCTTCATTCTTGCCTACACCAGATGTGGTGCAGATTGGCAGCTTGAACAGAGGCAAAACTTGGACCCTTAGCAACAAGTTAATTATTAAATCTGCTTGTCCTAGGCCTGCTTGTGTTAACTTATATGCTCAGAGGCAAGGGAAGTTCTGATTACCCAGAAAAAGCACCATATATCTTGCGTCTGGTTCCATGTAGGGAACTTGGATAAGGGAAGTTATTCTAGCCATGTTACACAACGACCAGCTCCAACCATACATCATTATACTGTTATTTTTATTTCTAACCCTGAAAAATTACCAAACACTGGATCTAAACATGATCTGTGAATCTGTCTCCAAATAGCAGCAAAACTGACTCTTGAGAACATCTCAGAGGTTTACCAGTGCAGAGTGATGGATGCCAACTGTCATGTTTAACACAAGACACCGTAACTTTATTCTTGCCCTTGTTAAAGAAGCCTATCCCAAAGTAGAAATCTTTCCTGGGAGGTGGATGACTGTTCTGCTAATATGCGGGTGATGACACAGACGTGAAGGCAGCTGAAAGCAGAAGGTCCCTTACCCATCTGTAGAAATAAAAAATCAGCCTTCAT